>CACRXP010000029.1:2204636-2222236 GCA_902702965.1 Spirometra erinaceieuropaei | reverse complement strand
CAAATACCGAGTCGATATGTGAAAAGAAAGTCTTCGGGGCACAAAACGGGCAAAATAACTTTCATACCCATTGAGTTGACTTGAAGATAGTAATGTCGAGAGGATCACCGACAAGTTGGGGATTTTGACCGTCTTCGAGGCAGGCCAGTCCGAGGGAGTGACAGGAGGCAAGAAGAGCCGCCAAGGGACTGGGCTGAGACGAGACCTCAAGGGGATCAGTCAGTCGGATGGCCTCGTCCACATGTGAGGTGGACGGTTCAAGAAGATATGGCTGCTCGTAGAACTCTTCTACTTCTACTGGCTGGATGCCAGACCTCCAGATGCCCTTGACTGACATCTCGTCTTCCGTCAGGGTACCAGTCTAGAAATGAGTTGGGGATAGAAAATGCAAAAGAGGCTAAGTGTACAGATGCTTAGTGAGTTTAAGTAAGAAATTCAATGATGATTTGAAGAGGGAAGAGTTTTTAGAATGACGGTGGGCGCCTGTGTGTGGCGGTGATTTGTATCTGGATTCTGAAATTTATGTCTTTGGGCAGGAAGGATGTTCACTAGCGTCATGTGGTCGAAAGATGAAAAGGCGGCATTCTATGAGCACTAAATACCCAGCTGTAATCGTGAGGCATTCGCATCTGAGTCGACAGTAGCACAGTGGAACTGTTGAGTAGTTTCACCGACGTACAGTGGATGTTCTACCTCATGAAATGTTGACCGAAATTCTGAAATTTGATTTCAATCCAAAAAAGATTGCTTAAGCGGGTTGTCATATTGATTAGTAGTCAGGTCAGGATATTGGTCTTCGAACGAGCTGCCTATCGACCGCCTGCGTGGACTACATTTCGTAAAAAATGTCTACTTAAGTAGGATGATTTTTCTCCATTCATTTTTGATGCCCTTCCGATGCACATATGCTTCACAGAAAACATGCACAAAAATATTCTTTTTTATTCATCTTAGAGCACGGTGGAGAGGGAGGTGCAGACTTTTCCCAATTTTAATCATTCTTTCAAGACTGTGAGGCCGGTTTTTAAGACCTAGGATGAAACACCATGCAGGAGAGCAAAAGAAGCTGATGCATGGCTAGCAGAATTTCGGATCAATTAGTTACATTTTTCACGCAAGTTTCCTGCAAAACACTGCACAACAAAAACATTTACAGTAGATGTGCTAACTCATGAAATGTCAACCAAAATTTCGAAATGCGTTCTCGTTTCGAAAAGACAAATTAAGTAATGTTGTAAAACTAATCATGATGCAGCATAAATCTATAATGATCCAGTTACCTCAGGGTGTCAGCTTTCGAAAGAACTTATTTTCGGCTGCATGCAAGATCTATACTCTGCAAAAATGACTACTTAAGTAGTATGCAATTTTCTCATTGATTTTCGATGCCCTTGAAAATTCAATTATATTTCATGGAAGGCATGCATAGAAATATTCATTCTTTTACTTATTCGGTAGAAAATCCCGTCTCCTTTCAATTTCATACTCAAAAGAAGAGTATAATTCGGTTTTAAAAAAGTTTCTAATTGTGAGATTTTTTAATATCGCTAAATGACCGTTCGTGAAACGTCATGTATCTGCATTTACGAATGTGGCTTGTAAAGTTAACAATATTGCTCAAATCCACTGCTTAATTTTATGAACCTCATATGGTTTCCTCTTAACACCGTAAAGAAATGCATGCATGTATTTGTGAATTCCAAATATAGTCTGAGGGACGGCAGTTTGCGTCAGAAGAGTTTCTCACGAACGTGAGTGTCTGCTCGTACACAGACGGTAAGCACAAGTTCGGCACCGCTCACTTTGAAGTGTGCTGGGAATTCCTCCACGAGAAGAACCCGAAGCATATCGCTGCAAAGCGAGTTATTTATAGCGACAGTAAAGTAAGTGCGATTCCCAGGCGGCATCGCAAAAGCAGACGAGATCTTCCTTGGGAGGAGTTTATTTTACTCTGCCGTTTCGTGCGCTGTTATTTTCCCCGCTCATTCTTGGAAAGTGGAGTCGCATGTGTAGGCGTCGGTGCATGGCACATTTCCCACGCCGATAGCGCTGACATCCGTGCCGTTGCCCGTATCTTCTTGTTATGTTGAAATCTTGATTAAAGTGTTTGTTGTGAACTAATGAGCGTGGCGGCACGCTTAGATGCGGTGGCTCGCCGTGCCCGTGTCACCTGCGTCCCCTCCCACATTTGGTCTTCTTGCTTCTGTCATGACATCGGGTTCAGGTAAAAAAAAACAAGGATGCGGGGGTGCAGTAAATGCTCCGCAAGTCTTCTATAATTATAAACTCATCCACGCGAGTGTCACCGCGCTTCCTTCCAGCCTGATGTGAAGCACGCGGTGGACATCGTCGAAATTGACGGTCGACCTATCATATAGTGCTGTGTGGTGTGTCGCGTGTGTAAATAGACTGCTCTGCCCAATCAGCCACGGACCAATCTCAGCACCAGATTGCCCAGAGGTTCGGATAGTGGACTGGTGCCGGGAAAAGGAGGAGGAAAAAAGAAGGGAAGAAGGGATCGCCAGAGTAAGTGTATGTGTGAGAGAGAGGGGGGCGAGAGAGATAAGGTGAACTCGGCTCTGGGGAATCTATTCCCATGGTAAATCAACGCAGTTCATACTACAAGAAACCCGATGCACTCAAAAAGTACCATGATGCATCAAAAATAGTAGCTTGGAGGACAATCAATTAATGCGGCAACGTGATTCTCGTCATCAGCACTGTGGGTACAGTAAGTGGGCTAACTCATGAATTCTCAACAGAAATTCCGAAATGCGTTTTCTTTTCGAAAATACTAATTAAGTAGGGTTGTAAAACTAATCATCGTAGAACATAATTCTATAATGGTTCAATTACCTCAGGACACCGACCCTCGAACAAACTCTTCTGGCCGCATCCAAAAGTTATACTCGATAAAATGTGACTACTTAAGTAGTATGCATTTTTTCACTGATTTTCGGTTCCCTTAAAGATTTAGCTATATTTCATGGAAAACGTGTATAAAAATATTCAGTCTTTTGCTCATTCAGTAGAAGATTACGTTTTCTTTTAATTTTACACTCGAAAGAAGGGTATAATTGTGTTTTATAAAATCTTTCCAATTCCCGAATAATTTTGAACCCGACCTGCCGTTATACTTGCATTCAGTGTTCTCAAACTACAAGCCGTATATTTCTTGCGTACGGAAAACCATACATTTATCTGCCGTATTAAGAGGAAAACAAATGGGGTTTATAATAATAAGCAGTGGAATTGAGCCATTTCGTTAACATTACAAGCCACATTTGGAAATGCAGAGATATGAGGTTTTGTGAGTGGCCATTTCATGGTATTAAAAAATCTTATAATTAGAAACTTTTTAAACCAAATTACACCCTTTCTTCAAGAATAAAATTACAAGAGGACGTCATTTTGTAACGGATGAGCAAAAGAATGAATATTTGTATGCATTTTTTACATGAAATAAAATTAAATCTTTAAGTGCGTCGAAAATCACCTAAAAAGCACGTCATTTAAGTAGACATTTTTACGAAATATTCTTTTGGGATGCAGTCGAAAAGAAGTTTGTTCGAAAACCCGTGTCCTGGGGTCGCGGAATTATTATAGAATTATGCTGCACGATGATTAGCTTTGCAACACTACTTAATGAATCTTTTCGAAACGGAAAGGCGTATCGGAATCTCTGATGGCATTTCATGAGGTAGCCCAACTGCTGCATGTGGGGTGACGGGCACGAGGAATAAGAGCCAGACTTAATGGCCCCCTCTTAATGCGGCCCATATGGTTCTCCCACGCAGCTGGGTCCGAGCCCCCCCTCCCTTCGTCCTGTGAAAACGTGGCCCCTACCTGTGGGATGAGGTCGTGTGTGGAACGCGTAGAGGGCTTAATTAGCCTTATCAGTCACTGCGCTCTAGCCCGCCTCCGATCGTCCTTACACCACTTTGCCAGGTAGGTGATGAGGGGGAGCGTGGCATAGGGAGCGAGAGTCGATTATTATTATTAATGTAAAGTAATTCACGTGAAATTCACCGTCCCGCATCCACCACCCTGTGGAGCGCACTGGCAGAATCGACGTCCGTTAACGGCGCATTCTGTCCGACTTTGAGCGTGAGTCAGGACCTCGTTTGACCGTCGTATATGCCATCGCACTCCCAGGCGACCATTGGCAGGGTCCAGATTATTTCAGGCCTTGAATGTGTCCAGTCATGAAGGTTCGTAAAACCAACTGCGGAGAAGGCAAGTCTATGTGGCGATTGATTGGGAAATCAGTGGGTATTCGGACCTCCTGCACTTGTCCTGATGTGTGGCTGGCACCCTGATTCACAATACCTTCAACGTTGAACATGTGTCCCATTTGCGCGGCGTGGGTTGCCCCATCCGAACGGTCGATTGGTGCACATGCATTCGCTTTTGCAGCCGATGGTCGATTTCTCCGACGTAAGCATCTTCTCTTCACTTAAACTGATATCCGTAGAAAATAGCCTACTACTCCGTGCTAGAGATGGGGTTTTCCGGTTCAAGCACTTGTCGACAGGTTTTTGAGCCAGGCAACTGGCACCATTCAGGGACAGCTATCCCCAGACTCCTGAAATGTCTGAGGATGGACGACCGAAATGACTACTGGAAACCTCATAGTTATTTATGTCGGTAAAAAAAGTGAAAATAAGAATCAAAGAAATTCTACTTTGACTGTGGGTTTTCTGCCTCGAAGGGTGTAAAAGAGGCAGAAGGAGTGATCAATTCACTCTACCGTAACCCTTAGGTCGTAGACTTATGAGTGGCTCAGGGTTATGAGGATAAATTTATTTCTATTTCAGCCAAATAATTGTTGTCGGGTTGGTCGTTGAGAAGTTTGGAGAGCCTGCTGTTTTCGCGACCGCCAGCTCTGCCGAAAAAAAGTGTGTCACTGGGTGCAGTCTAGTTCGAGCCCGCGCAAGATATCTGCCATGTAAACACAGAAATTCACCCAGGCTTGACTTATTGACCGATTGCGCAGAGTTTAACACTGTCTCACTCCTTATGCACATTGTTTACGTGGAATAGCAATTCCAGAAGTTAGTGTAGACTGAAGCGGTAGACGGAGAAGAGACAAAGGTGGCCTGCTTTGCTCTCACAACGTCGCTCGAGTGTAACCTATCACGTGGAGCAAAAACGTCGATGGAAATCATATAAGGTGACCACTTATGAGGGGCCTAGCCTGAAACTTCATGGCGAATGAGAATGACTATATTCCGTGGCGGAATCAGTGAGTCCTCATCTCAAAGATTTGTGAAGTCTCTATCGTTGAAATTAACCAAAAATCCAAAGCCCTCCTGCCTACGACATTCAGTGCTACTCCTACTCCCAGGACAACAGTACGAATGTGGAGGATTAAGGGTTTCAACACAGGAAAATAAAGATCGAAATCGGAGGTATAAATAATTTGGCGCTCTTTTAGATGTGCATGAGAGTAGTTCTAACACTTAAAGATACCCGAATAAGGCAGGCTAAACACTGCCCGAGAATCTGTAATTACACGGGGACAAGAGGCCAGTTTACCAAACATCAATAAAAACAGAATCGTAAGTATCGGTCGCATATTCTTGTTGAACGAAAAAAAACTCGGTTTGATGCCATAACAGTCACTTGGGCTTTTGGGACCGTGAAGGAGTCCGTAATGAGGTAGAGCCAGATGACAGCGTCGGGTGTGCTGCAATTTAAACCTCATTACCGCTCGTCCTCCTCGGCAAGGTTGGCTGGGGGTGCACCTGTTCGCTGCCAAGGTCGCATGCTGTGAAGGCCGGACGCGCGTCACTGTCAGGTGGGCTGCTGCACGAGGGAGAAGGCCCACTTAAAAGCACTGTCTGCCCCAGTGATCGGCCCTTATCTACGTGGGTTTTCAATGCTTCATCATCAAGTATATCCTGCTGAGTTTATACTGAACAGAAGGCTGGTGGGTTTGTTAGGTTCCTACAGGTTTTCGGGAGATAAATTTTGGGCTACTGGAATGACCCCTTCTGGTTTACTAGTTGCCCTCAGCGAGCCATTCGCTGTAGTTAGAGTAGCAGATCGCAAACGAAAGGGAAATGATCATGTGGCTTAATAACTGAGGGTGTGAGACCAATAATCAGGAAGACGGTAGAATCTAGCCTCAGGCCCCCCAAGTCTGGACCTGGACGTGGCTGGCTGGCAACGGCTAATAAGTCAGAAATGGCCGTTCCAGTATCCCTTGTCTTAGTAGGTAAGGCTATTCCGACTATATTACTGACCGTTTCTTGGTTGCTGACGGAGCTTCAGATTCAGTAACAAGAAACAACGGGACAAGATTGTCCTGCAACGCGTTCGGTGACCATTTCTGTACTATTGTTCACATATATATATATATATATAGGGTGATACCAACAAATACAAGGGAGACCGGAATGGCCATTTGTGGCTTATTAGCCGTCATCAGCCAGTCATACCCAACCCCAAGGCACAACGGAATGAGCATATGCCGTAACATGATCTGTGAGCGCCCACTGTCATCATTAATATTCCCGATCACAACCGACAGGACAACGGGCCCGTGGCTCAATGGTAGAGCGTCGAACTCCATGACCAAAGATCCCGGGTTCGAATCTCACGTGATCCACACTTGGGGTTGGGTATGACTGGCTGATGACGGCTAATAAGCCAGAACTGGCCATTCCGGTCTCCCTTGTCTTTGTCGGTATCACCTTATCTACATATATCACTAGTCGCTGTGCGACTGCCTACGAGGGTTCTAGTATGAGCCCCAAGGCACAACGGAACGAGCATGTTCCGTAACATGATCGGTGAGCGCCCACTGTGATCACATATATATATACCTGATCTGCAGCGACAGAAAATGACAGGTGGCGAGGCACTGATGAACTTCGGTTCGATGAAGTGCCTTTGACCCATCTGGTAGACCCCAGTGGTAGACTAACTGCGCCAGGTGCGTCTGTGCGTACGTTTGTGTTTCTGGTCCCAGCTGCTGGTCAGGGCTATGATTGACTGAATGAAGGCAGAATAAGTCCGAAACAGTACTGTATCAATCTACCCGCATTCTCTATCGTCCCTCCTCGCTGATATATATATATATATATATACATATATTTCGAAGAAGAATGAGTCCTTTGGGAAAATGAACCAAAATTTATTTCGTAAATTTTCAGGTCTGGTTCCCGAGCTCATCTTTAGACGTGTAGAAAGTGTGAAGAAACAGTCAAAATTTAAACATATCCAAAAAACGATATTACTCTGTCATGGCTGAGGGTGGGTTAATGCCGTGGGTTGATGTCCCGTCTTGATTGGCTATTACCTTTTCCATTCCTCTTTGAGATTTATGTACATGGCGTCAAGATCGACGCGTCGATTGATGCATAAATCACCAGAGTGAATGGCTTCCAGGAATTCTCGGCCCTTCTTATGTGGGCCAATCAAGACGTGACATCAGCCCACAGCATTAACCCACCCTCAGCCATGACAGAGCAACATCGATTTTTGGGCATATTTAAATTTTGACTGTTTCTCCACACTTACTGCACGTCTGAAGACGAGCTGGGGAACCAGACTTGAAAACGTGCGAAATAAAGTTTGTTCATTTTCCCAAAGGATTCATTCTTCTTCGAATTATTTTTCTTGGGATGCCCATCTTCCAGTACATATATATATATAATGTATATATATGTAATGGTACTCACGAAACTAAGTAAAGCTTTGAGGGCCGAATTGCTCAAAAGGACTGTAAATTCGGGTACGAATGATGGCGCTGTGTCTCGTGCGCTAAACTCAGGCGGCCGACTAAGTGTTTGTCGGCCCTAATTATGCGGACGTAGAATAATCGAGCCAGGCATGGTCATGAGGAGACTTACACTCAAAAGTGCTTGATAACCAGCACGAAGTCTCAATAAAACTGTAGGTAAGATATGGTTTATCATAAAAATTGTGGATGTTTATCAAATAGACCAATAGATTCCCCAGTACGCAGGATAGGCCCTTTGTAGATGTTTTAAAAGTTCAAATAAACTATCCTGTTCTCTATGGTCTAAGTGACTATTCGGTCACTACGAGACGTTCCTTGTTAGATGACAGAATAAGTTGTTTTTCCCATATGGACGAAACAGATGCTTCTGGTCTCGGGAGGAGTAGTCTTCTAATCCGAATTTTCCGACTCCTTTCGAGTTATCTCGTCATAAGCATGCGACAAACATAAAAACGAATAGCTCAAGTGGGGTAATCAACAAATCACTCTGTTAGTTATGGAGCTGGGCCGTCTCGTGAAGGACGAGGGGACAGGGTGGGATTCTACACATCTGTTCACTAATTCTTCTCGGTATCCCCTACCGTCGCCAGTCAAAAGTTACTCGGCCAGGCTGCAAGACGCAGCCCGTCGCACAGGCACCCGGCGTAGGTGACCGGTAAGTTCTTTTTTTTTATAAATTCATCCTTTTCGCTTTTAGGCTTGATGATCCAGGTGTTCGAGCTTTTCTTCGATTCCCGAATGCGTTTGCCGCTGGTGTACACCAGGGGAACCTTACCCGATGGTATTGCGTAAATAGTTGGGAACATCATGAGCTGTACTACTCGACCGTGTGTTGACGAGGCGATCAGCCAAGGCAGGAAGGTCTTTGGGTAGTCGCATCCTCACAGCAGCTGGTCTACGAACTGGCACGATCGCTTTAGAAATTATGGTTTGTAAACTCGGAAAACACTGGTCCCGAAGACTGGCATTTCTCTCGGAATGCGACTGAACACTGCTCCGCTTCCACGCTGGTCCTACGACATCCTAATTCTGACGCTTTGTGCGTCTTTGTTGGCGAATAAGCCTGTACACAAATGTTACCATCTGATGGGACCTCTGGTAATCATAGCAGTCTGTCCGGCTGCATTGGCTAATTCCCTACCTGACTGCAGTAGTATGCAAACAATTTGTGGATATAAGGATAGGCTGCGCGAACTTAAATCCAGCACTTCGATAGATGGAAGTGCGTAATGGAGGCGACGCAATAGCCAGTCATCTTGACCGTTAGAAAAGGTCTTAGTGAGTAGCTATAAGATCTAATGGGCTGGCCATGTTTCGTCCGCAGGTCAGGCTTGAAGGACACAGTATGGCACATATATATACAAGAGAGGAACCCACACCCTTCTATTTTGCTGACGAAAGAAGCACTGTCTACTAAAATACAGTTAAGATAGTGCTAGCCTATAAAACAACTTTGTCCAACATCTGATAAGAAACCTCTCAGCACAGTGATATAAATTCCTCGACTCCTCTCCCACCCAGTGCTGTGAGTACAAAATGTCCGTGTTAAATTTGGAAAAAGGTTCCTTTCTCGAACATGGACCGATATTGTTACGGGACATACTCGCCCCGTTATGCTTAAGGGCTCGATTGGGATTACCATAGGCAGTCACAAAGCGACTAGTAGTATAGATAGAATAACATTACCGATAAGGAAAAGGGAGACTGCGACGGCCATTTCTGGTTTATTGGCCGTTGTTAGTCAGCCCTGCTCAATCCCGTGTTTGAGTGCGCCCGAGGCTTGAACCAGCGCCCAACGCCTCCAACCACTGGGCCAGGGGTCCGTTGGCCAGTTGATTCCGATCGGGAATATTAACTACAGTAGAGGGACGCTCACAGATCCTGCTCATGGTTAGAATCGTTAGACTAAGAAGCAAAAGTGCGCAAGTTCGAGCCTCAGGTGCGCCCAAACCTGAGGTCGGATAAGGCTCACTGACGATGGTTAATAAGCCACAAATGACCACCCCATTGTCCCGTCTTTTTTGGTATTACGTTGCACATGCGCTGCAAATATAATTAGAAACAACCGCACACACCAAGGTCTTTCATTGGTCAAGTTAAAAAGTGGCTTGAACGGGCTGGACCTCTGTCGTGTTAGGTCAAAGAAGGGGGCCTTGTTGACCCCAGGCATGCTCTAGTGGGGGGAATAGACTGAGTTCTTATGAATCTTTAATTATTGTCGAGAATACTCTAGACGGAGGCACACGCTGCATTATCCGCTGTGTCAAATCCCTTCACGGGCCCGCGGACAGTTCGGACGGACCCCTGGAGCTTAGGAAAGGTAAGGGAGATGGCGGGCAATATAGCGGTGCCTCCCCGTAATATAAAAAAATATGACCAGGTTGAGATGAGAATAATAAGCCCGGAAGTTCCCAAAAATGACGAGATAACACCACTTCCCGTCAGTGCGACGATCATGCTGCAACGAATTATTAATGTGCGTCCTATCGCATCTATCGCTATCGTTAGTCCCAGAAGCCCCTACCGAAACCCGGCAATTGTGTGGCTAATGGCCAGAGCGTGTGTATGGTGCGCGCAAACGTACTGTGGCCCATGCTGTCTTGCTCTGGTCTTGCAATTTGAACACCGGACTTGAGAAGGAAATACGACATCAGTATGCAGATAACCACTATATCCATCTGGGGACGCCCGTGAACTTCGCCAGTTGCGACCATCAAAATATAAGTGCTCAGTCCATTAACCAATACCATAATAATCAGAAGACGAAGATGCGATCACTGGATCAAGAAAATTATTGGCCTGACCTTTCGCATTTTCCCTCGAATCCATCATCAGAGACATTCGCAGATAAAGGTAATGGTGGCACAAGGAGTGCAGTATTTATAGCACGTGGCTTCCATGGGACCATATGTGACACTGTAATTAACAGCCCTAGCAATCACCGCCGGGGTCGTAATTGATGCGGTGGTGACTTGTCCGTCCGAGTCCGAGTCGTTAATGGCCGTGATTTCGTCATCCGTGTTGGATGCTGGTGTGATAATTGCTCGGCAAATTGACTCACTGCCACTGGGATAATTGCTCGCCTGCTCCGTCCCCACGTGACTGATTCCCCTGCCCAGGGAAAATCTCAGCACGGAATATGGTACCGGGAGGTCATTGCACTTGTTGATGGATTGTGGGCCTGAGAACCATGACTAGAGCACGTCGCGGCTCACGCGGCTGTCACCCCTTGCGAGGATTTCGGCCTCTTGGAATCGGCTGAATCACTGAATTGTTGGAGTTTACTGCCACTGTGCTTTGAATTCGTAATTTCTTCCCTTTACCCGTTCAGATTTTCACCGGCGACTTAATAAATCGCTTATTGCACCGAGCGAACCGGCGCATCAAAGAAAGTGGATGCATCTTTGTAGACATCATGATCTGCACTAATTGGCTATGGCAGGTCAAATTTCAGGAAACTGTAAAAATGTGCACCGAAGATGAACGTGAGCGTCTCAAAGCTTTGCTTTAAAATCACTACTTTTGGAAGACGAATATCAGGCAGTTGGCCACTGTTTATATCAGTAAAGTAAACCCCTTTTTCTAGGGTCTATTTGTATTGCCCACCAGCCCCCTACTGGTTCACCCATCTTTACCGATTCTGACCATTACCAGTAGACTGGCCATGTGATGTAGGCGTGCTTGTCGGATGGGAAATTGCTCTGCTCGACGACCCCAGTCATGGCAGGACCTCAATCCGCCCAAAAAACCTGTCATGTCGTGGTGGGGCGAACAACAGTTGACAGGGGTGTCCTGTACGTTCCGGATTCGTAGACGTGCGTCTTCACCGGACACCCCAAAGCGACATGCCTGACAAAGACAAGGGAGACTAGAATGGCCATTTCTAACCTGTTACCCATCATCAGCCAGCCATAACCAACTCCGGGTTATGCTACTTCCCTGGCTCGAACTTGCAATTAGTTTGAAGTTCAACTCTCTAATCACTGGCCCACGGGTTCGTTGTCCTGTCGGTTACGATTGGGTAGAGGAAGCGCACCGATCGCGCTGCGGAACTCACTCTGCCTGTTCTGCCTTGGGGCTCTCTCCCTCCTTCTCGAGCCTTGCAAGCAGCCGCACAGCGACGCGTAGTGTAGTCAGAATGGCCTATAGCTGTCGAGCGCTGGCAGTTATAAGTTACTTCGAGAGCGAGGAACAGTCTTTCAGTCTTAATATTGCCATGGTCTGTGACCTCTTTTGCAGATTTGTCACATCGATGTCCCCACCATTTCCAGATGCAACGCCGCTTCACAGTCTGTGGCCGCTTGCTCGTCATGCTCGAGGACACACCTATGACGCAAACTGGCCTTCACTGCGGGCCGATTCACTACCCGCCACCACTGAAGTGCGGCACTGGCAAGCTAGCAGATCAATCCCCTCATCCCAGGACTGATGTGTGAAGAGCTTGAAAGTTTGTGTTCGAATTTGTGCTTTGCTGATAGAAACAAAGACGCGAGTTCTAGGAAGTAGTCACGGCGAAGTAGGCGCGACCACTGTAACAAGTGCTTTATTAGCCGGACGTTTCGGATTCTCACTCGAACCCGTCATCACAGACAGAGTCAGATAAGGAAAGCGGATTGTCCGGGTGTTTCAATATTTATAGGATGTAGTTGCTTCGCCGCTACATGCCTATCACAGTTGGCAGCTCCCGAGTGCATCACGGTCCAACTGGTCAGGTGTTGCAGTATGTAGTTGTCACGTAGTTGCTATGCGCCGATTATGAATGCACGGCAGAGCGCCCACATAAACATTGATATTTTGATGAAACTACTAATGTTTTGCTCATTCTATTTCTGAATAAAGTATGCACGGAAGCAAAACTACACAACAAGTAGTATTTCATACATTTAAAACTGGAAATGACCATTCGGTGGTAGTCATTTATGTGACATCAGGTAGAATTTTCCAAACGGCAAAACAATTTCGGTCCATTTAAACGAAGGAATCCCTATCTGCGTTAGTACTGCGGTTTTCCAGGTCAATTCAGTTTATTTGAGGGAAATATAGGTGTTGAGCTTTTGAACTCCCTTTATGTTACAAGGACACCAAATCGCACAGATTTGCTAATTTGGTATGCAGGAATTGATAAAACCGCTAGTTTTCTTAAAATAACCTTTGTATTAGCCGGTTGATCATCATGGTTAACATCGGACGTAAAATAAATTTTTAAGTTCGGATAAATCTGTTTATAAAATCTCTCGCGGGAAAATTACTACCCCTTCAATACAAAAGTCGCTCGGATGCGTAACCGGAGTCTGGGGCATGTATTAGCATAGGGAATTGCACGAATATATTCCAGCCTCCATTTTCGCTAAAATTTACTGATATTTTACTCTATATAATTACGTAAACACAATTTCTGCACAAGCAAAGGACATTTCACTGAAGGACGTGGATGAGCGAACAAAATTCTCAACGTTAAAGGCGTCCAGAAATTCTCTCATCAGTTTCCGTTATAAAATTTCCTGAGATGGATCACAAGCTGTATTTGCCGATCAAGATTATCGGCTCCCACGCTCATCGCACGCCTCCGAGTGGCTGACCGTCGGATTTCGACATCCGTGTGGACTCTTGGGTGAGTTAGCTCGCGGACATTGATACGGGGGACAGTGGTTATCCGCACGTTCTCCACGCGGCCAACCACTTCACGTAGGCTGTCTCAGCGCCGAATATGGAGAAGGGAGGTCGTCGCGCTTGCTGATTGAATGAGGACCGGAAAACCATGACTCGAGCAGTTCACAGCCCACGCGGTTGTCGCATCTGGTAAGAGCTACTGGCTAGTCAAACTTGAATGTGTGATTGGGTCCCGTTGAATGGGTCGGGACGTGGGAGTTGGCGTCGTTCCTCCTCACTGCAGCCGCGTGCTCGGCCTACCGCGTCCGTAGTAGCCTTCCGGTTTCTCCGACATAGCTGCTTTGCCCACTACTGCACCAGACACGGTAGGCGACTCCAGATGTTTCCTGCCGGGGCAGTGGGCACTTCGGCCCCATGATCTGGAGCCTTATGGTTGCCTCCGGTCTGTGTGCAACTTTAATTCCAAAGGGCCAAGCAACTACACCTGGGCAATCCGCTACCCTTATCTGACTCTGTCTCTGATAATGGATTCGAGTGAGAATCCGAAACGTCAGGCTAATAAAGCACTTGTCTCAGCGATCGTGTTTCTCTCGACGCAATTTGTGCCTTGCTGTCCAAAGGAAATGCTCTAGCTAAAAACGAATGATTAGTGCGGTAGGTTTGGTGCTTCTTGCTGGCATTGGACAGCATCTTACGGCGTGAATGAATAAAACCAGGAGGAAGGCACATCTTACCTTGTCGAAGACAATAGTGTTAAGAGTGCCGGCAATGTTGATGGCCGAGGGGTTGATGCAGAATATTCCATGCTTTTTTAACCGCAACTGGGCCAGAAAGAGACCCGTCGTCATGACAGCGGGCAGGGCGGGAGGAACAACGATGGTCAAGATGTCGAGCGACTTCTTCATCAGGACAGAGTAGTTGTAGTCATGATGTGCCTAAATGAGGAAATAAGAATTGTTGGATTAGAGTGGCTGTGTGCCGCTTCTTTTTTTACTGTTTTAACTTGTCTTTTTGGCGCGGGAGATTTTGAGAACTCGACTTTACCACTGAAATATCGACGACCAATAACCCATGTACTAAAGCCACAGAAGCATACCTTTTAGATCAAACCTAATCAACAAAGGACAGCATTTGGAAGTGACCTTCTTGTTATAGAATGACAAGCAGATCAATGGGCCGTGGGGTACTTATTGGATATGGTTACTTACTGATGGGGTAATGTAGTGCCAATCGAGACAGAGAGTCAGACCGCAATGGGTCCTTTTTAAAGTAGTCTTTATGGAATTTCCGCAAGATGTGTTTATGTAGCCGCACCTGATGGACACAATACTGTTGACCTGCTTAATTATATTGTGTTAGTGTGATAAGGTTGGGATGGTGTTACTATGCTTTGCGGTATGTGTTCTGTTGGCGGTCATGTTTTTGTTGCCGTGTGCACACCTTTTGGCCCAATGCCGGTGGTTCTTCCTGACTTTCGGCCTGTCGTCCCCTTCTAACTCTCGCGTTGGATGTTTCAGGGTTAGGGTTTAGGGCTGCAGTTAAGGGTTAGGATTATCGTTAAAGGGCCGGGGCTGGGATTAGGTTTAGGGATTAGAGTTAGGATTTAGGGGTTAGGGCAACTTTTTCTCAATCACTCAAACTACACCAGTGCATTCCCAATCGCCTTTCTTTTGCATTCAATTACTTTACCTCGTCACCTGTGCGTTCCCCGGTCCCACCTCTAGAAACCCCCTATTACAGGTAGCTGGGGAATGTTTACCTCAGGTGCGGCTACATAACCACATCTGACCGAATTCCCGTCTACGTGAGATTCGAGATCCGTCCCGGACCAAGCGGAGAGGGCAGCTTGTGTGTGGGACGCGTAAACGGACTCCTCGGCTTTCTCAGCCACTGTACTTCGGGCTCACCCCCGGTTGGCCCAGTTGCCACCTGGTGACGGTGAATGTGGGAGAATAGAGAAAGAGTGCGGTAGATGCAGAGTAAGTCTGTATCACGCGAAAACCACCTCTGTTGGCTTATTTCTTGCGATAGCGGTAGACGTCATCGGTCGCAACTATCGAATATCGAACGTTGGCGCTTGCCGGGTTAGACGAAGTCAACTTCTTCGCCTAGTGGGAAAGCAGGTAACATAATGGCCATATATTAGCAATATCAGAAGAAACTCGGCTCACATTTCGGGCTGATCCCTGAGGCGCACGGCGGATCGGCAATCTCTCCTTGATAATTAAGGAAAATGCACCTTATGTACTCACAAACCAATTCTGAGATGGTTGGCTTGGTCGGCCTACAAGGACTGGTTTTCAGTATCAAAAGCGTTTCTTGGTAAGTGACATCCATATGACAGCAATGCAGAGAACGTCGACAGTTGCCAGACACCCCCCCCCCCACGCCACCGAATGCCTCACGCTCACGTCAAAAGCTTCACGCAGTACGCGACACAGCAGACCTGTGACATTGTGGTCGTGCCTAACAGCGCAGAGAAAAAAACTGCTTAGTGAGGGGGATTTTTCGACGGAAATGTTCACACGATAGAGCCTCTGCACGTCGTCAGGTCACGTTGCCTAAAAAAAGCTCATTTGATTATCTACAAATTAAATGTTTCGTCAATCCGCCTGCGCAATGAAATGCTGTCTTAGATTGCCAAAAGCAGTAGGCGCCCTATTTGCACAAAAAGACTATACGAGGGTGTTCAGTCTTCTGGAAAAAAGCACAAAGGGATTTTTGAGCTGCTGGCGAGCATGCTTCAAATGGTCCTTACTCAATAGCAAGAAATCGTGTAGACTAAGGGAATGTTTAACTTCCTTCTTTTAAGGTGTGGTTTCCTTCCTAACGTTAGAAACCTGGAGTACACTCTACTGCTCAGTACCATGCTTCCGTACACAACTTACATCCCATTCTGTTTGAGAAAGCTACCCAAAGCGCAGTTTACCTTGAGGAACTTTAGAATAAGACAACTTTGAAAAGGAACATGAACATATCATACTAACTAGATCGGACAAGGGTTTACGAATAGTGTTGATGGACAAAACGGATTAAGTGGATAAACTAGAAGAAATCTTATCGAACCGTACAGAGTTTTCAAAATCCGAGAAAGACAGCAACCAAACTAAGATCATGGAGAGTCAGTTGACGAAAGTGCTCAAAGATCTCCAAAAGGAAGGACTTCTTTCTGACAAGGAGTTTGAAGGAATAAAACTTGTGGGTACGACGATACCCAGAATATACGGTCTTCCCAAAATCCACAAGCATGAGTTACCACTACGTCCAATCTTGGATATGAGAAATGCACCCTACCACGCAATAGCAAAATGGCCGGTGGAAAAGTTAAAACCGCTTCAGAGTTGTCTTTAACCGCAGAGTTTGAAAGTCACCTTTGAGTTTGTCGAGGCTATTAAAAACATTGACGTTGACGGACGAACGGTGCTCTCGTTAGATGCATCTTTACTGTTCACCAACGTACCCTTAGTGGAGATAATAGATTTTCTGGGCGACTTCATTAGGGAAACAAACTACCCGATAAGCATGACAGTGGAGACCCTAAAAAGGACTACTTACGCGATGCCCACAGAATGTCCAGTTACTCCGCAACGGCCGGTTATACAGGCAAATAGACGGTGTGGCAGTGGGTTCATCGCTTGGACCGTTTCTCGCAAGTGTCTTCGTGGGCAAGGTCGAGCAAACTAGTCTCAAAGATAGCCTTAATGACCTTGACTTCTACGGTCGATATATGGAGGCTATATTTTACCAACATCAACGGCCAAGTTCAGAAGTTTGACGGGGCGCACCCCTCTCTGATGTTTACCGCAGAGACCGAGGCGAATAACGAGATCACGTTCCTCGATGTCCTTCTGCACAGAAAAGAGGATGGATCCATCCAACGCAATATATTCAGAAAGAAAACCTGGACCAGACAAGACATTAATTTTTACAGTTTTGTTCCCCGAAATCTAAAACGAAATTTCGTCTAGGGAGTGGCGGCTAGAGAGCGACGCATCTGCACTCCTGAAACTGTTGAAGCAGAACTCCAGCAGCTTCAAAACACGCTCCGCGAAAACGGCTATCCAGAGAGACTCATCCTCCGGAATACTAGAGAGCGTGCCATAAAGCCTGCCGTTGCAATTTCAGAAAAGAAAGACTTACTTCTAAGACTGCCTTTTGTAGGAGACGCAGCAAGTGAGTTAGCAAGAAGATGTCTCAGGACAGCTCTCACGAGGGCCTTCCCCGCGACGAACTTGCGCAT
>CACRXP010000029.1:2187889-2204233 GCA_902702965.1 Spirometra erinaceieuropaei | reverse complement strand
AAAGACCGACTGCCGTTATAGGCCACATCCATGTGCATTTATTCATTCACCTGCTCCTGTGGAGCGATTATATGTTGGCCGTACAACGAGGTGTCTGGAAAAGAGGATACGCGAACACATGCCTGCCTGGCCAGCTAGAGGTGAACATCGATCGATTTCGAGTTCAAGTCTCGCACACCTAATCGATACGAACCATCAAGCCGACGCTAAAGAAGCCTTTAAAGTTATCTACCGGACACCGGCAGGCTATTCTAAAGGCCTACGCAAACGGGTGCGAACCAAAGCAGCCGAAGCAGTAGCCATTCGACTAGCGAACCCAGCACTCTGTTGCCAGAAGACGTTGACACAAGCAGTCTGTCTGTCTTGGCCGACTCCAGGCGGTGATCGCACGTCGTCCCGACGCCCTGAGAGCAGTCACACGAACTTCCAGCGCTTACAATCTAACCGGAACTCGTCCCCCCCCCCTCACACACCAAACCCCGCCATCCTCAACACGCTGACTCCGTCATGCGGGCCGGCGTGGGAACATGGAGTCCGACTAATCCTGCCCCTGAGACGAATTTATATCCTGTCTACAATTAAAAAGATCATTACCCATGTAGTAAATGTACTGGCCTGCTGATGGGTTACTGAAAACATATGTTTGCCAACTGACTCTTGAATCGTAATATGGGAATTTTCGCAAAACCTTAGTTAACTATAGCCCTAACACCAACCATGAGCATGGCTGTCATGTGTAACCCTAACACGAAACCCGTACGCATTTAGAGAAAACCCGAATGTGTCCGCAATCATAACCCTAGGTTTTACATCCTTAACTTAAACACAAAACCCTAGCCCAAACTCCTAACCCTAATTCTAACCCCCAACAATAGCTTCAACTCCAAATCCAGACTATAACTCCCGTTGATCAGAAGAAGAAGCGATCGCTGGAACAATGGCTTTATTCGCCTGACGTTTCGGATTCTCTCTTGAATCCATCATCAGAGACAGTTGCAGAAAAGGGTGGCTAGTGTACAGGCAGTCGCAGTATTTATAGGATGCGGTCGCCATGCTACCGCATACCTACAGCAATTAACCGTGCTCCCTTCATCAAGGATTGTTGCCCGCAGGTGCGCTAATTGCTTGATGGCCGGCATGCAAGTTGTTAATTGCTGACATCTCATCACCCGTGTTGGATGCTGGCGTGATGATCGCTCGGCCATCTGGCTCACGTGCTTGCGCGCTCCTCGGGTGGTCAATTGCCGATAACAACGTGTTGCCGAAGTGTGTTTCATACAAACCTCCGGTAAACACGGAGCTAGCGAGACGCGCAGTATTTCAGCACGGAAGACGTATGATCCGCGTGCTCCTTCAAGATTGCCATGCGAGACTACGCAAATACCGTCAGAGAATTGACCAAGAAAAGGCCAGATGCTGCGAGTTCATGGGCGAGAACGGCACAAATCTGCTTCAGCAGAAAGTGACTGAACGAGCCCGCGAGCATAGAGCGACACGCGATGCAGCACTGGGGAACAAATTCCACAAACTGCCTGATCCAACGTCATCCAGAAGCGGCACACTGGTACACAACCTGTCGTCAAAGTAACTGACGAAGGAGCAAGCACAGGTTTTACGGCACGAAGCCTCATTCAACACAGCTGACGCCAAACTTGTCAACATGATTGCAGCAGTGGAATCGGTCATTAATCAGACGGAAGCGGCGGAGGAGACGAAGAATCTTATCCGACACCAAGTTACGTCCCTCCTAATGACTCACAAGCCGCGCGAAACACTCACAAAGGTCGAACGCCATGCACTAAGAGAACTCAAGGCCGACAAGAACATCGTCATTTTGCCCGCGGACAAGGGGCGTTCCACCGTCGTACTGGACAGAACAGACTACCTTCAGAAGGCCAAAAACCTACTGGAGGATCGCCAGTTCTATGTCCCATGTGAAACCAACCCCATAAAAACGCTGACACGCGAAATTAATGCAACACTGTTGGCACTGGAGAACTCGGGTGCAATAACAGCGACCGACCGACGCATGGCGAGAGCTCAAGAAACGGCTTTGGCCTGATTCTATGGTCTCCCAAAGGTGCACAAGGAGGGCGCTCCTCTCCGGCCCATTGTTTCGCTCAAAGGCACTCCAACGTACGGACTGGCAAGATGGCTGTTTCGGCGCCTCAAATTTCTGACCGCTGATTCGGACACCACGGTCTGTTCGTCAACGCAATTCCTGGAGAAGCTTAAAGGAGTAAGTCTCTTGCCCAATGAGGTCATTGTATCTTTTGATGTCACGTCCCTCTTTTCTTCTATCCCCCAGGATCTGGCAATCGAGACCGTCCAGCTACTCCTACGAAACAAATACGATGAAACGGAGAATCATCTCGGACATGCCCAAGTCCTTCAGCTCCTAAAGTTCTGTCTCAGGACGTACTTCACGTTTGACGGAACAATCTACGAGCAAGTGAAGGGAACACCGATGGGCTCGCCGATTTCGGGATTCATCGCCGAGGCGGTGCTACAGCGGTTGGAGTCGCTGGTCTTCCAACACCACAGACCGAAATTCTGGGCTCAGTATGTGGACGATACCTTCGTCGTCATCGAACGGGATCAGGTGCTAACGTTCAAAGAACGTCTCAACAGCGTCTTCCCGGACATACAATTCACGATGGAGGAGGAAGAGAATAACCAGCTGGCAT
The DNA here is from genome assembly GCA_902702965.1 of Spirometra erinaceieuropaei. NCBI lineage: Eukaryota > Metazoa > Platyhelminthes > Cestoda > Diphyllobothriidea > Diphyllobothriidae > Spirometra > Spirometra erinaceieuropaei. The sequence goes on along the minus strand of CACRXP010000029.1, from coordinate 2,201,546 downwards.
TCCTTGATGTCCTCGTCTGTCGCAAAGATTGTGGTGGCCTAAAGACCAAAGTGTTCAGAAAAGCAACGAACACGACGCAAATTCTGAACTTCAACAGTAACCACCCAATCTGCCACAAACGCAGTTGCGTAAGAACGCTATTTCGGCGTGTTGAAACGCATTGCAGTGAACCGGAAGACAAGGTTGCCGAATCCCAATATCTTCGACGGGTTTTCCGAGAAAACGGTTATCCGCGCAACTTCGTCAACCAGTGCTTGCGCAAACGAGACGAGCGACAAAATCGCGCCGACCCCAAATTCTGGCGAGCGATCCCGTACATCAAGAACGTCTCCGAGGCCGTTAGCCGCCTTCTTGCACCACTTGGGGTTGGAGTTGCGCACAGACCGGAGGCCACCATGAGGCGTCAAGTGATGAGACCAAAAGACCCACTGCCACGACAAGAAACATCTGGAGTCGTTTACCGGATCTGGTGCAGTTGCGGACAAAGCAACTACGTCGGAGAAACTGGAAGACTGCTCCCGACGCGAATTGCCGAACACGTGGCAGCTGTACGGAGAAATGACGCCAACTCTCAGGTCGCGGCCCATTCGACGAGACCCGGCCACACATTCAAGTTCGATGAGGCCGAAATTCTCGAGAGAGGGGATGATCGCGTGAGCCGCGAGTTGCTTGAGTCATGGTTCACGGGACCTCAGTCTATCAACAAGTGCAAGGACATCCCCACTCCATATTCTGTCCTGAGGCATAGACTGGCCAAAGCAATTGACCACCCGAGGAGCGCGCAAGCACGTGAGCCAGATGGCCGAGCGATCATCACGCCAGCATCCAACACGGGTGATGAGATGTCAGCAATTAACAACTTGCATGCCGGCCATCAAGCAATTAGCGCACCTGCGGGCAACAATCCTTGATGAAGGGAGCACGGTTAATTGCTGTAGGTATGCGGTAGCATGGCGACCGCATCCTATAAATACTGCGACTGCCTGTACACTAGCCACCCTTTTCTGCAACTGTCTCTGATGATGGATTCAAGAGAGAATCCGAAACGTCAGGCGAATAAAGCCATTGTTCCAGCGATCGCTTCTTCTTCTGATCAACTAGTTCCTGGAACTCGCATTTTCGCTTATATAACCCCCGTCTTTAACATACAGACCGCGCACACAATCTTACCCGAAATCCCCTCCCTCTCCCCCTTCCACCCCAACTCCACCGTCCTCAAACCGCTGACTACGTCACGCGGGCGGTGTGAGAAAATGGAGTCTGACTAACCCTGTGCCCTGAGACACATTTATATCTGCTCCACAATTAAAAAGATAATTACCCATGTAGTGTATTGGCATGCCGATGAGTAACTGAAAACATATGTTTGCCAACTGACTTTCAAGACAACTTTATCATCAGCGGAAGTGCGGGCGTGCGGAGTTTCGTATGCAAAACACGATGCCGACCAAACACCTCGGTCTGCAAATGCTGAGCACTGAAAGTGCCCCAACACACGGGGAACGCTGCCTTGTCAGCATAAAATCAGGTGTCTCAGTCATCAGCGAACTTGCTATTAAGGCAACCTGAAGGCGACCAGCATCTGACATTGACGCTTTACATCTGGATCGTTTGTGTGATGCTTTGGAAGAACACCGGGGTCAGATTTGGACACGGTAGGCGTTAAGCAGGCCTCTCGGAGTCCGCGCATCACATGGACGGCAGTTCGACAGTTGTAGCCGACGACGTCCACCATATGCTCCACAGCAAGCTGATGGCAGAGACGGTGACTTTCGCGTGAATCAGTTTATATGGTAGTAAGCTTGCGCAACATCTACCGTACTCTCCTCCGCCTGAGCCCCGTATCCAGATAGTGTCAATTAGACCAGAGGCGAGTGACGGCACAGGTGGCTAGCGCGGTCGGACCGGCTGCTAGACGCACCACTGCACACCCCCTGGTCCGCAACAAACGCGACAAGGATTTAAACAAACATCAAAATGGGTCATTGGGGGGACGACACATGAGACTGGACAACCATACACACAGTCTGTACACGCAGCGGAAGCGCAAGTGCGCAAAATTAGGTGCCAGAGAATTGCCATTGCGTAATGGACGGCGAGGACCATGGTTTGCTTAAGCGTGACATAGAATACTAGCACAGTCCTTAAGGCACAGAAGGGTGATACGCAGACCTGAAATCAGCTTTGGCCGTCGCCCACACCACACCGCACACACACACATAACAAATTCCGAACACGGGGGAATGTGGTGGTACGCATAGGCGCGGGCCCCACGCAGCGGTACCCAACTGCGTCCGATTCCAGAAACAGAAGGCTAATTAACTCGAGCAACGGGCTAGTATAAGTAGAGGCGGGAACAAAGCAAGAGGTGTAGACGCCACTGAATCCCCTCCAGCGGCTGCTAAGCGCATTACTAACTATAGAAATTCCAGCGCTCTTGAATCTATCGTGACCCGCTAAAAGTCGCGGCTCGTAAGGTGGTAGACCTGTACGTAATCTCCTCCGTCACAAAACGAAGGGTAAGGCTCCGTGCCTCCTTCTGAATATGGCCTCTATGATGAGCCGTCCCCTTAGGTAAGTGAAAATCTAGCACATTGTTGTCCCCTGGAACGCGTAGACGAGATGTTTGCTTCGGTCGAAGCAGACTTCGACGAGTGTGAAAACTCACAGTCTGATAATGAACGCTGCTAGATAGGCTCGCTTTGCGAGTCAAAATGTGGACAAACCGATTGCTCGTACTGATGGCGGGTGTGTCGACTCAAAACCGGCGGTCAGTGATCCGTCAATCCGTTTGACGACACCGGTTTCCTGTCTGCACTAGTTCCCATGTCTCACAGTTGGCTTCTACTAGAAGCGCACCCCAAATTCTAGGACTGTTTAATATTATACGCAGGCCCATCGCTCATTAAAAATCCTTTAGAGGGGAAACGTTAGAAAAGGCAGCTACAAGGGAGACTTTTTTGAAGTAATAGACGACAACGAAAGATGCAGGCGTCTTCCAAGTCGCTATCGTGTCACCGCAAGCTGCAGTTCCGCCTACCTGTTACGCGTAAGTTGTTTTCCGGTCGAGTACTTTGCCTTCATGCTGGTCGCACTGTTTGATGTCTTGGCTTCTTAGTGTTGGCGTGACTCGATTTACTCCGGTTGCAATCAGGATAGATTCATGAAGGCCACTTCCATGTAAACTCGGGTAGTCCCGATCAAAGCGGCTGGGACGCCGGCCTGTGGTTTAGGGGTAGTGTGTTTGAAAATGGAAGCGAAGAGACGAGTCCCAGGGAGCTGTCATGAAGAAGGAGACACGATCGCTGGAACAAGAGATTTTTTCTTGAAGAAGGAGACACGATCGCCGGGACAAGAGCTTTATAAGCCTGACGTTTCGGATTCCTACTCGAATCCATCATCAGAGACAAAAGAGCAGAAACGGGTGGTTGTTGCACAAGGGGCTGCGGTATTTATAGGATGCAGTAGCCATGCTACCGCATACCTATGAACGTTCACGGCTCCCCCCTTCATCCGGGATTGTCGCACTTGGTGTGATCAGGCTTATAAAGCTCTTGTCCCGGCGATCGTGTCTCCTTCTTCAAGACTACTTCCTGGGACTCGGCTCTTTGCTTCTATTGGCAGAGATTTTTTCGCTGACGTTTCAGATTCATGCCCGAACTCCCATCTGCTATTGTCTCTGATGATGGATTCGAGCAGGAATCCGAAGCGTCAGGCGAATAAAACTCTTGTCCCTGCGGTCGTGTCTTTTTCTTTGTCAATCATTGGCCCAACCACGCCTCCGATCGCCTTGACTAAATTCTCACGGGGACCAGGTGGAAGAATTAGGGGAGAGTGCTTAAGCCTGCTAGTCACTGTTCTGCACACTTATTACTGTGGGTCACACGGAGGACAACATCATTCGGGACGGCCGAACGAACATAGAAGTGCCGTTAGGGAGATGTGGTTATGGAGCCTCGTCTGAAGCGAACAGACCCCAGCCACCAGCAATACGGGACCGAGGGTAATAGGAGTTTTTACAGGTGGGGTCAAAGAACGCACAGGCGACGGGGTTCAGTTATTTTATGCAAAAGAAAAGCCATTGGGAATGCGCGGGAGTAATTTTATTGGTTGAGAAAAAGTTGCCCAAACCCCTCACGCTAACCCTAACCCCTTACCATAACCACTAACCCCAACCCCAGCAGTATTGTGTCCATCCGGTGGGACTACATAAACACATCTCACCGGACCGTTTCCCGTCGATCACCTTCTCAAGGTCCACAACTGGACCTGTGACATAGGAACTCCAGACACATTTGGTGACCTCATTAAAATGAAAATGCCCACTAAGCATCAGGCGGCTCAGTAATTAGACACAGTTGATGACAGTATTTTGGCGTTCGTAAACATACTGAGACCTATCCAATTTCCTTGGCTGTCCAGTGCCCTGGCATCAACGATCGGAGAACCCAGCCAAAAAACCAAATTAAGATACACCTTCTCTGACCGTATACGGAGCTTCGAGGGCGACTTAAATCACTCTCGAGGAACTGCTCATTGGCCCGCTGCTGCCATGCGTAGCAACATCAAGATTACGGATGGATTTGGACTGGGGCCGTCAATCGGTCATAGTCTATTCTGCCTAATGCCTTAACTGTCTCTGCAATTATAGCGGCTGGTCATTATGTAACTGGAACCAGTCATCAATTAACAAATTTACCATGAGAGGGCGAAGTCAGGAATCCGAGACAGGCCCTGCACAGTCTTACAGCAGAAATAATTTCTTGAGCTGAGAAGAATATAACCTAGGACAAATAAATCCTAGCTCCTTGGTGAAAACCTCGTCAATCGGCACATTGACCTCCCGGCCATATGCAGTTCTGCGCACCCATCTCCTGGTTTTGAACGCTGGCCGTGGTTTAGTTGCTGTTTTACAGACCACAGGCATCACCGCTGTTGTCATCTCTAACGGCAGACTTCTGATGACTGCGAAAGCATGTACTTCCGACGCTCTCGCGCCATAAGTATTCCATCGTCCGCTGAACTCGTGTCTCCAAGTACTCCGTCAGAGTTTGATTTTGTTTCACCTAATAGCACCGGCGCGCCAGTGCTAGGTGAATTTACCAATTGACGTAGCATGCGGATTAGCTCGAGCATGCTGGCAAAGAAGTAGGCGCCATCTCTCTACCAATGCGCGTGGCAGTCAGGTGACCGACACGAACCCACCGGCTAGACAACATGTGTGCAAATCTGCGCACATTTGTATACCGAGTGTACACATGGAGTTCTGCAGCAGCTTTACGACTCGCGTTGCACAGTTGATGGAATCATGTAGTTAAAACTTGTATGCAAATATTTAACTTTTTATTTCTTTCCACTTTAGCACTTTCTCCTCTATCCGCTGAGGGCTTAAAATTTCGAAAGTTGGTTGGATACCAGTGTCGCAACACTCCGTTACTGATGCCAGTATTATTGCAGTTAGTTACCCATACTGTAAGCGTTGGTAGAGTAGCATTGGCAGCCGTGGTGGCGGTGGTAGTAGTAGTAGTAGTAGTAGTAATAGTAGGATTATTAGTAGTATTCGCCGTATCAGTGGTGGTAGACGGGGGAAAAAGTTTTCTTCAGTGTTGCGACACTGTATTCCCGCCAGTGGTAGTAGTATTAGTAGTAACAGCGGTAGTAGTGGTAGTAATAGCAGTAGTAGTGGTGGTGGTGGTAGTAGTAGTAGTAGTAGTATTAGTGGTAGTAGTAGTAGTAGTAGTAGTAGTAGTAGTAGTAGTAGTGGTAGTAGTAGTAGTAGTAGTAGTAGTAGTAGTAGTAGTCCGCCCGTAAGACAGGCTGGTGGGGAATAAACAATTCTAAGTGTTGCGACACTGTATTCCCACCCGAAAGTTTACCATCAAAAACACACCCCCAAAAGTCAGCAGATCCACGATCTATAGGAATAAAATTATTCCAGATGATAAGAGAGGGGTAGACTGTTTCGACTAAAATTATTACATCTAGAGCATTTTTTAGAGATGTCCTCGAATAAGGGTGTTTAGAGCTTTCAAGACGGCCCACGAAATGTACTGACACTTATGAAAAGGTGCAGTATGGAAATGGACCGAAGTGGCCTCGAGTACGAAGTGAATTGAAGGAAACCCTCCCTGAGCAGCTATTTTACGGGGGAAGGAGTTGGTATTGGGAAAGTAAAAATAGTTTATGCCTGAAATCATAACAAGGCGAAAAACACGTCGGGTAATTCGAGTGGTGAACGCACTGCCAACACAGTTAGCATTCCAGCAGAGCATTTGGTGGGCATACGCGTGCTTTCGATAAGTTCTCATCGGGCCAGTATCCTTACGTGGGAACGAGGTACGTGTGAACGATAAGAAAAATCGATTGCGGTTCGCCTTTTCGTAAGAGCAGGGTGTGAAGAGCTGATGGCGGTATTTGAAGCTCAAATAGAAAAGGCACCTAGTCTGGACAATGTAAGGACTTCTGTAGTTTCGTACCCCTTCAACAAAAACGCAATCTAGTCCGTTGTTTGGCGCAAAAAGTTGGAAAACTCTGTTCAGCGTTGATGAGAAACGTAGAAGAATCCAGGACCTCCTTCGCGAGAACGAGTATCCTGGCAGATTTGTTGTAAGGAATCTTACCGAACGACCAGCAAAACTCATAATACCGACAGCGGAAAAGAAAACTTCGTTCCTCAAAGTCCCCTTTTGAGACGACACGACGAGTTAAATCCTGAGAAAACGCCTTAATCAGCCCTTTCACGACCCTCCTCGACAGCAAGCGTTCTAGTATTGTTCTCGACCAACCCAGTCTTACGCTGCGAAGGTAAGGATAAGCTACCAGATCAGACCACCTTCATGCACATTTACTCCTTTACTGGCTCCTGCGGAGCAGGTTATATTGATCCCCAAGTTAGCGCCTATCCGCAGGAATATGGGAACCCCTGCGGGTATGCCTGAGGAAAATTTAAAGTAAGAGCATACGATAGTTCGACCGTCGCGTCCGGCGATGTCTACCGTATGCTCCAGAGCAAGGGACGGTGACTTGTGCCAACATTTAGTTTATGGTGATAGTAGAATTTCACAGCATCTACCGCACTCTCTCCTCTCCCCCACCTGGACCCGGTGTCAAGACAGAGCCAAAAAGACCGGAGGCGGGGGAGGGCGCAAGCGGATGGCACGGTCGAGCCCGCAACTTGGCGTTCCACTCCACACACCCTGGTCCACGCAGCAAATGACCAGGTTTTCGACCAACAGCAAAAACAACATCCCAACAGGGGCCAGAAGGACGATGATGACTGGGCAACCATGCCCACCATGTCCGGTCCACAAACGCATTTCATACGTGAGTAGAGAATTCGTCATCCTTGCGGCATCTTTCTTGCTGAAAAGCTGGCGTGCTTGTAAACTTCAACTTCGTCATCCAAAAAACAAATCAGTCGTCGCTGATTGTGCGCGTTGCGTTCGGCCTCCCGAACGCGTCTGTGAGCCCCTGCTCCGTCCTGGTTGCGTGACCTGCGGCTCATTCCTTCCCCCTTCTCCGCTAGCGTGAGCTGGTGGGCTAGCGTGCTTTTGTTCACTTGCCCTGATGACCCTATTCAAACTGATTAGAGCATTGTGCGTAGCGCCTGGTAGGCGGGATACAGGTCCACAGCGCGTTTAAAGGTGCCACTCGGGGACCAGATTTCGAGTACCAGTTTGGCCACTTTCTCGTTGAAGCGGCCGATCATTTCTGTTTTCTCAAAGATGCCAATTGTGGTTCCGCTGTTGTATGTGGCCAGAGACCAAAAACAGCTTATCCTTGCAGTTGATTGCAAGGTGGCGTCTGTGCAGTCTTGTGGCTAGGCGTTTGCCATTTTCACCAGCATACCTCGAGTCACACTATTGGCATGGTTTCCTGTATACGACTGCCTTTTTGTTGTTAATAGTAGCGGTTCCTTGGACTTCATAATCTCCTGCCTGACTGCGCGTTATGATCTATGAGCCACGCCAACCACAAACGGTTTTATGATATTTGTCGCGGCCTCGGAAATGTTCTTCACACAGGGTATCGCGAGCCAGAATCGTCGTTACAGTGCTCTTGAAAGAGATGCAAGTGGGTTCTGACACAAATGCGCTCGTGGTCAACCGGGTGGTCGCCTCGGAAATGCAGGATGCGCCTAGCATTAGTTGCCTTACAAATGCTTTTATATAAATATAGACGCACATGGATATGTGAAACATAACCCCCAACAGAGATAAAGGAGACTGGAATGACCATTTCTGGCTTGTTGGCCGTCATCAGTCAGACACATCTAACCCTTAAACTAGAACACGCGACCTGTTGATTAGGCGCCCAACGTCCTAACGACATGAGCCACGGACTCGTTCTCCTGTCGGTTGCGATCGAGTGAATACAATTGTAGAGGGACGCTCGCCGAGCGCGCTACGAAACCCACTTGCCCGTTGTCCTGGTGACGTTATTTTGCCTATATTATGTGCCGCTGTGTGGCTGCTGGTGGGGCGAGGTTCCCAAGGAACAACGAGACGAGTTTTCTAACGCGATCGGTGAGCCCCCTACCGCATATATGTGCGTAGCCAGGTTGAACGGCAACCATTCAGTGCTACTGCTTTCTGGTTCCGGCAAGTAGTCGGAAGCATAACCACAGGATGAAGGCAAAGTAGGCTTGAAACAGTGCCGGATCGGTTCAATCCCATCGCTAACGATACTTTCTGCCGATGTTCCCTTTCATCAGGTTTGACGTTTCCTCACAGCCTCCCATTTTTTCAGTTATGCGATGATCGCGAGTAACTGCGTGAAAGTCCTCGAAGTCTGGCGTTATTTATTAAAGCCTATTTTATCGACAGTCATGGTTCTGTCCAACCTTTCATCCCCTATTATGAACTCGAATGGAAATTAAGCACAGACAAGGACAGCCAACTCCCAGAGCGCTCGCACATCTCATACTTTTTCCTCTTCTCTTCTTTTTAATTAGTTCCCAGGATACGGGTCCTAGTCTTCATCTATAAAGGTGACCTTTTCAAGTCCCACTTGCAGGCGGTAAAAACACGCCTGGTCTCGTGATGAGCCCACACAGTGTCATTTGCTTCTGTGGAACAGCCTTTGCTGCTTGTGTGTAACCTAAAACCTGAGTCAATCTGATTAGGTGTTGAGGAAACTAGGACACGGAAGATCACTGAATGTCTTCATGAGTGTTGATAAGCTGCATAGGGCCTACGGCTACCTCGACGGCAGAAGCCGGTGCCTTGCGATAAGGATTCGGTCTCTGCCCTCTTTCCGAATCCGCATGAATTGCCAGCATGACTCATAATCAACGCCGTCACCCGCAGAAATTGTGCAAGCCTGGCGACGACGTGTCGACTCTTTAGTGGAGTACTATAATTCATGATTCATAAACTGTTCGCAAGTACTGAAGGCATTTTCTGCTTTCTAGTCCCACTATACACCACCGTCATAAGAGACGAACAGCTAGAGCGAGGTCTATCAGGAGATCCGCCGTCTCACAAGGCGGAAAATACGCACGGAATTCACACATCGTCCTGCCTATTGTCATCCGTCAGACAAGACACGTTGAGTTTAGGAGTGGTGCAGTGCATTTAATGGTAATTATTTGTATTACCCTCCCTTACTCTGCAAATTTAATGAAGAAACTGGTAAAGCTTACGAGTAGGCGGATGATTTTAGTCCACCCATCGTCACAGAAAGGCAGATAGTATCACTTAGTCTTGAAACTCAAGGTCACAAACGCATTCAGCCTCTCGCTTAACAATGACAAATCGAAAATAGAGTAGTACTCCCCGTGGTAGGGTACCGCTGGTTAATGACGTCAAATAAGCCTGACATAGTTATTCTGCTTTGTCAGATCTGTGTTGGCAACACGACTAAAGCAGCTTCTAACGCCCAGACTCGACTGGTTCGCCCAGGTTCCGTCTCTTTTCTCAAGTAAAAATCAATTTGCGAAAATTCCCATAGCAGTAATCAGAAGACGAGGTGACAAGCATACGTAGATTTTGATAAGGATAAGTTGCCACCCCAGACCACTTCAATGTGCATCTATTCCTTCACTTGCTCCTGTGGAGCTAGTTATATTGGTCGCTAATCCAAGAGAATAGGGGAACACCTCCCGGCATGGCTGGGAAAAGGCGAAACAAGGAGCATAAGCAGCGCCATTCTCGCGCATGTGGTCGACTCCGGACATCATGTAGACCCTAATAAAGCGTTTCGTTTGATCTATAAGGTCCCATCGAACTAGCCTAAAACAGTGGGACAGTGCCTGTTAGCAACAGCAGAGGCGGCCGCCATTAGGTTGCGAAAACCAATCCTGTGCACACAGAAGAACCACGTTCAGGCTCCCGCGCCCTTCCGCTCTCACCCCGGCCCTAACACTGACTGCTATTACCCCCCCCCCCCACGTTCCCACACCCAGCATGTGTCTTAAGGCGAACTTTAATCGATTTATCTTATCACTGACGTGATTTACTTCTACTCCCTTCTCATATAATTGTACTGGCTCGACGAGAATTTATCGAAAGCTACGTATGTTCGCCATCTCGTCTTCTAAAAATCAATTATGCATCTGGTGTGTAACAGAGAATGTCAACTAACCAGAATAATCCATGTGTAGATGGAACCCGCGATTGCGATAATGGACATAACCGAGAGGAAACGAAAGGCATCAATGGTGAAGTTCACGTCGAGTGGTTTCGGGTAGAGAATGGACCTCACCAGACCGCCCTTGCTGGTAAGGAAACCGGTTCGGAGGACTAGGGCCCGTACCCAGGCCTCCCCAGCCGGCGCCGCGGAGTCCAGTCTGGCTTGCAGCACGGTGGTACCACTGAAAATAATGTGCCGGGCGTGACTGCGGAGGTCCAGAACCTCGTCAGACGCAACCTCCCGTAGGGCTGACTTGGCCTGGGGAAAACTCTCACCTGTGGTGAATTGAGCCAGTTGGTTAGTATAAACCCAACAGAGAGAAGACAGCTCATGAAGAACTTGACAAAAAACACAGAGGGAGTGAGTGAGGGTGTCATAAAGACCACATTCAAAGAAAGCCGTTAGGTCTGACTCCCTGTATTGAAAAGCCCGAGCTATTTCATCAGCCGCTAGTCCTCCGAGTCACAACTTTTGGTGGGAAGGGACAGAACCGAGCTTAGCCGATTTTTTTAATTATGAGGAATGCACTGCGGTGCACTGTGAATGGACTGAGCAGCAGGTTGGGCGGGTAACTTGACCCAAGTGTGATAAAACTCGCGTCGTCCGGCGAGGCCTCGTAGCTCAGGTGGTTAGAGCGTTGGCTGTACTAAGGCCTTCCTCCTTACTGCGTGGGTTCGAATCCCACCGAGGCGCCGAGTTTTTCACAGTTGGGTCAATATGAATTATTCAAAATCTGCCAAAATATCAATGAATCTCACTTTTCCCTCCAAGGCACGGATACGCTATCCGAGTCAGTCAGTCATCGGACCAAGAAACTAGAGAAGAAACTGCTGATGCATTTCCAAATACGACAAGGGAGGTCTGAATGACGACATATTTAAGATCGCCTGCGGGCAAATCCTAAGCCTTAGTTTGAAATACTAAGGGGGGGGGGGGGGGGTATGGTCTAGTTACTAACTGCACCAGTTGAGGTTTTACCAGCTACCAACAGAAAATAGTCCGAAAATTGAAATCTTGACGTCTTCATACTTTTGTCGACAGTATTTTAGCGCTGGCTGCCGGTTGCTAGGGGGACAAAGAGAACTTCCGGACGAAACAGAACGCCAGCCAGCCCGATGTTCGTCCCACTAGCGACCTTAAACGCGTCAATCTTGTGGCAAAATAAAGGGCTCTACAGACCTACCTGTGAGAGCGCTCTCGTTGACAATACAGTCGCCGCTGAGGAGCAGTACGTCCGCGGTCATTTCACACCCGGTCTTGGGTATGCAGACGACGTCGCCAGGCACGAGGCTCGCAGAAGGCACGTGACAGGGTGTCTCTAAAGGCGGCAATTAGACGGAGGTAGGTAAACAAGTTTACAGTCGCATCAAAGTAAACAACAGTTTAGTCACAGCCGTTTGGACCTTACAAAGGGCCGGTAGAAAACGTGTACAATGTGAGGGAATTTAAGAGAGGGTTCTATTGGGCAGAGCTCTTAAAAGAATTCTAGGGTATAAGGTGATGCACAACTAATGCAACTACTGGAACGGATCGTTCTCTTCTCAAAGTACTCGTTCTAGTTGCTTTTTCTTAAACCGTCGCCCAACAGGTTCGCTGTACCGGGGAGTTAGAAAGCTTGATCCTCTACGGACGGTTTGAGAGGGGGGGGGGGGCTTTGAAGTTGTGATATCCACATTACTGTTGTTTATGATTGGCAATCCATCCTCACCGCACATCAGTGCACTCCTTACTATAATAAACCTACTCCGACATGCTAAAAGCCGAGGCCTAGACGCTTCGAACTGACGAGACAGTTCGGTCCTTCTTCAGACTGGTTGTCAGGCTGCAGTGAAGTTTCCTCACAGTGGCCTTTATAGTATTGTAACAGATGTGATATCTGGGGTCCCCAAGGCAAACCCGCGTATAGGTCGCAGAGGATTGGTCGCACGCGGCACGCGGAGTATCTAGCGTCCGAATCCACTTGCGGGCGTCCTAACACTGCTTTACCATTAAAGCGGGGAGACAGTGTGTCAGATAGACAGTATGTTATTACCGACAAAGACAGTAGAGACTTAAATGGCCCTTTCTGGCCTATCAGCCGTCGTCAGTCAGTCATACCCAACCCCGAAATGTGGAACAACCGAGGCTCGAACTCGCGACCTGTTAGTTAAAAGTCAACGCCTCTAACTACTGGGCCACGAGCCCGTTGCCCTGTCGGTTTCGATCGGGAATATACAATGGTAGGGGGCGCTCACCGATCGTTCTTACGAAACTCACTCGTTCTGTTGTGCCTTACGGGCTCCCTCTCGAGCCCAACCAGCAGTCGCACATCAGCGCATGATACAGGCAGTATGTTATTACCGACAAAGGCAAGGGAGACTGGAATGGCCATTTCTGACTTATTAGCCGTCGTCAGCCAGTCATATCCTACCCGAAGTGTGGAACGCCCGAGGCTCAAACTCGCGACTTGTTAGTTAGAAGTCCACGCCTCCAACCACTGTTGGGCTCGAGAGAGGGCCCGTAAGGCACAACGGAACGAGTGAGTTCCGTAAAAACGATCGGTGAGCGCCCCCTACTAGTGTATCAGATGCTGCGCAAGTCCACTTCACTATAAACCAATCCACGCGCAAGTCACCAGTGCTGCGCCCACTTCGTGGGTCACACGATCGACGTCGTCGCTCTTAGTCATCGAACTTTCGCAAAATGACTACATGCAAAACCCTAAAAAAGCGGGAATAATCCTAACTTTTGAAGCTCGAAGTGTATATTGGGATCTGACAAACATAACAGGGTTTCGAAGGATAGCAAGAATCCTTCACAAGTGGTTAGACTTTTAAGGCAACTAGATTTTTATCAGTCCTTAGGTCACACCATTGCCTTCGAAGAGAACAGTGGCCAATAACGAGGAACCTGGTAGAGGGACGCTCACCGATCGCTCTCACAGAACTCACACGTCCCGTCGTGCCTTATGGGTTCTCTCTCTCTCTCTCTCTCGCGAGCCCAGCTAACGCGGAAACTGATCAAAGTGAGAAGACCCTGCGCGGTG
>CACRXP010000029.1:2152110-2184610 GCA_902702965.1 Spirometra erinaceieuropaei | reverse complement strand
CATTCGCCGGGGCCCACCTTCTCCCTGGCGCCGACTGGAATTATGGTGTTTCACCCTCCCCTCTCCAAACCCAAGCTACAGATTTATTATCTATTTGCTCGTATCTTTTGCATTCATTACTTCAATAGCCATATAAATGTACAGGTCTGAAGAGAATTTATCGAAAGCAAACGTATGCTCGCCAAATTGCCTTTTGAATTGTGAGATTTTTTAATACCCTTAAATGACCGTTCATGAAACGTCATGTATCTGTATTTACGAGTGTGGTTTGTAGAGTTAACAATATTGCTCAAATCCACTGCTTAATTTTATGAACCTCATATGGTCTCCTCTTAACACCGTAGAGAAGTGCATGGTTTTCCGTGCACGGAAAATATACAGCTTGTAATTTTGAAACCCTGAATGCAAGTGTAACAGCAGGTAGGGTTCAAAATTATTCGGGAATTAGAAACCTTTTTAAAACCTAATTATGCTACTTAATTTATCTTTTCGAAACAAGAACGCATTTCGAAATTTTGGTTGACATTTCATGAGTTAGCACATCTACTGTACCTGAGTAGAATGTTTACCAATTCTTCTATATTTTAAACGCAGCCGGTGTTCCATTTAATTGTGGGGCTTCCAAAGTACATGCTTCGAAGTTTCTCTAGGGCAAATTCCTATATATACACCTTCATGTTTCAGTTTTAAAATCTTCCAGGCCTAATAAGTTAAAATAATATGCAGACATCAATATGTGCACTTGAGGGTCGCGTTATCGCGCCGGAGCATGACAAACTAGGTGCCCTTATGGACTCCAACCTGTGCAGCGAAACAATCAAGAAATTGACAAATCTTTCATGAGAAACGATCCAAATGACAGTGCGCTTACTCCACTAGAGCGGTGAACTCTTGCGTTAACTATTGTCATTAATTGGCCGACTATTGCGTGTCTTCGACCGCCTGAAAAAAATAATTATCCCAAATCCTAACGCCTTCGCGACGACTGTCATGGTTTAAGAAGGTTGCGGCTTTGCGTGCTCCATGAGACGAAAAAGCTCGCGAGACACTGGACTATATGATAAATTATCGGAACACCCTCAAGGGTGTCATAACTGCGAGCACGGCTGAAACCGAGAATAACATAATCCCGAATCACCTCCAATCTTTTCCACTAAAAGCCATGCTGATAAGTACGGAAATCTCGATAATTGACCCTTTCACTTGCAAGCGTACCTAAAAGATGGCTGAAATCTTTACTTGGGGACTTCGGAGAACATGTGGTTGACAAAAGCCCATTTGTTCGACTGTGCCTTATCTCGCCAATACGCTCACATGTCAGTGGAGCATCACGGTAAAGGCATGGGCACAAGGTCAGACTTAATGTTGCTTTCATAGTCAAGCATTTATGGTACTCTCATGTACGACGTCTGAGTCGATCATGGCACCGAAGAGCATGCACCTCTCATGAAACTGGGAGGCATGCTCTTTGATGTATCCTGATAAACAAAATGATCAGATCGTACGTGGTAGACGTAGACTGGTTGTTCCAGCTCTGTCGGTCATTGCGTCCAAATCCGCGCTCGGCTCGGACAGTAGACTGGTCCATGAGGGGGGGGGAAGAGAAATTGAGGTCCAAACTGGATAATTCAGCCCCGCGACACATCAGCATATACCTTATTATAATAAATATGGCCCGTTCTGAAAGCATAACCGCGCGCTGAAATGTGTGGATTGGAAGACTGTCAACAGACTGGATAACTCGATCCTCGTAGTGTTTGGGGGGAGAGGGTTGTCCCTTAAACAGGTCAGGCGATAGATACGCTGAACCAACACAGGGGCTAGATAGTAGTCAGTCAGGCGCTACTGGGAACGTGCACCCATAAAGAATGTCAAAATCAGGGGTGTAGCAGCACGTCCAAGGGCTGCGCACGGAGCGCCAGCTGGGATCCGAGACGTCCCCACTCCTTTTGTAAAGTGCTGTCCGACGAATGTTGTGGACCAAGCGGTGTGGCTGTCGTTGTTAACCACCCGCACTCTCTTTCTCTCCCGCCTCTAGTCCTCATTACTTTGTCAGGACATTGGGCCTAGGTGAATGGCAGGAGGAGGAAGAGAAGGAAAGAGTGCGATATATGCGTCGCAAGTCACCATCCCGAACGTTAAGAGTCAGGCTCGGCTTTTTGTGAAAACATTGCATCTTGCTCTTGAACGAGGACGCCAGGACGGAGCTGTTTAGTTTGCCTGCTTAGACAGCCTGCGATCAGACATAACAAGTACGTTTTAACTTCTAATCGTCTTCTATGTTTACTCGTATTTGATTACTTGCATCTGGACGTTTTGAATCATCATCATCATCATCATCATTTCCGCAGCCATTGCGTCCAAATCCGCGCTAAGTACTGATCGGCTCGGACGGGAAGAGAAATTGAGGTCCACACTGGATAATTCAGCCCCGCGACATACCTGCACACACCTCACTTTAATGAATATGGCCTGTTCTGAAACTATCAGTACGCGCTAAAATGTGCGGATTGGAAGACTGTCAACTGACTGGATAACTCGGTCTTCGTAGTGTTTGGGGGGGGGGATTGTCCCTTAAACAAGTCAGGCGGGAGATACAATGACCCAGTACGGGGCCAATTCGGGGTCCGTCAGGCGTTACTGAGAACGCAGGTAGAATGGCATTACCGACAAAGACAAGGGAGACTGGAACGGCCATTTCTGGCTTATTAGCCGTCGTCAGCCAGTCATACCCAGCCCCGAGGTGTGAGATACCCGAGCCTCGAACTCGCGACCTGTGCGTTAGAAGTTCACGACTCTAACCACTGGGCCACGAGCCCGTTGCCCTGTCGGTTTTCGATCGGGAATATACAATGGTAGTGGGCGCTCATCGGTCATTCCAGTCTCCCTTGTCTTTGTCAGTAGCACCCTTCTGCCTATATCATGCGCCGCTGTGCGGCTGCTGGTTGGGCTCGAGACGGAGCCCTTAAGCCACAACGGAACGAGTGAGTTCCGTAGTGCAATCGGTGAGCGCCCCCTACCATTGTATATTCCCGATCGAAAAACGACAGGGCAACGGGCTCGTGGCGCAGTGGTTAGAGGCGTGGACTTCTAACTAACAGATCGCGAGTTCGAGGCTCGGGTGTTCCACACTTCGGGCTTGGGTATGACTGGCTGACGACGGCTAATAAGCCAGAAATGGCCATTCCAGTCTCCCTTGTCTTTGTCGGTAATGCCATTCTGCCTATATCATGCGCGGCTGCGCGGCTGCTGGTTGGGCTCGAGCGAGAGAGCCCGTAAGGCACAACGGAGCGAATGAGTTCCGTATGAACGATCAGTGAGTGTTCCTACCAAAATCAGGGGTGTAGCAGCACGCCCAAGGGCTGCGCACGCAGCGCCAGCTGGGATTTGAGACGCCCCTTCTACTTTTGTTATCGTGTAATGTGCTGTCCGACGAATGTTGTGGACCAAGCGGTGTGGTTGTCGTTGTTAACCACCCGCACTCTCTCTCTCTCTCCCGCCTCCAGTCCTCATGCCTCCGTCATGACATCGGGCCTAGGTGAGGGGCGGGTGCGATAGATGCAGCGAAAGTCACCATCCAGAACGCTAAGAGTCAGGCTCCACTTTTAGTGAAAACAAAGCATCTTCCTCGTGGACGGGGACGGAACTGTATAGCTTTCTTAGCAATTGTCCCTGAGTCCAAAAGCAATCATCCTGATGTTGTTTTACCATCGAAGTAGACGCCGCGCACGTCTGCTTCGCAGTAAATTAATTCGCGCGCAGGCTACGCACGCTGCCTGGGGCGCACAATGGGCACGGCGGTCGCTGAATAATGATCAAACGTGACCGATATGCCGGTCCTGCCGGTTTTCTGTGGTGCCGTGTTCTGAACCACTTAAAGTATGGGCGGCCGTCTCCGCTGCAATCAAAATGCGGGGACCCACAGAGAAATCATAGGAAAAACAGGCGGCCGTAAACGTCCGTTGACAGTCATATTATCATGCGTCCTGCCCCTTTCCAGTATCAAGATTTAGTCAAGTTGACTAGTGATTAGATCTGGCACAGTGGAGTAGCAGATGATATAATCCGTTTTTCTCAAGCTACGAGGGTTAGATCAGACGGTATCGAACAAACTAACTAGCAGGTCGCGAGTTCGAGCCTTGGGTGTTCCACACTTCGAGGTTGTGTATGACTGACTGACGACAGTTAACAAGTCGGAAATGGCCATTCAGTCTCCCTTGTCTTTGTCGGTGATGCCATGCTACTGAACAAACTGTTTTTCAGGGCACAGAGTTATTATACATGTTTATAGGCATTTGCAGGTAGCGGAAACTGACCAGAATTTGACCGAAGAGCCAGTGCCTCCTCAGCCATAGCCACCTTCTTCATCAATTCACGCTCATTCTAGAAGACGATTGATGCGTAAGGAAAACGAGAAACTCACTCGTCGACAGGAAAATACCGTCAGGGAGATGGAAGATACCGAAAAGAGGAGTATAATTGATGCAAAAACGTAGTACTCGGAAGACATCCAAAGGGCCACACTGAATACTTGGAAGAGGTAGAAGGGCGTTAAAATCTATAAATAGGAGAAAACGAAGCAAACCGCACCTCCGTAAATATTTTTGTACAAATCGGAGTAAGTGGTATTTCCAGAACGTTAGGCCCATAGTAGGCTAAGAGGTAGTCAATATGGCTTTCGTCCACCGGCTTAGCCTGTACCAGATGCGTACAGTTTGAATGATCTAAGCCCCTGAAAAGGAAAGTGTTTACACTCCGTGCCGACTATGCGGGTACACCTACCTCAGAGGAGCAAATTCCCCGGCTTCAGCATTCCACACATACTTCAGACTGCGATAAACGAAAAAGCGCACTGTAGTGGGCAGACCGTCTATATAACTGTCCTCAGCAAGGTGACTGTCCTCGGAGGCCCGAACATGTGAAGGTTTGTGTTTAAATCTTACTATCCTATTGAAATTGACGGGGAGAGCGAACGGGTGACTTACCTGTCCGACCAAAGATAGTGCACAAACACAACGCGAACGTCTCGTTGGCCCAGCTTGCTCTGCATCAGGAGTTTATTAACCGGAAATTTTGAGATGCGGTTACCATTAGAAGCACCTTTTCAGCCTCGGCATACACAGTTCTGCGATGGGTTAGACGCAAGTGAATATCCGGTCGCCAGTAGAAAATGAGAGCCAACGAAAAACCGGAAGCCAGCACAGCCAGGTAGGTGGCCACTGAATAAGCGATGCTCCTTCGATAACCGACTATCTCCTGGCAAGTTTGAGGATAAATGTGGAGCGTAACACCTACCAGTTCATCGCATGCGGCCGAATCCACTGAGTCCATTTTGGCTAGTGATAGGGATTGGTGCACGCGGGTTTGTCAGTGGACACGGTGATAGTGAATGTCAGGCGGACGACATGAGCGTAGGATGGGGCCCTGATTTAAAGAACAAAGACAAATTCATGAGAATGTAGCTTGAGAAAAAGACAAACTTTGTAAACGACCAGTCACTTAAACACCCGTGAGTCTTCTTTCGACAACTTAACCCTAAGTTAGAAAACTTCGGTGTCGAACTCGCAAATCACCGGTTGTAAACTCCGGCACTGAAGAGCCAAATCCTTTCCAGACTTGGAATTGCACCTGAAGAAAATCGGCGAGTTGCGCGTCTAGAATTTCCGCAGTTGGGTTTGGAGTCCGGTGGCGCAAGAGGTTGTGCCGGACACATACTTCTGTCAGATCTTCCGGTATAAGCGTGTACGTTTTCACTGACGTTCATAACACCCAATATAAAAGTTCTCATTATCCTGTGTATAAGTCTTGACAAGTCTAGATTTGATTATTCCACACCAATTTCGAGAACAGAGTATTAGGAAAATATAAATGCTTGGTTTATGAAATGTTCATTCCTTGGTTACTTCGGAAACTAATGAAAGGGCTTTGTGCAGGGAAAAAAGATTGGGAAAACACTGACCAAAAATGCTGCATTTTTTAGGCAGTATAAACTGCTTGGTCAGCAAACTCACGTGAAATACTGCCCAAGCCAACCTCAAAAAGTAGAAACGGTATTAGTCGCCTATGCCTGTGCCCCTTTAGCATATGTATCTTCAATACTATTTGCTGACATATATTTAATTTACTCCAAAGTTACAGCAAAGTAGGGCGACATAAGGAACGTGCACTTCAACTAAATATCTCTCAACAGCCTCATAGGTATTGTAAATCAGAAGTCAGACTTCGAACTCCTAAGTAAGTAATTAGTGGTCACTCGTGGTGCAGCAAAGGACTATTTTCTTAAGAGGTCTGGCGGTTTTCGTTCTGATCTGTAAGTTTTTACGCAATTACCATA
Organism: Spirometra erinaceieuropaei; assembly: GCA_902702965.1. NCBI lineage: Eukaryota > Metazoa > Platyhelminthes > Cestoda > Diphyllobothriidea > Diphyllobothriidae > Spirometra > Spirometra erinaceieuropaei. The sequence goes on along the minus strand of CACRXP010000029.1, from coordinate 2,178,276 downwards.
AGCCACAAGTCAAACTATCGTGTATTTAGTAAGGAAAGTGAAAACTGTAGACAACGTGATTAGAACTGGCGGAAATAAATAATAAACCCTTAAAGTGGGTAGCACTTTACCAACAATTATCATAATGTAGACGTTTTAGAAGGCATAAACGGGAAGTCCGAATGTGACTCGACAAAATAACCTAGCAGCCACTCATTCCAATATACAAACACAACTTCGTTTTTCTGCACTTTGTTAAACCTGACAAATGTGATTTTGGACGGTTATGTTAAGACCTAAGGTTATGATCCACATGGCATTTCACATAAAAGTAGTTGGATCATCAATCAGTCATCGAATATCACAAGAAAGAACCTAAAAGTATTAAGCTGGATGACTCCACAAACGCGTTAAAAGTGGCCTGAAATCCTTTTGCTCTTGTCAGTCCATGTGGAAGAAAATAGCTAAGTAGTGGCTAATCGTAACAGTCGGAAGCTCACAAAACCCAATTTTTACCAGCAAGACTCGCATGACAGTAACATGCGTGCAGTTGCTCCGCAGCCCTGAGTCAATGTGGCAGTAAACCACTGACATTGTATGCGGCCAGGCAACGACTTTATGTATTAACTAACGATTTAACCGAACTCTGCAGCCAATAATAATGTTCTTGGTCGTATACACGCTGCCCATTCGTTTACGTATGGGAAAACACATGGCATTGTTCGGACCAATGTTGGGTAAACGGCGTAAACGTCTACGTTTGCTGCAGTGTCTATTTTCCTCTGCATAGTCTCCTTTAATCATTTTGGAGAACTAATTGCACAGCTCTCCCCTCAGGTAAATAATATTTTATATGCTATCCATATGAGACATATGCCTCATCCCTTTGGCTTTAATTTTAGGAAATTAGCTCTTTCTTGTCAATATTTTACGACCATACTGAACGGAATACCTACATTATGGGTGTAATGCCTGGTTGAAACCAAATTAAACAATTGTCAGTGACATGGATTCCCTGCCTCCTCCGTGTCATGAGGATTTCTGAAAGATCACAGCCAGGTCAATAATCAGGTCTGTCCCAACTGAAATTTTGCTGAAGACGAACGCCAAGAAGCGAAATTTTCAAAAAGCGTTAAGAAATATCTTAGACAGAAATTTTAAAAGGCAGAACGTCGTCAGGAATTTAAATGACGTAGAGGGATTCCAGTTTTTCCGACCTAGGACAACACCCTGAAAAAGGCGTTGAGCACGTACATGACTGCCTGAAATTCACTTAAAGCTCTGGCGCAACAGGCTACCGGCGTCCAAAAGCAGTAAACTCGGGAGAAAGCATAAAATTATGTCTACCACCTCAGGTAACTTATGGTAACCGAGCGTTCTTTATAAAGAACGGAATGGAGTAAGCTATTCCACCTTCATGACATATATGTCATGTTTTACACATGAACCAGCCTCACTTATGTTGTGAAAAATACGAAAACGGAAATTTTCCAAAGTAAGTATGTTTTCAGCGTATGGCATGTTACTTGCCCTTCCTCAACTATGTCCGCGTGGTCTTCCCACCTCTATTCGTGACCCAAAAGTTTTTGGATAATATAACACACGCGTGTACATGGACATGTCGCGCGACACGCACAGACATGAAACGCAGGCTACAGTGGACACCCATGCCAAATCAGGCCTAAGAATCCCTATTTGTCTCGTAATTCCGTTTGACGCCCCATGCATTTCGAATATGTACGAAAAAATTATTCAGGCAAGTTAAGGAAACAGGATCCGATCGTACCGGCCGGAGTCGCGAACTAAGTCTGTCTGACCTTGAAACCCGGCGACCTTAAAAGTGATATAGATTATTTCGGCGCAGGTCAGCAAGATGGTGGTAGGACAAAGGTGGAAATACTAGAATTATCCAATAATATAATAATTATGAATATCTTGCTGCCGCTTCTCGCGGCTCTTAAAACGTGGGTGGCAATAATTAGCTGATAGTCGGCTCATCATTCCTAATAAGAGAAATATTGGATTACCCTACATCTAGAGCAGGAAGAGCCCGCAATGGCTCTACACCGTGCTAAGGGCAATCATACATAATGCGATGACAGGAAGCGGAAATCGGAAAGCCGAAGAAAAAAACGGGAAAACTAGTTTTGGCAATAAAATGTCTAAAAGCAACGAAATGATATAGCAGCATAAAATCGTCATATCCACACTCATGGGTAATGAAATTGAACAAAGTGTGGTGAAAAGGAGGTAGTTGGATGACTGAGAATGACGTCTGACACGTAAGTTCCATCTCTCTAGTAGGCGTATTTAAAGGACTAAACATAACTCTTTACGAGCGATTTCTAACATGGGAGTTGGCACGCACCATCAAATCTTCTGACCTGGATCAAAAACGGTTTTGAAGTAATTTTGATAGGCCCTGCGTTATGTCAAATTCCTGGCTTTTTTTTAATTTTAATCATTTTATACAAATCAGGCCCCTTTGTTGTCAGGGGACAGCTTCTGATCCTGGTAGAATTGTTCTTGATTGGCTGAATACAATGCGCCTGCGTCGATGCGGCAACTACTAAGTTGACTGAATGAGCCTGACAAATAATGTTATTCAGCGATGAACCTACTTTCGTTTTTATTTGTAGCTTGCCAAGAGTCTTTCTTTACCTGAATGTGGTAAGGTCCTAGTAAGTGGCGACACTAAGTTATGGGGGGCAGTTTTAAGCCAGATACTCTTGTATGTCTCGACACGAAGTTGTACCTATTCCACAGGTTACTTGGACAATTAGTTTAAGTGTTCTTGTGTGTACCGCCTGTTTGCGCCTAATTAATACCACCAAACCAATTTTAATGTCATTTTCTTAAAGGGCTGTCTATTTTTAGATACAGGGCAGTTCCGTTCAGTTTATTGAGGGAAATTGGCGTAAGCCTTTGGCTAGTCTATTTGCAAAGTAAAAAATGTGTGGTGTACAGCTAAATGTTCTGGACTGAAATAGTTCAAACACGCCCATAATAGTAGGACAAAATTAAAACGCGTTACATGTGGTGAGCTCTAATTCTCATTGCTCTTGTCAAGATTCTTTTTAAATCTGTGTGTGGATGATGTCATCACAATATCTGCGAGAAGGGCATTCCATGGTTTGACCACTCGAACAGAGAAGGAGAACCTCCGCACATCCAGCCTTGCCTGCTGAATGTGCATTTTCAACGGCTGACCTCGGAGTTTGGTCGTGGTAGCAAATTCAAAACTGTCCTCGAAGGCCAGGCTGCAATCTACCCCCTTTACAATGCGGAATGCTTGCAAGAAACCCCCGCAAAGTTGCCTGACCATCTTCGTGGCTCTCCTCTGAGCTCTTTCGAGGCAGATTTGATCCTTAATCGCCCACGGTCTCCAGCCTTGTATGCCGTTCTCCAAATGCGGCCGGATGAAAGTTCCGAATGTCTTTGAGAAAGCATCTTCGTCAAAGTCCATAAACGCACGCTTAATGGCGTAAAGTTTGGACATTGCGCCTTTTGCCACTCTCGAGCATGGTTTTAGGGAACTCGTCGTCAGCACACCGAGGTCCTTTTAGGCTTCGACCTCTTGTATCGCTGCACCGCACAGAAAGTAGTCTCTTGTGCTGGCTAATCTGGCTGTGTTGCCTAGGCGAATTATGTTACATTTGGCAACGTTGAACAGCAGGAACCAACGGTTTGACCACTCCTCCAACCGATTCAGGCTCACCTGCAGTCTGTCTTTGTAGGCAGGACCCTGAATTACACTCCATATCTTCATGCCATCGGCAAACATTGCTACTTCGCAGTCGAAAGCTTTTGCGGCATCGTGCACTTAGATAAGGAACAAGACGGGTCCCAGTACTGAACCCAGGGGGACACCACTCTTAACCGTAGCAGGATCAGATTTCCCTTGACCGAGGCACACAACCTGGTGATGACTCAAAAGGAAGTTTTCGATCCATTTAAGGAAGTTGCCACTGAGCCCTATTTTTAGTTTATGTAAGAGCCTCTGGTGTGGCACAGTGTCGAACGCCTTCTAGAAACGCGTGCCTGTCGTTGAGAGCTCGGGTCCAGCTCTGGAGAGATTGCAGCAAGTTTGTCGTGCAGGATCTTGCTTTCCGGAATCCATTTTGGCATTTCCATAGCAGGGTGTGAACTTCCAAGAATTGCATCTGTTCACACTTTATGATCCTTTCCATAACTTTGCAGAAAATGCATGCCAAGCTTATGGACCCATAGTTTGTCGTCGCTGCCCTGCTACTTCCTTTGTATAGCGTAGTAATATGCGCCAGCTTCCAAATGATAGGAAGTGTTCCAATGTCAAATGACCTTTGAAGGGCATCGAAAAAGACACATAAAGTTCACTGGCAAGTTCCTTGAGAAGCTTGGGTGGAATACCGTCTGGTCTTGGCGACTAAGATTTGTTCAATGCCTCTAATTCTCTGCGGACAATGCGTTCTCAGAAGAGTATATCACCGACGCTTGGAGTCGGCAGTTCTTCTGTGGAGGGAGGAAGGAACCTTGCCTCGTTTATGTAGACTGATTGGAAAAACCGTGAAAAAGACGCAGCTTTATCCCTACTATCAGCGATCTCAACGTCATCAGTAGTCTTAATCAAGGGGATTTGATGCCTGTTCCCTGTATTTCGTCGGAGGTAGCTGTAAAGCAATTTTGGGTTCCGCGTTGCTTTTTGTAGCAAGTTCTTCTCGAATTCCCGCCGCGTCTTCATTATCAGCTTCCTCAGTTTGTTCCTGTGTGTCTTGTAGGTTTTGAAGCATTCAGCTTGTCTAGTGACGCAGTATTTTCTCCACAATTTGTGCTTCCTGTTGATTTCTTTCTATTAAGCCACCCAGGGCGTTTGCTCAGTCTTACACTAGTCAGTGAGCAGGGGTTGTTGATGAGCTGCAGAAGGACATTCTTGAACAGCTCCCAGTCATCGTTGGCATTTCCCGTAAACAGTGAGCCCCAGTCAAGACCGGATAAGTCTGCCCTCATCTGATTGAAGTCGCCCCGCCAAACATTGCGTCTTTTGTGGTCTGGAATATGCGAAATGGGAAATAACGAATAATCCTAAATAAGCACCACATGATCACTTCGGCCGAGGGGCGGCATGGAGGTGATCTCGTTTATGCTAACTGGGGCTTTCGTAAAAACCAGATCCATGCTGTTTGCCCTTTGTCCTTCACGTGTTCTCGTTGAGAGCATTCCCTTTTGTGTGAGGGACACCTTTAATGTTTTGTTCAGCAGACGGTAATCGAATGCCGATTTTGGACCTGACGCTTGGAGCGTGTTTAAGTTTGTTCCTGGTGCGTTGAAGTCGCAAATGATCATGATGTTAGGTCGACTAGAAAATTTTTCCAACTGCTCCAATAGTTGAGTGTCGGCGATTTAGTCTGTCCTAGGTGGTGGGTAGACAGTGAGGACATCGAGACACGGGGAACCGGTAGCCTTGATGGTCAGCCAAATAGCTTCCGTGCCGCACGAAAACTTGGTGGTGTTTTCAGGCACTGCCAGGCCTTCATTTACATGCACAACTATACCACCGCCCTGACGATGTTCCCTGTCCCTCCGATATATTTGGTAGCCAGGCAAGGCTACTTCGCTATCGCTTGTATTTCCGGACAGCCAGGTCTCGGTTACTGCTAAAACATCTGGAGACATCTCGGCAAGACAACGTTTTAGCTTTTCTAGTTTCGATATGAGGCTTCGGGCATTGGGGTACAAGCACCTCAGTTTTACACCAGCCGAATTTCTCGTTCCATTTGTCACTGTTTAGATAATTACTCCGTTATTTAGGACGCCATTTTCTCTGGGCTCTTCCGTTACATGATGGGTTCCATTAATATCCATTGCTTCAGTCAGATCACTGGACGTTACGGGCTTACTTATGCTGTCGCTTTAAGCAGGTGGTTCCACGAACGTGTCTGTGTTAGCTGGGTAGCTGCCGTCGTTTTTAGTATTACTGGCTGGTTCCACTGAAACGGCATATATTTCCGGACTACCTTCCACTTGAAGATAGCCAGATTGTATTCGCTACCCTTCAGTCTTTATTTTAACTTCAAGACAAGTTCCTGACGTTTCAGCCGTTACGCTGGTGAATAGTCCGGTTGAAAAAACCTGTTTGTGTGTGTTTCTGAGGTCGGTTTTTTTTAGAAAGGATCAACTTGATTTGCTCTAGATTCTCCAGCATAATTTTGAGAGGACGAGTTGGTTGTGCTGCTGTACTGTCTTCCCTCCGTTTTCCTATCCGGAATGCCTTCAGAACCATTATTTCCATGTCTGCCTGGAGTAACTGATTTAGTAGACCATGAAAAGAAGCAAGATCCACCGACACACGGTCTTCAGTTTTGACTGCATTCGATTTCGACAAACCCTGAATAACCAGAGAGTGCTGGAGATCATGGTCCTCCTTCCTTTATCTTTCCGGTGAATTCGCTGCATGTGGGCGAGGACTATTCATGGAGTCGTCGCTTGGACACACAGTTTTGCTGTCGACCGACTGTCCCGAGCAACATACCAGGGCTGGTTGTGACTTCAGACTCCCGTCATGGCGTTTCCCTCTCCGTTCTACCCATGGGTTCATGTCTTCGCATTCAGATACGCGCTCTGTAATGCGCTCGGGGTAATTGCCAGAACAAGAGGGCGTCAGTAGACTGGATGACCCAGGTATATCGTCTCCAGGCAAAAGAGAAATCGCGTCACTTACAGCAAGAGCCTTAGGCGAGATGGCTTCCGCGCCAGCTAATTCTTTTGTGACGTCGCTTAAGACACCTTGCGTGGGAATTGAATCTGCCCTTATCGGCGGCTTCGCTTTCGTTGTCCTGCTGTTACCGGCGTCTGCGGTTTTGGCTACTGTGTAGCATCTCGTGTTTGGAGATGCCCCGAGGGGATATTTTTTCGCGTTTGTAGTTCTCGAGTTACCTGACGGCTTAGTCTTGTCTGGATTGCGGCCCTTGGCAGGTGGTTGAAGCTGTTCGTCTGTAGAGGTCATGCTAGACATATTCATTTCGACTGTTCCTTGCAGGGGGTCTTGTACGTCCGATCACACGGGTTTCACCGGACAATATCAGACATGAACTGTTAACAACAGAAGGGTTATTTAATCGGAATTTGGAGTGGGATGAATCACGGTTTGGGCGTCAAAGGGGTAATTGGGGAAGACAATGGAGTAGGTAAACCATAAGATATGCAAAAGCTCTCCTCCGATCTATCCTTCCTTCTGTCTAGGTGTCGGTACGCGGGGTTCCACCGCCTGCGCGTCCGCTCGGTGATCGGTCACCGTGGCTTCAAAGAAAACGGAATGTAGCTCAGGGGAACATTAACAAAGGAATTAAGACAAACCTAACTAAAAATATCTGTCCTTTGCACCGCCAACTAGAAAACACCCGAATTTACCCACGAAAGACATATTATTTATTCTCCCCCCCCCCCACCCCAGAATCTTTCAAACTGCATGCTTCAATTTTTATATTGTACATATCACTCTTTTTTAAAACTTTTGCGATCATTTTTTCCCTGGAACTCGGGTTTTTTTTAATTTCAAACAGACTCTCATTTCGCGCTCTATTGGCTAAACAGACACCCAAAACAAATGAAGTCAGAGTGCAGTCGAAATTGATGAGTGTGTTTTAGGTTTTTTCCCGTGTTCAAAGGAGACGGACATTGCCCAAGGGGCGCTATAATAAACTGTTCTATTCCTAGTACGCGGCAATAGCACCTGGACGGAATGTCACCCCGAGAACCAAAAACGCAGAAGCATCTCAGAATCTATTTTGCAGACAACCTTAAGCCTTCTACACAAGGTTGTAAGGCGCATACGGTCGCAACTTCAATGCTATACTCCATTAAACGGGCATTCGCAGTTTTCGATGAAGACAGCATCTTCAATGTCTTTCACACGTTTGTAAGGCCGCATCTCGAATATATAATTCAGACTTGGAGACCGTGGACGCAGCAGGATTACAATATGCTTGAAAGGGCGCAGAGGCGAGCAGCAAAATAAATAGGAGTTCAGGGTGCATTGCATACGAAATCCGCCTAACTAACCTTAGTCTCCATCCTCTGAGTTAAAGGCAAATGCGCGGAGACTTGGTACGAAATTTCCGTATCGTGCGTGGCTCGGACTGCGTCCTTCGGTGCGACGACTTCTTCCGACTCGTCACCACAACTAATATCCGGGGATATCCCTTTAAACTACGTGAGCCTCAAGGTAGATTAAATGTGAGAAATTATTTTTCCTCCAACCGGGTCGCGGAACCATGGAATAATCTGCTCGAGACGATTGATATATCTTAATCTGTGAAGACATTTACATGTCGGCTTGACAGACATGCTGCAGCAACAAGCGGACTATGTGAATTTGCAAAAACATAACCAGTGACCTATGTGAACCGATGTCTGCATTCACTGAATGCTGTAATCTTTTCACATTGCTGCTTATTTGCTCGACTTTTTACATACAGATAGGGCGTTCGAAGGCATAACCCAATTGCCCCCAACTACACTGACTGAGTACGGCTTCTTTGGGATAGCGGGCATTGACAGAGGATTGTTTGGGCGATCTGGTTGACATCTGCAGATTTTTCTGCTCATGCATCGTGACCTTCACAGAACGCGATGTCCTCGCTGACCAACCTCTGAAAGAATTAAGGGGGCCATGTCAGTGTACACGCTTTAAGCCGTCTGCGCTTCGTCATCGCTGGCCCTCATAAGGAAACTGACCTCGCCCTCACCCACCAATGTCGTTTCCAGCCCAAGTCTTCCGTCCTCAAAAATTCTCATGCTCTCATCCTAAGCTCATGAAGAATTTACTGTGTCCTATTATATCCCTCCCCGAACGATGATTTACGTGTATTTTTAACGTCATTCCCGCATTTGACCCTCAGCGAGCTGTTGATGTTTACGGAGCCTCGTCTATTTTTGCTTTCCGCTAGCAGCTCAATCGCTCACCAAAGAAGTATCGTGGCCGCAACTGCCTTGATAACCCAACTTCGGCTGTATTATAGGCGGACTATAACCGATCCCGTTGGGTCTTCCTGCCCCAGCAACTTGGCCGTTGACTCTGCTGTCTACTCAAAAATATAAGGATCACATCTGCAGCGAAGAACATCGTCTGATTTAGGAACTTAAGGTTGACAAGAATCGTTTTGAGCCCATATTTACTCATATGTTCCCGACCCGCCTATTTACCTTCCCATTAGCGACAGTATTTGCACTCCAAAAAGTTAATGAGCCCGTACGCATTCTGCCTTCTCCAAAAAGCAAGGGGTTTTCCCATGGCCCACCAACAGTTCTCTATATAAAACTGCCTATTTAATTGACATCAGCTGAATAATGTACAGTATCTCCCTGCTTGTCCTAAAATTCAGTCAAAAATATATTTTTGCCTACTATTACTACAAGTGAAAAACTGAAAATTTCTCTGCTTATTTATAAAGAGACTGTCACAATGTTTTCGCCACTGGTAGTGTCAATGTAAACGAAACACATAGGTTGTGTTCGAATTTGCATTCAGTACTTTATGGCTGCAAAACGTCCCCTTAACCTTAAATGTGGGCAATTGAAATTATGAAAAAACACCATTTAATAAAAAACTATATTAGATCACTGGAGTGGTGTGGCTTCCTCCCCTGTAACGATGCAACCATTCTTCGTGACGTCATGTCCAACGTTTCCAAGGACATTCTAGAGTTTTTGCCGCGTAGATATCTCAAGCCTAATTCTTCAGCTTCCCTTGTTCCTCATTTTCTTCACAACAGACTCAAAAAGTTGAGGCGACAGCTGCGTGACCCATTCACTAGTTCCTTATCAGTTCATCTAAGAATCACAGAGATATTTGAGATGGCCTCAAGGATGCGCCAAGCGCGCGACAGGCAAACAGAATCAATTGCTCTCAGTGGTTCAAACCCTGGCAAATCCGTCGCTAGCATCTTCCGTCATCGGTCCTCCTCTAAGCGTGGTCATGAACTTCCACCCATGCTAAATGATAACAAAGTCTTCCTAACAGATGACACTGACAAGGCGGAGTTGTTTAGTGCATTCTTCGCAAAACACCTTACTACCGAGTCCGATCCGGTCCCTTTCTTTCGATCACTTTCACATAGGACACAGAGCACAATCGATGTCTCCTCAGATCTCATTAAGAAACACACAAGTCGTTTGAAATACTCACACTGCTCAGGAACGGACGGAATTCCGAATTCGATTATTAAACAGGCATTCGACCTTCCCATCTTGCTTAGTCACTTATTCTCGGTTGACATTTCAAAAGGATTCTTTCCTGAAACATAGAAAACGTCAATTATCATTGTCCTCTTCAACTCTGGATCTCGGTCCGATGTTAATAAATATCGGGGCGTGCACAAAACGTCGTCTCTAGCAAAGCTTCTTGAAAGGATTATTTTCAATGGAATTCCTGACTTCTGTCTAGCTAATCGGCTTCTGAGCTCTAGTCAGTAGCATTTTTACCTGAGCGAACCTGCGAAACTTTTCACTGGGCGTTTCTTCATCTATTCACTTCTCTTCGTAATGAGCGGCAGTCACTGGTAGTTATTTACCTTGATCTTGGCAAAGCCTTTGACAAGGTGCCTCATAGACGTCTTTTAGTAAAATTGGAAGCTCTCGGCATCCGGCCGCCTCTACTCGACTTCATCAGGTCCTATCTGTCCAACCGATATCAGAAGGACATGGTCGGTAATAGCTGCTCGACACCTCACTGGATCACGAGTGGCGTACTTCAAGGTACGGTTCTGGGTCCGCTAATCTTCCCTCTTTTCATCAATGATATTTCGACTGAACTCGGAAATTTGCAAACTTTTACTTATGCCGATGACCTCAAGTGTGTTTACTCATACTCTAAGGACACCGCAAATGTTTGTGTTGAAAAAATTAATGCAGATTTACTACGCTTAAGCAGATGGAGTTCGACATGGCAGATGGATTTTTCATCATCCAAGTGTAGTTTCATGTCTTTTGGTCCTACCAAACTTCCCGGTCACATAATTTTTCGAATTACCCACTCTCAGAATGTCTCACCATAAAGGACCTGGGTCTAAGTTATACAAATAAGCTTGCTTTATCACCTCATGCAGATAGAATCGCTGCCAAAGCCGCGCAGATATGTGGATTCATATCGCATACTTTTTTCCTTCCGGCAATGAAGCTTAGACTTTATCAAATGTTTGTTCTTCCAGTCCTCGAATACTGTTGTCCGTTCTTTGGTTCAATGAACACCTGCCACCGTAATAAAATCGAAAATGTTCAGAGGGTTTTCAATCGGAAACTGTTCTCTCAAGCTTGGTTCAGTATTTCTTATAATCAGAGATGTCAGCTGGTGAACATTAAGTTTTTGTGGGTTAGAAGACTCGAAGCTGGCCTTTGCTCCCTTTATCGCATCAACTGTAGCTCCAATCATCCGCTCATTGACACTCTCACTTCGAGAGATCGGTCTTACGCCTTGCACAACTCCTCCATTATGATTCCGCCGCCGCCTCTTTGCACTACATCTAAGCGCTCCCTCTTCTTTGCTTCCAAATATGCATTCCTTTAGAATAATCTTCCGCCATAAATTAGGTAATCACCTAAGTTACTGGTATTCAAGTCGAAATTACACAAAAACCTTACACCCGAATGCATAAAGGCACTGTTAACGGTCTCAATCCCGAAGGCTCAGGTTCTTGACTTCGAAGAAGGTCCTCTTGGGACTTAGTGGTAGCTCAAGTGGTAAACCTCAATTATATCATTGGAAAACCCTATTTTGAACTGGTTTCTAAATCATCTACCATCACGAATCGAAGTCGCCAGGACCAGACGAGATTCCACCCAAGCTTCTGAAGGAACTTCCCAGTGAGCTCTCTGTGCCTTTGTCGATGCTCTTTCAAACGTCATTTGACACTGGAACACTTCCTGTCGATTGGAAGCTGGGGCATATTACTCCGCTACACAAAGGAGGTAACAGGGTAGCGACGACAAATTACCGGCCCATAAGCTTGACACGCATTCTCTGCAAAGTTATGGAAAGGATCATAAAGAGTGAACTGATGCAATTCCTGGAAGTTCACGGCCTGCTATCAAAATGCCAACATGGGTTCCGAGCAGGAAGATCCTGCACGACAAACCTGCTGCAATCTCTGCAGAGCTGGACCCGAGCTCTCGACGACAGGCACGCGGTCCACATAGCCTTCATCGACTTCCAGAAGGCTTTCGACACTGTGCCACACCAAAGACTCTTACATAAGCTGAAAAAAATAGGGACCGGTGGCAACTTCCTTAAATGGATCGAAAACTTCCTTGTGGGTCGACACCAGGTTGTGTGCGTCGGTCGGGGAAAATCAGATCCGGCTATGGTCGATTGTGGTGTCCCCCAGGGTTCAGTTCTGGGACCCATTTTGTTCCTTATCTACGTGGACGATGCCGCATGAGATTTAGACTGTGAAGTAGCAATGTTTGCGGATGACATGAAGATATGGATTGTAATTCGGGGTCCTGCCGATGAAAACAGACTGCAGATGAACCTGAATCGGTTGGAGGAGTGGTCAAACCGTTGGCTCCTGCGGTTCAACGTTGCCAAATGTAGCATACTTCGCCTAGGCAACACAGCCAGATCCGCCAGCACAAGAGGCTACTTTCTGGGCGGTGCAGCCCTACAAGAGGTCGAAGACCAAAGGGACCTCGTTGTGCTGACGACAAGTTCCCTAAAACCATCCGCCCACTGTTCGAGGGTGGCAAAAACCGCAATGTCCGTACTGTACGCCATCAAGCGTGCGTTTATGGACTTTGACGAAGAAGCTTTCTCTAAGACATTCGGAACATTCGTCCGGCCGCATTTAGAGTACGTCATACAAGCTTGGAGGCCGTGGGCTGTTGTGGATCAAAACTGCCTCGAAAGAGTCCAGAGGAGAGCCACGAAGATGGTTAGGGGTCAAAGCTCCTTTCCTTATGCAACACGCCTAGTAAATCTGAACCTCTTTCCTTTGAGTTACAGGCAACTTCGCAGAGATCTCTTGCAAGCCTTCCGCATTGTAAAGGGGTTGGATTGCAGTCTGGCCTTCAAAGACTTTTTTGAATTTGCTACCACGACCAACCTCCGAGGTCACCCGTTAAAACTGCGCACTCAGCAGGCACGGCTGGATGTGCGGAAGTTCTCCTTCGCGGTTCGGGTGGTCAAACCATGGAATGAGCTTCCCGCAGATGTTGTGATGTCACCATCTATACTTAAGAAGAATCTGGACATATTTATGTTCCGAAATGACCAAGAGCGATGAGAAGTCGAGCTCACCCCTGTAACTCCTTCTCATTTTGTCCCACCATTATGGGCGTGTTCGAACTATTTCAGCCCAGAACATCTATCTGTACACCACACATTTTTTACGTTGCCAATAGGGTACTCAAAGGCTTACGCCTATTTCCCTCATTAAACTGAACTGAATTGAACTGAACTGAACCCCTCTCCCATAGCGACGATTTTCGCGGTTCTTCATGTCATCTCCCGCATTTCGACCTCATGCGGTCTCTCGACGCTCACGGTGGAACCCTCAGTATTCGCCGTCTACTAGTACTTTGGTCGTACATCCCATCCCCACTCCTAGGCTGGGCTCGATACCGCACGCAGCCCAGTCCTGTCCGACCCGCATACCTACCCCTCAAGGCTGACAATTATTTCTGCCCTGACGATGTCGGATTATAATCCGTTATATACCGCCACATACAGGCCAGTGCTACCCGCATTTTTCTGTTAATATTTTTTATCGAGGGTTTTTTTTTCTGCTGTAATATTAATCCAATCATTTTATATTTTTTATCTGGAGTTTTTTCACCTCTCACTAGCCATTTTTTTCAACGGACTACTAATTCAGAATTTATTTTAACTTGCTTTGATGGGACCCCGACGGGCGTTCAATAAAAAATCATTACTATTATTATGCACTTTCACATTTCTCATATTTAACTGATGCTTCTGCCTTAGATGACTCGATTGGGGGGTAGGTGTAATCCAGACCCCCGTTAGGGAATCACGCTCCGACTTAATTTTTATGTGCTCTCCCGGTCAAGTTTATTTTTACGTACAATAAGTCATTTTTCAGTCCTGTTCGTTGCGCTCTTTCGTCAGTAATTTTCTGTTTTCTGCCCTAACTTCAACCTAAAATGCGGGATACATTGCAAGTACTGCAATGCATAACTTGGATGGGATGCTTTCGCGTGTTCTTTAGGAAGGTTGCAATAATATTCGGGGTGTGTGAGTTAAATCATGGTATCAGTAATTAGGACACTTCACGCTGTTCATCCGTGAACTAGCTGCATCCTCTTAGTTCAGTTTACCTCAGTTTATTGAGGGAAACAGGTGCGAGCCTTTGAGTGGCCTATTTGCGATGTAAAATAGAATGCCGTGGGCAGAGAAATTATCTGGTTCGAAATAATTTGAACGGACCCATAATCGTATGAGAGAATGGAAGCGAGTATCACAGGAGGAGCCCGATCTATTATCACTCATGCTAATTTTGGAACGTAGATATGTCATTGTTCTTTTTAAAGTTTTGCCTCGATGATGACATCATAACATGTGCTTAGGGGCAGTTCATGGTTTGACCACTCTGGCAGAGAAGAATATCTTTCGCACATACGGCCATGCCCGCTGAATTCGCGGGTGTAGCCGGTGACATTTGAGGTTTCTCTTGGTGGCGAATTCAAAAATCCTAAAAGGCCAAGCTGCAGTCCAGCCTCCTCACGATGCGGAATGCTTGCAAAAGATCCCAGTAAAGTTGCTTATAACTCAAAGATAAGAAGTTCAGATTTATAAGTCGGATTGCATAGGGAAAGGAGTTTCGTGGCTCTCCTGTGAACTCTTTCGAGACAATTTTGATCATCGAGCACTTACAATCTCTAGGCTTATATGTTGTGTTTAAAGTGCGACTGGATGCTAGTTCCGAAGATGTCTGAGAAAACGTTTTCCTCGAAATCCATAAATGCATGCTCGATGGCGTACAGCCCGGACATTATGTTTTTTGCCACTTTCAAAAAACAAGCGGATGGTTTTAGTGAGTTCGACGTCAGTACACCGACGTCATTTTCGGCTTTGACGTCTCGTGAGATTTAACTCACAAAAAGTGGTTTCTTGCGCTGGCGGACCCGGCTGTGTTGCCTAGGCGAAGTGTGCTACACTTACCAACGTTGATCCGCAGGAGCCGACGGTTTGACCACTCTTCCGAGTGATTTAGGTTCATCTGTATCGGTCTTTGTCGACAGGGCCCCAAATTACACTCCGTCTTTATGTCGTCTGCAAATTTGGCTGCTTCACAGTTCAAAACTCTTGCGCAAAATAATTTATATCCAATGTTCACGTTGCTGTTTATGCACGACTCACCGGATGATCTTAATCCTTTCAGGAAATAATTAGTGAAATTTACTTGTCTTTTGTGTTCTGATATTGAGAATTGATATTGCCTTCTGATCTGTGTTTATTTGCGTGTCCAGATCCGCGCGCGTGCTCTTTGAAGTGGGCATAAATGTTCTGAAGTTAGTTACATCTGAGGTCGTTTTATTTCCATTCTTGGCCTTTTCGGCAACGGTAAGTTATGTGCATATTTTATTCCCATGGCAGTTTGTGAAGTGTTTGCGTTAATATCTTCGGCAGTTTGTATGTCGGATTTACCTAGACAAAGACTCATTTTTGTATCAAAATACCATTGCCACCTTTTGTGGTTCCCGAATCTGTCGACCTTATTTTTCAATCACCCACTTGCCGGAAGTCTTCTTGATTTGCCGAAATCTCACGTCTAGGTTCTGACTTGTGAGTTACTAAGAAAACATTTAATGTCACTATTTCAAAGTGATGTCTGGCACATTTGCTGCCATTATCGAATGAGCAGCCAGAGTTCTGTTTGTCTAAACTACATATGGCGGGAACTTTTTGGCCTTAGTGGCTTTAAGGGCTCGTGAATCCTCTTCTTGCTAATTAACCCTTTCGGCGCTGATGAATTTGAAGGAGGTTCCACCGCCCTGCGGTTCGGGAAGTCTTTGAAGTCCAGCATCCTTACAGTTCCAAGCGCTCTTTTGTGACCATTGAGTTATCTGCACGTCAGTATGTTATGCCTAGATATTCAAGAGATGCTGCTGTTTTTGAATTATTAAATATGCTTCAATTTAGGTATTTCCTAGCATTAACTCCTCCAAAAATTGGTGGACCGCGTTTGCGAAATTTCCGCTTTTTATTAAGAAAAACAGGCCGACACGGTTTTGCAGACTGCATTGATTTTAGCTCAAAGTGGCCTTTCTAATGTGAAATCAGGCTTTACCTAGGCCCATTTTTTCGCCTTGGAGCTTTGAGTATAAACACTGCTAGGCTAAATTAAATTTACGAACACTTTTCAGGTTCTCGCACTAATAAATGCCCTTTTCTTAATGTTTAGTCATGACGTCCACTGCAAGCGACATAGTTACCGTCGGAACCATCATAAAAGACCGCTGGAAAGTCTTGAAAAAATTAGGGGGTGGCGGTTTTGGCGAGATATACGAGGCTCAGGATGCCCTTACGCAACAAAAGGTGGCCATTAAAGTCGAATCCTCCCAACAAACCAAACAGGTTTTGAAAATGGAAGTCGCAGTTTTGAAGAGACTTCAAGGAAAGCCCCACGTTTGTCGATTTATCGGATGCGGTCGAAACGATCAGTATAACTACATCGTTATGAGCCTTCAGGGTCGCAACCTTGCAGAGCTCAGGCGTTCAACTCGCCGAGGCTACTTCTCGATTTCCACCACCGTCAGGCTTGGCCGACAAATTCTGACAGCCATCGAAAACATTCATGCCGTCGGTTTTTTGCATCGTGACATTAAACCTTCTAATTTTGCCTTGGGAAATGGAATTGGACCCGGATCTGTTAGTCCTCGCACCATAGTTATGCTTGATTTCGGCCTTGCTCGTCAGTACACTACAACAAATGGGGAAATTCGACCACCGAGGCAGGTTGCTGGTTTTCGTGGGACCGTCCGTTACGCATCCGTCAATGCCCATCTAAACAAAGAATTAGGCCGACACGACGATCTCTGGTCACTCTACTACATGTTGGCAGAATTTATTACTGGCGAGTTACCCTGGCGTAAAATAAAAGACAAGGAGCAAGTTGGGATTATGAAGCAGACTTTTGATCAGAATAATTTGCTCAAGTTTATGCCTCGTGAATTTCGTGCCTTTCTGGAACATATTCAAAGTCTGACATACTTTGACAAACCTGACTATCAATTTCTACAATCCTTACTCTCAAATTATATGGAACGGAGGTCGATTAGCGAGAGTGATCCCTTTGATTGGGAGGTGTCCTCTGATCAGTCCGGAGGAACAAGCGAAACCAACCAACACCACACTAATTTGCATGCATCCCCAGTTCCAGAAGCTGGCAAAGGAATGGGAACCGACGCCACCAAAGCGGTTCGCGGGCCTGCACTGCTACACACCAGAGCCATGGCTCCTACCCAGAGCGGTGCTGGTCTAGTGGTTACCAGCGGTTTCTTCAGCGGTGCACGCCACGGTGGAAGCAGTTCTAACATCCCCGCTGATGCGTCGAATGCAACCAACGGGGGAAATAAAGTGTTTCCGAGTGGAGTTGTTGGCGGTATTGGTGGGTCAGCAACCAATCTGCATAAACTTTCAATAGGTAGCGGTTTCGCCAACCACGCTTCAGACGATGGTGTTATCAATAACAATGGGGATCAGACCCAGGGTAACCCTGTCTTCAGGAAGACACCTTATGCCCCGTATTTCCGATCGAGTTATGCAATGAATACGCCACGTTTTGTTAAGGATAACAAGTTAGCAAGCAAAGCTCGTGAAGCATTCCGCAACGCTGAGCAGCATGCATCACAATCTAAGGTCTCACCTACAAAGGCTACTGAGACTCAGCAGGAAGGTTTGAAAAAGAGTGACGAGAGCGGCTCAAGACTCGGTAACAGTTGCCAATGGAATCGTCGACCCTTTAATTCAAGTTCGACTAACGTGCGAAACAGTACGGGGACTGTCGGAAGCACTGCAAGTCTGACAGGTATCGGATTGGGAACCCGTTGCGATACCAGCTGTACGCATGCTGTCGTCGTTATGGTCGACCAAGGTGACGGCAGTAACTGTCCGGACATGACCCGCGCCGCTCCCTTGACGATTGGAAGTCAGTGGGCTGCCGAAGCAGACGAGAGTGAGAACGACTCAAAATTGTCCGACGATGAGGCCGATACCCGTCCGGAAGCTCAACCGAATTCGCAGCTTGCGAATAGGTTGCATAGTGCTAACAATGCCTTCCGGATATCTGACGCCAACTCGGGGACAAGGATGCAAAACGATGAAATGCGTGTTCACGACACTGAGAATTGCAACAACAGCAATCGGTTTTTCCCGTCTGTACCCGAGGGCTCTGGCGTCAACGCGCAGAAAGCTCTCCCGCCTCCCAATTTGAAACCCCAACTTCAAGTCTCCAGGGCTTTCACTCCCGCTGCCAATTCTCCGACATTTTATTCTCGGTCTCCGAACGTTTCAGCCCACTGTGGTGTCAGCCGAAAAGTGAATAACTTCCCTGGACGACGGCAAGCAGCCCAAAATTCGGTGTCGAATCATGCTTTTGGTGCCTTAGCTTCGGGCGACTCCTCCAGCGCACTGCTGTCCGCTCAAACAAAGCCTCGTATTCATGACGCTTCTCTTTTGCCCCCAAGAGGAGCAAACGGGTCGACCGCGTCCATTACGGGGACTCCGGGCAGCGACACAAGTGGCTACCATTCCATCCGAAGCGTCGATCCTCACCAATACCCTCCTTCCGGTGGTTGCCTACCGTCATGGTCGTCAGAAAATCGAGGCGTCATAAAAATGCCGAACAACCTCCCAACTGACATCGAGGGGCCCCCAGGAAACACAACGTCCAAGTTGAACCGAGAGAATCCTTACTCTCGTGACCGCTTTCCTAATCATCTAAAACAGTCCTCCCTCGACGCAGTTAACCAAGGCGTCTGTGATTCCACTAAGAACGACGTGGATGGTGAACACTTCCGCGCTACAGCAGTGGACAGTTTCTTGCCAAACAACCCTTACCCTGGCAGCGTCTCCACACCCGTGTTGCCAGTGTATGTTGTTAATTCTGGGGTCCCAGCCGAAGCCATATGCGATGCACACGTCGATCCGGAGCACGGGATGGAAGCGCGGCGTATCACTAGCTTTGCTAACCGCCCCAGAGTTTTGGAGCAAAGTGACCTTAATTTGCCATTGTCCCTCCCCGCGGCGCGCTCTTCATCCACTGGAGTTACCTATCGGACGCCCCCATCTGTTGCCACTCCCGGTGATGAGGTCTTCCTTCCGCAGTCTGGCATGTATCAAATGTCAAAAAGCAGCCTAAACCTGGCGAACGTCGAGAAGGCGGAAGCCGAGGCCGTTTTCACACCTGGAGCTTATGAAGTTGACTGTGACGCCGAGGAGAAAGCCTTCCTAGTAAGTGTGCACGGTGTGTACTTTTGCTGTGAGGCCTTTTCTGCCGTAGCAAATGCTCTTTTTGTATCACAACCTAAAAGACGGTCCCTGATATTTTTCCAACAGCAACAAGCATATTAGACAGCCCGTTAGGCCCAAGGGTCTTGAGTTTTTTGCGTCCTTACCCTTCTTAGTTTGACTCCCATCTTTAAATAGGCTACTCGAAATCCGAACTCAATTATCTTGTCGGGTTCCACCTTCATAACTTGTATTTGCCATTGTTAGCTGTGCGCTTAAATATTTTTTTTCCGTCTACGAAGCACGAAGTCTGCTCAGCACATACCCTAGTGACGAGTATGATTTCATTGACCCTTGAAAAATTCCACCGTAAGCTCTCCAGTCACTTTAATGAAAAGCGAGCTACGGCGACTCCAGAACATGTGGAAATAATGCACTAGACCGAGTCCTAATCCGTTTCTCTCTCTCTTTTTCGGCGTTCTTAAGACGTGTCTCACGAACTGAAAGACCGAAAGAGTCCATCACATGGCAGATTTATTGCTTTGCTATGTGTAGACTGCGTATAACGTATACGGAACTTGCTCGTTTCCATCAATGGGTTTCTGTCTGCCCGTACCGTGAATTAATTGCCACAAAGCTTAGCGCTGGAATTTCATGCTTTTTTGCCGATATGAAAACGTATTGGTGTTTTAAGTGAGCATTTGACAGTTTCTTGTAACAGCCGACTCGGAGCGGGGTCTACATTGTATCCAACAGCGATTAATTACGCAGCTGGCTTATTGCATATGTCCCATAAACTTTTTGTTATGAAACAAATTGTAGTTATAATACTTCACCCTAGTGCTTCTGTTTTTGTTATCTTCAGTGTCTAAATTTTCAGCCTGTAGTGAAGGCTTTTTTTATGTACGTAGGCTCTTTCGGACAGAACGTTCTCTGCGCCTCCTATGTCGGGGACTGTTTTTAATGGTGGCCGCTGAACAGTTAGATTCCCATGTTGTTCTGGTGTGTTTCTAGGTGTGCTTCCTAACCTCATTCGAACAGACACTAATGCATAGAAGTAACCCTCATCGTCATCGTTTTGGTCATAGCCCACCTTCATTCTCTTGCGAAGGAGTACTGCCGAACGAAATTAATTGATAATTTAACAGAAATTCGTCTTCGGCCAATCAGATGCAATATTTCTCATCTTTAAGATCATTTTGCCCTCGTACTTAGTTTTTTTCTCATCCACATGGTGTTCGAATACAAAAAAAACTATTGGTGCTCTTCAGGCTAAAACCCGGTTCGTATCTTTCATTTCCGCTTTATTTCAATGGCGGCTCCGTCATACCAAAAACTCAGAAAGAGGTAAAAGGCGGAAACAATAGTTACAGCAGGTGGGCTAACTCATGAAATGTCGACCGGAATTCCGAAATGCGTTTTCGTTCCGAAAGAATTAATTAAGTAGGGTTGTAAAACTAATCCTCCCGCAGCATAATTTTATAATTATTCGGTTACCTCAGGGTGCCGGCTTTCGAAAGAACCTCTTTCCGGCCGCATGCAAAAACCACACTCTGCAAAAAATAACTGCTTAGATATCATTCATTTTACTCGTGAATTTTCGACGCCCTTAAAAATCTAATTATATTTCGTAGAAAGCATGAATAAAATATTGATTCTTTCGCCCATTCCGTAGAAAATTACATTTTATTCTAACTTTGTACTCGAAGAAATGGTATAATTCAGTTTTAAAACTTTCTAATAGTGAGATTTTTTTAATACCGTCAAATGGCCGTTCATAAAACATGTCTCTGCATTCAACAGTGTTGCTTGTAAAGTTAACAATGTGGCTCAAATTCACTGCTAAATCTCACAAACTCCATCTAGTTTCCTTTTAATACCGTAGAAAAATGTATGGTTTGCCGTACCTAGAAAAAGGGGGGCTTGTAGTTTTGAAACCCTGAATGCAAGTGTGACGTCAAGTCGGGTTCTAAATTATTTAGGAATTGGAAAAGTTTCTGAAAACCGAATCATTACCTTTCTTCAAGTATAAAATTGGAAGAAGACGTAATTTTCTGCGGAATGGGTGAAAGAATTAATTTTTTTTGTTCATGCTTTCCACGAAGTATAATTTTTGGGCATCAAAAATTCACGGGAGAAATGCATGGTACATAAGCGGTTATTTTTTGCAGTGTGGTTTTTGCATGCGGCCGGAAAGAAATCCTTTCGAAAGCCGGCATCCTGGAGTAACTGAATTATTTTAAAATTGTGCTTCAGAAGGATTAGTTTTACAACCCTACTTAATCTTTTCGGAACGAAAGCGCATTTCGGAATCCCGGTCGACATTTCATGAGTTGGCCCACCTACTGTATTTCTGCGGAGCACTTCACATCACGTCAGCCAGTCCGTTTAATCTCATCAGCAAGTGGTTTGACTCGGCCTTGCCACCAACACGGGGAAGGAAAGAAAATATGATGCGAATCCAACTCGAATACAACGCATAACAGCCTCAACATAAGCAATCTAACGCACTTAACTCTCATGGCGCGCTGAGTCGTGTCGTGAGTGTTTGCCAGCTTATCGCAGAACTTTGTTCAGTGTATTAGGGTTTTGGATTACAACGGCTGCTTAGTGTGACCCTTATTGCGACTCACTTGGGTGAGGGGTCTGATGCTTTTTTTGTGGTCTAGTTGGTGTGTGTGTGTATGTGTTTAGCTATGTCTAAACGCCACATATGTCGTCCTGAGTTCATGTAATTAGAATCGAATGAGCATGAGAAGAAAGCGACGCCGATGTAGTATAGGCCGCATCTGTGTCCTCAGGACAGTACCGGTCTTCGTCCCTTGTGTCGACTTATACTAGTCATCCGCGGACACACATTTTTCCATGGTCTTTTAGACTTTACTCCAAGGTAACCCACTAAGCACTCATCACGAACTTTTCTGAGTAAAATTAGAGGATTGTTACGCAAAGCTTGTAATGAATGACATCGTTTCTGTTTTTTTTTTTACCTAAAATAAAAGCGCACAGAAGTACGTGTAAACATCTAGATACGCAGAACCTAAACCTGGCTGTGGTTTTATTCGGGCCTAGGTGTTGTTGCTCATTTGCGTAAAAGACTCAATAACTAACTATTCTTGAGACAAAACCTGTACGATATTGCTTGCACTTCTTTCTCTCTTAATGTTTCCGGCTATTATTCTACATATTCTTTCTTTCTATTGTCCTTCTCCTGCTTGTTTTACCTCTTATGCATCCCGTTTTGTCCCGGCTCTTCTCCACCTCCCTCCATTCCGTCATGATTTTCGCCTAACTTCACTTTCTCTTCGTCTTCCACTCTCTCTGTTACTCCTCATCATCTTCTATTCCATCCTCTTCTTTCCAACCCTTCTTCCCGGTGCTCCCGTTAGTGATGAATAGGAGAACTATCTACAACCCGCCGTATTTCCCTTTCCAGTTTCCTCCAAATCATGCGGATGTAATAATATTTTTATCGAGCAGTTAGGAGTTTTATTCCTTCGCACATGCTCTACTAGGATCAAATCAGATCTATCGTTAGCAAATTTTCTGTTCAGTCCTCTCACTCATAAGCTCCACATCTTGTTCTTCAAAACCATTTTAGCCGATGCCGTAAGCTTCCTTTGGCATGTAAGTCAATGTCAGTCTCCATGCTCTAATAAAACTCACCTTATCTACTCATTGACACAAGCTATTTGTTGAATGTCTGCAACACACGTCATCCTATTTGCACTATGTCCCGATACTTTTCCTCACACCAAAGTCATGCTTTGGTTTCTACATTGATTTTGGCTGCACGTTTTGCAAACGCGCACTGCATTTTGTAACTTATCTGTTTTTTTTGGAGACCCCGATTCGCGATAATTTATCAGAACATTATCTACAGGCAGGCTAGACCGACCACTAGGATTTACGTAGTGGGCTTGTAGTCACCTTGGGCTCACATGTTGAGCGTAGTGTAGGCGAAGTGAGCAGTAGTGGTTATCACCTTGGTAGCGGCATAAAACAGCTAGAAGTGACCCTAACAATTTCTGAAATTGCGAGGTCGTTCACCTTCATACTAAGGGAGGTAGTCCGCGACCTCTGTCTGTTTTAACCAGATAAATCGCAAAATTAGGCTCGAGCAATTGGATTTTTATCCCGGTGTCGAGCTTCAGTGCATTTCGAACTTGTTAGACTGCAGGTCTTTCTCATCCCTAGGACACTCATGTCCTAGTTAAATCATAAAGCACGTAACTTGCTAAACTGGCAGGGAGTTTGATCCGATTCTGTTATGTGGTTCGGCGAACTGCTTTCTCCAAATAAGAAACGCATAGAAACAAGCTACTTGCGACAGTTTGTGATAGCACATTTTCCTCGAAGCACTGTACTATTAGTGGCCGTTTTGGCGCCTTTCAATGCCTTTTTCGTGCACTTGACCATCTAATTAACGTTAACTACCTCCTGTGGTCACGCACTACCACTCACGCCAAGTCGTTAGCCGGTAACTTCTTGGGTATTAGTTGCTAAGACCGGTTAGACAAACTCGTGTTTTCTACGAACACTCAGCAGGTATGCAGACTTGAGCAATTATTTACTACTGTAGGTTTGATGTAAACCTGACAAAGTCATGTTTCAATCAGGAATTCTGTCGTCCCTCCTCAAAGTCATGTCTGTCCAGCTGTTAGGGGAAAGTTTCGTGGAATTAAAATGCTAGTAATTGTAAACCCAGATCCAATGACCCATGGCACTGCTAGGTTGATCGGTAACGGTAAATACATTGCTCTTTGCTGCTGCTCGTGGCCGTATACCAACACAGACTATGCAGTGAAGTGTTTCCACTGGTTGCTGGGAGTCGGCTTTCTCTAACTCAAGCCCAATGATATTTCTCAAATGCTGCTTCTTTTGCAGCAGTCTTTGGGCGGAGTCGAATATCTTTTTGCAACAAACATCAGCGCAAGTAAAGTGGATAATACCGAGAGCTTTCTTCATGGTCCCGACTTTCGGCAGAAGTATTGTCGTGCAGGAGCCAATCGCACGTTCGCCTTTAAGACAACTGAACTGCTGTTGGGGTCTCGAACTGTGTCAGGTTATAATTTGACGTCCGGAATTTCCTAAATCAGCCCTGATTTTTGCTGTGCACTCAGGGGCCGGTGATGGCATAACCTACTACATGCTCAGCCCACCGCCGGAAGATTTAACGTTACCTGTTTTCACTGCGACTTTGACTGGCTTGGGTGTTGCCCGCCTTCACAGTCGTTTCGTGGGCGCGGCAGACACTTGGCTGTCGGCCACGTGTTCTTTCCCACTTTGCCGGCGACTCATTTATCCGCTTTTGGTTTACGCACATGTACTTGTCCATTTTACCCCTCTGCCAACTTTTGCAACCTTCCTACAGCCGTAAGCAATTATAAAATTTACTATCTGGCTGGGGATTTTGTGTTCTGTTTGCCAGTAAAATTCTCGCAGACCAAGCAAGCATTGAATGGCATTCTTGTTAGCACTACAGTCATAGTACAGTTTGTAACTTCATACACCGTTTAGTTATATGGCCAAGCTATAATACTCATGGAAAAGACGGGGAAGCCACACAGCCCGGTTTTAGTGTGTGCCGGGAGGTTTGAAAATGTGGAAATTTCAGCTCGCATTAGGAAACTGCGGGAGGTGAGCGACAATGGCCTGTCTGTTTGGTAAATTTAAGGAGTACGGAACTGTTCACAAAATTAGTAGGTCAAGATGCCCCCTGGCAAATTCAACCTGCCAGTGCCATTCGTGTGAATAGACTGCCTAGTTCATTTGATGCTCTGGTCCGCCCGTCTCAATGTAGCCCTTAGTGCAGAGGGTTTAAGGATCCTTTAGCATGCATTTTGATTAGCATGTTTTCTAACTGAGTAGTAAACCAATAGTTTGTCTTCTTGTCCGTTAACTAGGCCAAAAGACCTTTATTGCTTCACCTCTGATACGTGTTTATATGCTTTGTTCACTTTGTAGTCTGTGCCTGTACAGAAGATGTATCCTGTCATTGCGTCCTCGGATCCGCACTTCATGCATGCCTCCTCGGAACGAATCATTCCCCAGCCTCAGGTTCCCAACCAACCTGTTACATATGCTCCGTTCCAGTGCCGGTCAGGCGTGGACTTCTAGAAATCTGGCAACGAAGCCAGGTGATTCGGGCTGTGTACATTTCTGGGGTGTCCTTCGCACCCCATCCTGTCCTCTTCGGAAACTTGCTTCCAACTGTGTAGATAATCCGTCTTTCCTCCCTTCCGCACGCCATTCTTGCGTGTTCCCGTACTCGCATGCACAGTGTCTGCCCCCACTGTGTGTCGTCTCGAGATTTCCTGTGATGGCGGGGAGCTAGAGCGTGCTATACTCTTCGCAGTGGCGTTTTTCTGTAGGGTCTACCAACCTCTACACCGTTCCTTATTTCAAGCAGCATAATCTTTCATTTTTTTCCTTCTGAACACAAAGCCCCAGGGAAATTCTTTGTACAGAAGAAAACCCAGAATTTCAGAGTGGCCGTTTTTTTGCGCCAGCAGGGATCACTCACTGCGCACACACCCACACCAGTCTACGGATGCTTTCTCCTATTCTTTGGCTGTTCTACTTATTTCTTTCCACGCACCCAAGGCTGTTATTTTTTCGCTTTTAGTTGCTACTTTTTCCTTTTTCTTTTCTGCTCAAACCAGGTGTTAGAAGATATATGCACATATGTGTGGGTGTTTTCTTTGGTATACTTGACAAAGGTCACACTATTGTTTCACTCGCTG
>CACRXP010000029.1:2128173-2146003 GCA_902702965.1 Spirometra erinaceieuropaei | reverse complement strand
CCCCCGGTCTGTTCACATTTTACTTTACCGACACTTGGATTCCCACGCTATTTTCCCTTTGCAGTTACAGATGGGCCGTGATCTGAGCTTGCGGACACTGACATGTGGTAGTCGGGACGAAAATACTCAGTTCTGATAATGACGCGGGTTACTCACGTGTGTTTTTTGGGCCCGCCCTAAAACTGTCACCTCCTCGGGCAATTTAAATGCCTTCTGACGTCACATGGATGCAACTTCTGCAACACCTCGTGACTGCCCGCACATGCTTGCTTTTGACGCACACCTAGCGCTCAAAAGCAATGCACAAATCAGAGGGAAATGAGAACTGAAAGGTAGTTAGACGAATACGCCTGTGTCGACGGCGTTGTTGCAAGGCACGATTAAATTAAAGTGCATCCCGAGACAATGAGCTCCTCCCTTCTGACTAGGCAACGGAGAGTTTAAAGAGCAAAATGGCGTTACTATCAGAACCTACTCGCATTCATTTGTGCATCATTTGATTACATCTATGATTTTCTATCTGTCGGTCAGCAGTAAATACGGATTCCAACGAAGGCACTCAAGGAACTATTACTACGATGCACATTAAATGTGCAGTTCCTGTTCGACAACCAACTCTATAGACAAGTAGACGGCCTTGCTATGGGCTGACCCCTTGGAACTCTCCTAGCTGATGTCTTCATGGGCAAATTGAAGAGATTCCAACTAAGCAAGCAGACCGATAAGCTTAAACATTACGGTCGCTGTGTTGATGATACCTTTGCAATTGCAACCACAGAAACCGACGTGGCGACCCTCTTAGCTGCAGCAAATCAGGCGCATCCGTCGATCAAATTCACGCTGGAAATCGAAACCAACCAGACATACCAAACCCCATGTTTGCACAGCCTCGGATTCGAATCCGGACTTATTGGCCACAAAGCGTTTTAAAGTCACACCCACTAGCATTATTTCAGTCACGGTTCCGTAGTTTAGTCAGTCGGGATAGGCAACTCCAACAATCCTTGAAATTGCATTTGTCGATCTCGTTGAAAGTCACGTTCGTCCTGTTGCACCTTGGAACACCATCTAGACCGTTCACAGGAAGTCGCATAGCAACCAATATTAATGCTGGCAGGCATGTCATAAGGGAGAAAGGGATGGCCATTTCTGTCTTATGAGCCATCGCCAGCCAGGCGCAAGTTCCACAGGGCTTGGGGATCAACTATGCGATCTTCGAGCATTGCGCGTGGAGTAGTCTAATGCCTATCCACTGAGTCAGGTACGCGTTGCCTCGGTGAGCGTTTAAAAGGCTTTCTGTCGTTGTCGTGAAATACAGCGCCTGTTTACCGTGGCGCGGCCACTCGTGTCCCACGCGTAGTGGCCTTCCTCATTGTCGCAAAACGACTTCCCAAGTTGGAGTGTTTAACTTTGTCCGCTACCGCGCCCAAACCCGTTTCGTCCGTTTTGGTGTTTTGTTGCCATCGGTGTAACGTCGGTGAGGGAGGATGGTGAACGCTACGCAAGTCCGTCCCAATGTAAATCAACAGTTCGACAGACGCGTCCGGCGATGTCCACAGCGTGCTTCAGTCGCAAGGTGAGACCAGTCACGCTGACTTGTGCGTCAATTAGTTTATAGAAAGAATAGACTTGCTCAACATCCTCCGCACTCTCATCCCCTTCCCGTCTGAACCCGATGTCAAGACAAAGTTAAGAAGTCCTGAGGTGGGAGAGGGCACAGGTGACTGAACGGCCGGACCCGCGTCTGGACATACCACCACACCACCCGGTACCCAACAAACACTGAACCGGGATTGCAACCAACATCAGAAAATGAGCAGGAAAGAGGAGAGGATGACACAAGTCACTGGGAGACCATGAACACGGCCTATATACTCAGCGAGAGCGCAAGGGCATCTACCGGCAGGGAACCAGGTGCCAGCGAACTACCAGCACACATCGGGCTGCAAGTGCCATGGTTTTATAGCAGACGCACACGATTCTTAGAGCCCGCAAGGGTGAGACGCAGCTCTGCATCCAGCCTGGACCATCACTCTTCAAAGGCCGGTTAACCAGCCAGTCATCGAGGTAGAGGCACTACCCATATACACACGCACACTCCTCTCATGCGTGAGTGTACCAGAGGTCACGCTAAGTAGTC
The DNA here is from genome assembly GCA_902702965.1 of Spirometra erinaceieuropaei. Lineage (NCBI taxonomy): Eukaryota > Metazoa > Platyhelminthes > Cestoda > Diphyllobothriidea > Diphyllobothriidae > Spirometra > Spirometra erinaceieuropaei. The sequence goes on along the minus strand of CACRXP010000029.1, from coordinate 2,143,863 downwards.
GTTGCAACTTGGCTCTCAGTCCCGCTGTAAACTAATTCACGTGTAAGTCACCGGTGCCGCGCGGACTCCATGTGACAGACGGTGGACTTTGTAGCGGGCAGCCATCATGACCGGTCTGGTGTCATTGTTCAAGGCCTCTCTGCCTCAAGGTCATTCACCCCTTGCGGCGAGCCGTCCCAGGCGAGCTGACCTGAAGCCACTCGACCGACTTCAGCTCGGGCACAATTGCGTCCACACGGCGTCGCGGCTACCCATGTGCCACTTGAACGCACCGCCCCCCCCCCCTGCACCCTAAGCCTCTGGGACACCAGCCCTCGGCAAATGCAACACACACTGACTGGCCACCACTTGAACTTGGCCCACGAGCCTACAAAAGCGGCTGCCGCCACTACCTCGGGGACTATCAAGCATGACTAGACGCAGTCAACACCGGCCCTGGCTTCACCACTGGCCACTGCCGCCTGAGAGCACAACTCTGGGTTCTGTGCTCAATAAACCCCTCATTCTGGTGCCTTCCGTCTTCTACTTCCAACATAGGATTAGTCTTGATTATGGTGGCACCTAGACTGCACACATTCTCACGGCATAACTACCACAACTTTAGCGCTCAAGACGGTTAAAATGTCATTTTGGGAGTATGGTGCAGCCAAGCACATGGACGTACCCAACCGACAGTGCTACTTACTTGTATTAAAACTCAACAAAACGCGTAGACATCTATAAAGCGGATGCTATTTTCGTCAGGGTGATGCTTTTGTTGTTTGAAGGTAGTGTAGCGGAAAGTGTATCCTGCCTACAAGGTACATGCATTTTGCGACAGCTTCTTTCCTGAGTGAGGGAGACCTTCGTTGGCAGTCATCTCCAGGGTCGTACTATTATTCAAATCTAAACCTGTGCCAAATAAACTGACCTTCCATGCGTTTTAACAAGCTATTTTCAGAAGGTCATGTCCCTCGGAGCCATATAACGTCCTACAGTTGTCTGCCTTTAAGAGAGACATGCCGCAAATTTATCAGGAAAACACTGTTGAAATTACGTCGCGATCCTCGAAAAAGCCGATATTTTTGACATTCGCCGTCTTAGCTTAACTAATTTTTGTTTTTTAACCTAACCTACGAGAGTTTAGGTAAATTTCAAATTTCTAATCATGCACATACTCGTGAAATGGTTGTTGTTCGAAGATAAATGACGTTTAAAGCGCTTAACTAGACGTACGCGTATGTTTAATGATTTGCATGCACACTGCGTCAATTTCGATCTTGTTGAGGCGCGAAGATAAATGGATGGTCTGTCTTGCCATGTTTCCCAAGCATCTCCTTTTTGTAAGAAGTAGAAGCGATCGCTGGAACAAGAGCTTTAATCGCCTGACGTTTCGGCTTCACGCTCGAACCCATCATTAGAGACAGTGATAGACAGTGATTGTTTCCACTTCTTATCAACTAGTTCCTGAAACTCACATCTTTGCTTGTATCAACATCTCATTTTGTTTGAACTATTAATCATGTTTATTTGGATTGTGCAACGTCCTTCCGAGTTTTCCCGAAACTGTCGACCCGCTAGGGTCGGCCTCATCCACAGATGATTTTTGGTGAACTTGTAGGGTGCTGCAAGGTGTTGATCGGCGATATGAATAAAAGAGGAGCATATAGTATGGGCCTCAGTAAGCACGAATTACTGTTTCGAAGTTTGTGAACCGTTCTAATTTAAAGTTCATTGCTGTGCCTTCGTCAAAGACTCCCTGATAAGAGAACTCGGCTTCTACTAAATGAAACAGGCAGGAGTCACTTATACTTTTACCCTCCCCTAGCCACCTTCTTCAGAAAACTTTTGAAAGATCTTACATTACCGAAAAAGACAAGGGAGCCTGGAATGGCCATTTCTGGTTTATTAGCCGTCGTCAAGCCCCGAAGTGTGGGACGCCTGCGGCCCGATCCCGCTACCTGTTAGTTAGAATTCCAACGTCCTTAACCACTCAGCCACGGGCTCATCGTCCTGTCGTTTGCAATCGGCAACATACTATGATAGGAGGGGGACGTTGACGACGGTTATTAAGCCAGAAATGGCCATTCCAGTCTCCCATATTTTTGTCGGCAATAGCATTCTGCCCATATGACGCGCCGTTATGCGTCTGCTGGTTGAGCTCGAGATAGAGAGGACCCCAAGGCACCACGGGACGGGCGAGTTCCATAACACGATCGGTGAGCACCCCTCTACTAAATGTCTTGCATTTCAGTACTTTAAGGCCTCCAGATCCCTCAACGGTGATCAAACGTATAATGCATCCATGCTCTCGATAACCGACTTAATCTTTGAATGAATTTAGAACAGTTAAAGCGAGGTTTCGAAACAGTCGCGCACAAAAATTTGGTGGGACTGACTTATGTGGCCCCCAAAAAGAGGACTTGGAAATAAGTACGTCCCACCCAAAGAGTAAAGGCAGGACTGAATAGTATCGTGTCCTTATCCCAACAATAACCGCTGTCTTAAGCTAGACCCCAACCTTACCCTAAACATTAACGTTGTAGTTAACACTAACGTTTTTTAAACCTAAACTTGATCCTGAATTACCTTACCGCTAACTATAAATATAGCCTTGAACTTCATCATTGACATAATCCTTACCTTAAACCTAACCCTAATTTCACTGGACGTTGTCTTGAAGCTACTTGTATTGTTGGCGGTTCGTGTTCTTATGTCCTGTTAAGGGGGCCAGCTAAGTCGGTGTTACCCCATTTTTGGACGGCTAATAGATGGGTCACGCAGAGCGAAAAAGGTGAGACTAGATTAAAGACACTGGCATGGTTTATGATGTTTAAGTATTATCTCAGCGTCCTTCTGCTTGCTTTTTATTACTACAACAACTTCATCCGGTGTACATATTAAGACCTTGACAAGCACATCTCGACGCCCATCCTGGCTGTCTGAAGGACACCTTTTTGTTGAGATTTCATCCAGATTGTCCTTGGCACCCGAGCGACAGCGTTTAGGTCACTGGCATTACGATAGGGTTCATTCGCGTCCTCGGGTGATGCGACCTTTGTTTTTATCGATCGGTCCTTCCTGCTCATGCTGACTTTGCACCGGACCCACGAGGCTGAAAACCCGCGAAGCTCTTAGTAGTAAAGTGCATACTGGGTAACCTCGCCTGACGAGAGGACGGCGTATCATGAACGCACTTTCCGCTCGACGCTCGTGCTGACGCACTGTGGTTTAAGACACCTGAGGCTCCCTGTGTGAGGTCACGTTGATGCTTTGCTAACTCCAGTTGTCAATTCGTCTCTGTTTCACTCCTTCCATCTCTCGCCCACCTGCGTAATTTAAGCTGCATGTTGAACATCAGTGTTAACAATAGCCCCTTTTCACTACCACCAAATATGTTGGGGCAGTGACTTAGCCTTCATTGTAGAGCGAGTTACGATTTAAGGAATTTCCCCGTCGTAAATATCTATTAAAATTCTGGAATAAAAAAAGTTATTTTTGTACCCAGATAGTCAAGATGGCTACTACTTGCACAACTGACGCTTCCTGTCTTCATTGGCAGAATGCCCCAGCGCTAACAGGAAATTGCGTCGTTTTGTTTGTTTGTTCAATATCCTACCTACTGCATTGTATGCATTGGTATAACTTACTTCTGGTCAAAAGGTCTGTAAGCATGTGCTACGCCAGTATCAGCAAACCATGGCCATCGCAGCCGGATATGCGCTGGCAGTTCCCTGACGGTAGATGCGCTTGCGCTACCGCTGGGCATACAGGTGGTGGGCATGGCTGCCCAGTCGTCATCGTCTTTCTGACGTCTGTTGTTTCTGTTGCTGTTGTTGTTGGTCAAAAACCTGGTCATTTGCTGTGTGGACCGGGGGTGTGAGGTGGAACGCCAAGATGCAGGCTCGACCGCGCCATCCACCTGCGCTCTCACGCCTCAGGTCACCTTGACTCTGTTGTGACTCCGGGTCCAAGTGGAGAGTAGGGAACAGAGACTGTGGTAAATGCTGCGTAAGTCTACTATCGTTATAAACTAACTCACGCGCAAGTCCCCATGCCCGTTGCACTTTGGAGTTTAGCACACGGTGTACATCGTCAAAATGGGCGGTCGAACTGTTGTCATGACTTATTGTTGAAGACTCTGTGTCCACTAGCACAGGCAGGTACTGGCCTACCTAAATTGGAATAGCGGATACATGCTCGAACACATCTGGCCGTCGAGGTCCTGCTTCCCGTGGTTGAAGAACAGCAGTAAAAGTAAACAAGGGAACTAATGCATTTGTTCGAGCATTGCAGTCTTCTGGGGGTCCGGTTGGCAAATCCTCACTCTAACCCACTTCTCTTCTTAGTCCAGCGCACTTCATTTGGAGTACATGTAAGAATTTGAAAACCAGACCACGTTAGGACGTCCATCGCTTAAAATTGTGCTCAAAAGTATCCCGTTGGAAGGCAAAGTGAAACCACCGCCTCCAATAAATTTTAGTTTCACTGTAGATGGTCCAACGTGGTTTAATGAAACTCATTTTCCACATAAATACGTCGAAATTGCTAAAACTGAACATTTACGCCTGAAAGCGAAGGCCCAAAGCCCCAAAGGCACAACGGAACGAACATGTTCCGTAACCTACCTGATCGGTGAGCGCCCTCTGTCATAATTGATATTCCCGATCACAACCGACAGGACAACGGGCCCGTGGTTCAATGGTAGAGTGTCAAATTCCATGACCAAAGATCCCGGGTTTGAATCTCAAGTGATCCACACTTGGGGTTGGGTATGACTGGCTGATGACGGCTAATAAGCCAGAAATGGCCATTCCGGCCTCCCTTGTCTTTGCCGGCTCCATCTTATATATATATATATGAATAAATTTTGGTTTTTCCATCGTTTAAATGAAGAGACAGTCATTGCACCTTCAAAATTGGATGCAGTTTATTGAGACAAAACTTTCAGAGCATGGCCTGGGGATCTTACTCTACTGAAAATTACAGAATATGCCATGCTTGTCTTTGATTTTTTCATTTTTTGCACTAGTTGCGTTGAAGAGATAAGGTCATTTACATTGTGATAACCTAACCCTCCGAGTTAAAAGTGGGACATTACCAATTCTGCGGAATTATTGGCACTCGAATGGGTAAAATTAAAAGAACATTTTTTGACTTCATAACACTATGCCAACTATCTTACATGAAAGACCCTATATTTTAACCCAGAGAAGTTTTACACCAAGGACTTAGATCAATGTGTTGACAACCTATCACGTTCGCAAGGAGGCATAGAAGTGATCGGTGAAGGTCGCTCACCTATGGTTGTAGGCATCGATTACTGCACTAAACTGACGGCCAAGCGTTCAGATGATCAATAATTCGACTCCGTCTTTCAGGGATGGCCTTTCAACTATGTATATACAGTGTGTGACCGATCTCATGAAATGTTGTCCAAAATTCTAAAATGTGTTTTCGATTAGGTAGGATTACTTAGGTGGGGTTGTAATATTGATTATATTGTCGCACAAGCCAATAATATTTCGCACTCGGCAGGATGTCGGCTTTTGAATGCACTTCTTTTCGACTATCTACAGAAACCACATTCCGTAAAAGATGATCACTTAAGTAAAATTTATTTTTACATTGACTTTCGATGGTTTTATAAATTCAAATATATTTTATAGAAAACATGCATAAAATGTGCTTAATTTGGCATGTTTGGTAGAAAATCACATTATCTTCACATTTTTACCCGATGAAAGTGTATATTTAAGGTTTAAAAAGTTTTCTCAATTCCCGTATAATTTTGAGCCAGATCAGCCGTTACATTAGCGCTTAGTGATTCAGTCTACAAGACGCATGCTTTCGCGTAAGAAAAATCATGTATTTCTCTATGCCTTTAAGAAGATACCGTATAGAGTTCATGAAATTTTGCAATGGATGCGGACTATGTTGTACATTTAATGAGGAGCATTGGTAGACGTGCATGTTCGATGCTGTATGTATTGACATCACACGGTCTTAAAAATGTTTTAATTATAAACTTTTAAAAAACGAAAGATAACCTTTCATCGGGCATAAAATGCGAAGAAGATGTGATTTTCTACCAAACGAACTAAAGAAAGCACATTTTTTGCACATGTTTTCTATAAAATATGTTCAAATTTTTATGACAATCGAAAACCAATATGAATTATGCATGCGTTTTAAGTAGACATTTTTTACCAAATGTGTTTTTACAGGAGGTCGAGAAGAAATGAATTCAAAGCTGACATCCTGGCAAGTCTGAGGGCCTATAGGATTATGCCTTATGCTAATCAGTTTTACTACCTAAGTAATCCTACCTAATTAAAAACGCACTTCAAAATTTCGGCCAACATTTCGTAAGATCGGTCAAGCCCTTCTCTCTCTCATTTCCTATGGATTATTGCAAAAAATGTTCGAATGTTTTTTCCAGGCGAGTAGACGGCGAGACCCTATAAACAGCGAATTTATCGGCTCCAAGTTTCAAAAGATCGCAAACGTCTGTCTCCGGAAAGGATTTAATGTCGGGCTTCACAGTATTCAGTGGAGTTTGCCACGGTGACTGGGATAGTCATTTCTGCGCTCTTCGCCATCAGCAACCAACCAGGCGACTTTAGATTTGAACAGTGGGTATTTTTCTATTGTTGGCTTGCCTGCATGGCAACCGGCATCTGGAGGCTGCCTATGGTGCTGACGGAGAACAATGTTGCAAACAGTCGGAAAATGGCCTGATAGTGCAGATGGATATAGGTCGTTTAGCGTTCTGAATTCTGATCAAAGACTGCACATCTGTACTTTTACAGGATCCTGCCATACGGTGTCGCATTACCTTGGCAACTGCGAGCGTAAGTCTAACAACCTCGTCAAACTACATGGCCACGCCTTCTCTCAAAGGTGCCAGACGCCGCTGATGATGCCTGCCTTAAGATCGTATCTGCAGTCTTCACGCGGATCGATGGGCGCTGTTTTTTTTTCTTTCAGGCGCCTGTAACCCCCTGCTGCTCATCTAGACATTAACTCGCCAAGGCTTTCGGCACACCCACCTCTGAAGAAAATGCCAAAAAATATCGTCTCAAGCAGTATCCCATACTAACATTTGAGTTGGGATTGGCATTATCGTCACCGTCCATGACACTTCGACTGTGGTCAAACATGACGCCCACCGCGGACCACACGGAATAAAAACAGCATTTATAACACACACGCACACATACATGAGAGTTCAACAGCCGATTTCGACGATGTCCACCGTATGTCCCACAGCAGGTGGCGGGAGCAGGGACGGGGAATTGCGCTGCATCTACTACACTCTCTCCTCCTCCTCCTCCTCCTCCTCCACACCTGAGCCCGGTGTCAAGACAGTGTCAAGAAGACCGACGATGAGGGCGGCCGCAGGTGGATGGCCCGATTGAGCCCGCGTCTTGGCGTTCAACCACCCCCCCGTCCCACACAACAAATAACCAGGATTTTGACCAACACAATAGAGATTCGGGGCTGGCGCGGCCGAAGCCTCACCTGGGGGTGCCACCATCGCCGGCTTGGATCCCACACAGTGGGAGCGCCATAAAGACCATATTAAGAAGAAGCCACTGCAGCCTTACTCTCAGACCTTTAGCCGATCAATCCACACAAACGCACACCACTGGGCCTACTGCGAGATTCAAAACACGACTTTTAGCTCAACATGATACCTTCAAGCGCTTCAGATTGTTTATAGTGAGGAAAGTGCGCTGAGTCGCCGACCCCACTCTCCCTCCCCATTCCCACATCCCAGCAACTGTCCGAGCCGGTCGGCAGACTGTAGCGGGGAATGGGACACACACACACACAAACACACACAAGGCAGTCTTGCGCAGCATTTAAAGCACTCTCTCCACCCTCAATAACTTTGGTTATGCCCGTCAGCATGCGCTACACGCTATTTCGCCCTCACTACATGTACCAAGCAACTGCAGGAGGGTTTTCGATCCCATGTGCATGGGAACACCCTAAAGACCACACTGGGGAGGAGCAACTGCCCCCTGACTCCCGGTCCTTACAAGAACCGACCATCAACTGGGAGTCGTCCCGCCTATTACCCTTGGCGCATCGTGAAGGCTTCAAATGTGTCAGAATTATTTGAATGGGCAATACACTGATACCCCGGGAGGGAGCGTTGGTGGATTCCCCCAGTGTCAGCGCTATGTTATTTTCCCACTCAAATGCTGCAGTCGACTGTCTGGGCCTGACAGTCGACTGATTTTGTACTTGGATGCGGTGGCCTGCTTGGCGTGAAAGCCCTGCACCAAAGGCATCCCACCCACACACCTAAGGTGCTTCGCATGGCATCGGTCTGGAAATTGCATCGTGGCATCCTTGTAGTTGAGGATATGTAAACGTCGACGCAACGTATCCACGTGTCTACGTCCAGCACTAATGCTAGCCGACCACTACGCCGGCGGCCACGTTCTTAGCTCATTGCTCACAAACGATAACTCCAGAGTCGCCCCATAAAATCAAAGTCACCTTCCCCTGCTTCAAACTTACCTACAGTTGGTCTTATCACGACACCTCGAGATACTGTAAGCGACCCAACCGTGCTGAGTGTTAAAACGCTCTTACTCGGCCTCCAATAAAAACACAAGACAGTGGCCTAAGGGGAAGGTAAGGGACTATTTAGGACGCTGGGAAGATGGTTAGAGTGCAGACAGGATAGGAAACACGGGGCGGTCCTTTGGCGGGAACTGGTTGACCTGGAGACGGTCCTTGGGTAATCCGGCAAGCGAGTACGTTGATGACGTGTGTAGACTTCGGGGAGGCGTTCTCCAGTCCGACGTACCCGGACATCAATTGTCCCCGGTATATATCGGCCTCCAGTTGATGCGGGTAGGTTTAATGAATAAACCGATCGGCAGGAATAAGCATGATAATTAAAGGTAGGATAGCACAGAGGAGTAGCGACTAGGCTGATGGAGGCCGCAAACAACCATATATGGCAGTCTCCCAATGACAAATAGGCTTTAAGTTGAAAGGTGGCTAGCGCGGCGCCGCGGTGCCGGTAAATGACCACCAACACGCTGGGAATCTTACAAAACACAGCCAAAATCAAAAAAACTGTGACTGCACCCCTCTAAGTCTACCTTTTCGGAAGACCACACAACCGAAACGTAGGAGCCCTGGGACTCACTCTCGCAGGCTCACATAATCGGTCTACCCTGAGCACTAGCCCTCTCGGGCATGACGAATTAACATGAGCACACGTCACGGCCCGCGGCTTCTAATGTCACCAAAGTCCAAACAAAACCCATGGGGGATCTGGAATGCATAGGATGAAAAAAGTTTAATTCTCAGGCAGCAATTGTTACTGGCGAGGCCAAAGGGCAGAGTGACAGCGTTAAGTCATGCCTCAGAGAGAGAGACCTATGGTGTCAGCAGTTTGTATATATTTACGGCAGCGACCTCAAGTGGGGGCATGGCTGCTGCGACTGTCTGAATGCACATGACTCCAAACTGCGGGGTTAGCTCGCTCGTAATCACTGGCAGGGCAGGGGAATGACCTCGACACGCCCGAGCGTTGAACAGAGACACCTGACCTCGTCATGATGACTGTCGACTGTAGGCTTGCCGTCGACCTAAAACTAAAGAGGACGGCAATCCTGTCATTGTTCTGATGCCAGAGGGCGGACTAACCAATCAGCACCAAGGGCTGAATGAATATTCAGAAGAATTTATCATAAATGATCTAAAACAAGCAGCAATGAGACGAAAACCCACAATAGGCAGCGTCAAAGTCCATTTCGTTTCGACCTGAGGCGAGTGACACTATGTGAGAATCAAAAGACCTTATAATATGCTAATTCCACAAAAACAACTGTGTTTACAGCCATATTCTGTCGTAGTCTACGGACAACCATACAGTGGATGTGATAACGCATGAAATTTTATCCGTAGTTCTGAAATGCGTTTTAGACTCGAAAAGATAACTTAGGTGGAGTTGGAATATTAATCACCATGGCGCATAATCTCATGATAATTCAAATAGTTCAGGTTGCGAGCTACTGAACGAACTTCTTTCTGTCGCCTGCAAAAATTACGCTCAGTAGAGATGGACTACATGGATCTTTCCCATTGATTATTGATGCTCTTATAGAGTAAAGTATATTTCATGGAAAGCATGTACAAAAATATTTATTATTTAACTCATTTGGTAGACAATTATGTTTTAGACAAATTTTATACTCGAAAGAATGATATAGTTTGGTTTTAAAAATCGGTTCTAATCCCCAAATAATTCAGAACCCGACCTGGATTACCACCTGCACTCAGGGTTTCCAAACCACAAGCTACATATTTTCTGTGCACGGAAAATCGTATTTTTCTATATTTTACTAACAGGAGACCACATGGGGTTCAAGAGATTTAGCAGTGGATTTGAGTCATATTGCAAACTTTAAAAGTCAGGTTAGTAAATGCAGAAAAATGGTGTTTATGGACGGGTGTTCTACGAGCTTACAAAATCTTGCAATTAGATATTCTTTTAAAACCGAATTATACCCTTCCTTCAAGTAAAAGTTTGTAGAGAACGTAATTCTCTAACAAATGGGTAAACGAATGATTATATCTATGCATGTTTTCCATGAAATACAGTGAGTGACCGATCTCATGAAATGTTGGCTGAAATTCTGAAATGTGTTTTCGATTAGGAAGGATTACTTGGTCACGGTTGTAATACTGATTATCTTATGGCATACTCTTATAACATTTCGGACTCGGCAGGGTTTCGGCTTTTAAATGCACTTCTTTTCAGTTTCCTGTAGAAAGCATGCTCGGTAAAACATGACTACTTAAGTAGCATGCATTTTCCCAATAATTTTCGATGGTCTTACAAATTTAAATATATTTTATAAAAACCATAAACAAAAATATGCTTTCTTTTAGTCACTCAATAGAGAATCACGTATTCTTTATATTTTATACTTACGGAACGAGTATAATTAGGTTTTAAAAAGTTGCCTAATTGACGAATAATTTTGAGCCTGATCTTTCTTTGCATCAGAGCTTAGTGATTTCACTCGACAAGGTGCATGCGTTCCGCGTAAAGAAAATCCCATATTTTTCTATGTCATTACAGAGATATCATACAGGGTCCATAAAATTTTGCAATGGATGCTGACCATGTTGTACATTTCATGAGGAGCAGTGGTAAACGTCCAGGTACGATGCTATGTGAATGGACATATCGAGGTCTTAAAAAGTGTCATAATTAGAAACTTTTTTAAAACCTAATTGTACTCGTTCCGTAAGTATGAAATATAAAGAAGACGTGATTCTCTATTGATTGAGTAGAAGAAAGCATATTTTTGTTTATGGTTTTCATAAAATATATTTAAATTTGTAAGACCATCGAAAATTATTGGGAAAATGCATGCTACTTAAGTAGTCATGTTTTACCGAGCATGCTTTCTACAGGAAACTGAAAAGAAGTGCATTTAAAAGCCGAAACCCTGCCGAGTCCGAAATGTTATAAGAGTATGCCTTAAGATAATCAGTATTACAACCGCGACCAAGTAATCCTTCCTAATCGAAAACGCATTTTAGAATTTCAGCCAACATTGCATGAGATCGGTCACTCACTGTATATTTGAATTTATAAAGGCCTCGAAAATCAATGAGAAAGATAAGCGTTACACACGTAGTCCATCTTTACAGAGTGTAGTGCTTGCAGACGGCTGAAAAGAAGTTTGCTTAAAAGACGGCATTCTAAAGTAACTGAATTATCTTGGGATTATGCTACATGGTGATTGGTATTACAGCCATACATAGGTAATCTTTTAAAGTCAGAGACGTATTTCGGAATTTTAGCAAGCTTTTAATAAGTTAACACAGCTACTATATGTACGTATAAGTTCAGCTGTTCGAACTGTGGCGTAAGTTACATAGGCAGTCTCTTGTTGTGTTAACAGGCGGGCCACTGGGCGTGCCAGATGCTTCTTAGAACCGTCAAAAATTACCACAAGTGAGAACAACTTTGGACTTGTTCAGCAAAAGCTCCACGATGGAAAATTAGTTGAGACTAGGAGGAATTACGAAGCTGTCATATCCTGTCTCAGAGAAGGCCTGTTGCGGCACCGCATGCAATAAGCGTAACAGTGCCTTCCCAACTTAAAATAATGTTTCAAGACAAAAGTACTGAAATCTTCTCCTCAAGCTTTGTTCTGCGGGGCTGCCTTGCCTCCAACTAACCGGAACACCCTGATAGGGCGTAACGCCTTGTGCATGAACCTGATCTGCCCCGACACCACCAAATACAACCCGTCGCCATGCCGAACGCGCGCCTACAAATCATGCAGACCACCAGTTTGCCTTTAAACTCACAACTACCAAATTTTCTCACGTCTCATAAGGCCTCCCTCCCACAGCTATTATAACTGACGAAACTTATGATTCGAGTGTTTGATTCTTTAGTTAACTTCTGAACTTGCGATTTCAGCATTCAAAAAAATTCAAGAAATACCTCAAAAAAGAATCTGAGTAATCGAAAAAACTTTTCCGCCCGTAATACCTGCACATCAATTCGGATAAAAACAAAATCCTGTAGATCGGAATAGTATATCTACAGCTTTCTAGATACCGCTGATAAAGCGGTTTTTTGGCTTCTACTAATTTGAAAAATGTAAGTGTGCAAATAACGGTCAGATTTCGAAATAAACTCGCGTTTCTTAGCACAAAGACTCTATACTCTAACATGGCGAAGAATAACTTGAAAGCAGTTTGTCGAAACTAGTACAGCATTTTATTTAAAGATATGATTAATGGGCTTGTCTGGGTCAGCCAATGGTTTTGCCTACATGTGACACTAGGGCATAAAATTTTATGATCGAGCAGAATTCCCACATAATGGATGGATTGCATAATCCCACCGTGTGTTTTCAACGTATAAATCACCCGTCGTTTAGGTTTTAAAATTGGGTCCGGAAATACAGACCCCCCTACTACATGCGGCCTTGCCCAAATTTTTAGAGTGATTAAAGGTTTGCATAGGCTACACTATATTACCAGACTTCACAGAACAGACACTAGCCAAAAGCCAACACACGTAATTCGCCGATATTCTGCCGCTGCAAGACACAGCTGCGAGGGGTTTGGCTCATCAGTGGGTCCCCCAGTGTTCCCTGTGTGCTTTCTGGTAGATACTCTAGTTTCAAATCGCAGGTTAATGTTGACGCTTGGGCGCGAGACTAGGTAACCTCTGGGATTTAGCCCGTGGCTATCGCAGGAGTAGCTGACAGTGGAGCACTGGCCACCACGACCTCAAAACCAGATTCCGAATGGAAAGAGAAGGTGAACACCACAGCTGGGAGGATTTTTTATTCTGCGCAGAATAACTGGAGAAGTGACTGGAGAGAGAGAGAGAAAAAGAGAGTTAGCAGTCGGACGAGGGCACGTCCAGAGACGAGAGAGCGGCATCCCGCCTCTCCGTCAGGGAATCCGTCGAGGCGTCTTAAGCCAGGGCACGCCTGACCCGGCCTTGAATCTGATTGGTCGGTTGGAAAGCCGAGTGGGCGAATGACAGACAGCCCTGGTGCGCACGTGCAGCCACTCGCGAGAGGCCCAGCGTCGCGACAGGCGTTCGGAATAGGGCCACCACATGATCACCTGTAGTACCAGGGACATCCACATTCCGTCCTCGACCGATTTTACTATGAAATCTTTAAAAATGACCATTTCTATGAGTACAACTAGTGCTTTTGAGTACTTTCGAATTGAGGCTTCTAGGGTGCCTTTAGTTATTTTTCATTTTACCGGGAGGGGGGGGGGAAGGGGGGCGGTTGTAGGAAGACTGCGAACTAAGTGCTAACTGCCTTGAAGAGTGTTTCGTTTCCGTCATTCTCGCAGGTGGATACGTGTCAGTAAGGACGGCAGCAGTTATATCCCTGTTTCACATTTTCGTTACAAAATCCGAACTGTCAGGTGTTGTTCTTCTTTAAAGTTATGCAGTTTTAGTAATTACCAATAAAAACGAAACCATAGGCACTGAAATGACCATTTATGGCATAAAGCTGTCGCCTTCCAGTGATAATCGGACCCCAAACGATGACATACACGATGTTGGAGCTGGAGCAACGAGACCTGCTGAGATCGGGAATAAGACAATTCACGCGTTAGTGACGTCCAATCGGATTTTAGCTGAAAACAGGCACACCCACGCTATGGACAGCTCCAGGTAGAAGATGCACTCATTTCACCATGTGGCAGTGAAAAATTCTTCACGATGAGGCAGAATTCAAGAAAGATAGAGCGGCCAATTCAGGTTCACCTTCCATCGTCTGACAGACACTTCCAGTAGCCAGGCCGGACAAGTTCCTCGAGTTATATTAAAACCAACGCCTCGTTACTTGTCCACGGACTCAAGCCGTGTCTAGGACAAATGAATAACGACCGCTCTAAAACAATCGTCCATTGGCTTTGTGTTCATTCTTGCAACCTCTCCAAGCCAGTGACACGACAGCAGGCATGTGAACAACATTCTGCAAGTAGAGAAGGGGCCATTGGATGGTTTTTTTAATGCTACTGGGATTGAGATTGAAGACGCCTGCTGTGATAACGGGTCGAAGTCTAGGCATTTTTAGTATACTCTCAAGCAGCATAGACAATCACTAGGTCCCTAGTCATGTTAAACCCTAGAGAGGCCTGGAGGTATGTTGCTGGGAGGGCGGGGGGGGGTCTGAGCGACTGCAAAGTCAAAAAATGACACATGGGTCTAAGGCATAAGTAAGTTTTGGCTCGGAGATTCGGTGCAATAAAACTCAGTTCAGCTGCATCCTCCTTAAGCGTAAAATCGAGGGCATAAATAGGCACTGAAGTGGTTTTTATGATCTCACGAAATTTGAGCCCGACAGCTCCGCAGACATTCAAAAGCACAACTACGTCGTTATAAAATGCCTAAATGAAGAGCACAAGGAACAGCGGCTGTTTTTCCTGCGAAGACTACTGGGTGGAAAAACGGTTTGAAGTTAGCCACTATTCGCTACCAGTAGGGTGGAATAATCAAACGAGTGCCTTACCCAAAATTGGGAATTCTTTTCGGGTGGCCTTTTACTTTTCTAAAACCAAGTCCTGCTGGAATTCCTGGCAATGCCCCTCATTATCAGCGAAGTATCCATGAAGTCCGTACTGGGACGAGATACCAAGTCATGATGTCACTATGACGTTAGCAGGTGGGACTAGGTAACCCGTGGAATCTAGCGCGTGGCCTTCCTAGAAGCCTTAGCTGAGAGCGAGATCCCGGCCAGGTTCCGAATGGAGAGAGGAGCTGAACGCCATTTTGGAGGACATTTTATTCTGTACGGCATAACTGGAGAAGGGGTTGGAGAGATTTAGCAGCCGGATGAGAGGAGCATAAGCAGCAAAGGCGCCAAATCATAAGGCGCCACTTTCTAATTCGCCTAGGCCTACACTGTGATGCTGGCATCGTTTTCGGAGATTTTGCTTCCGCCGACGCCTACAAGGCTTCCCCAGGGAGCGCAGTGTACTCTTTGCAACCAGCCTCTGTCAGAAGTAATAATAATAGTTTTTTGGAGTTGTGAAAATTCCCATAGCAGTAATCAGAAGACGAGGTGGCGAGCATACGTAGTTTTCGATAAATCCTCGTCGGGCCAGTACAGTAAAACATGTCAGCGAAAGGAGAAATCGATAAAAGTGCTCCTTAAAACACAGGCGGGG
>CACRXP010000029.1:2087115-2118413 GCA_902702965.1 Spirometra erinaceieuropaei | reverse complement strand
TCCATACTACATTAAGGCGACTCTTTCAAATTACCTGTGAAAATCAAACCTTGAGGAAAATAACTGCTTAAATAATGCGTATTTTTAAACTGATTCCAGAGTTCTGCGTAAATTCGCCGTCATTTTACAGACAGGGTGTGTTACACTTCACTTCCCATAATCATTTTTAGAATGTTTGACTTTTTTAGAGTTTGCAACTTGATGGGGAGAAACATTGCGATATTTCAAATGTTTGTGATTACTTCAGGGCTCGTTTGTGCGCGTTGAAGTTGTTGGGTTTATTGTCATTGCTTCGAAAAATGTAACACAGTCCAACTGCATTGAAATGTACGGGGACGCTAGGAGAACCCTTTATAGACGCACAAAAGTTCCCTGAAATTGCTTCAGGGTTAATATACATCGCGTCACTCGCAAATATTAGGAACTGGCGTATTAAAAATGCAGATTTCCTCTTGACCTCTACGGATACAGCTATATCTTTTAAAGCTAGGCATTAATGTTGTTTATGTGGTAGGTGTCAATGAGATACAAATTATGTCGGATGACCAGTGAGTAATGTGTCAAGTGCATAATTTCTGATAAAATTGTTTGCGCAGGCACTGGAAATCGATGTGAAAAACACGCATTGCTCAGGTACCGATCTTTTTAGAGCGTTATTTACACAGGTGGATAGCAAAGCGTTCACTGAGGATGAAAACATGGCGTCTGAAATATAACTTAGCAGCGCGTTCTTTGATAACGGCGTTCTAAATCCCTCCTGCACTCGGTCTCTACTTCAAACCTTATCGAGAAATAAAGAGTCAGGTTTTCAGGAATTTTGATGGATAATATGCGTCCTCCGTAGAGTTACCTGCAGTCTGCCGTCAGCGCTTTCGGAAGCGGCGGCGACTTTAATTCAGACCATGGTAGGCGGGGAGCTTTAAGTACTCCATACTCAGAACCAAAGGCATGTGACGCATGGCGACCTGCTCCTTGTAGGCATTTAGATCATGAAGCTCACAGTCTCATTGTGTTTCCACGTGCTCGCGCAGGCGGTTTCGGAATTCGGACGGAGGCTCGTCCAATTGCTTCGCCAATATCGGGAATGGGGTCCACAGGCTGGTCCATGGATGAGAGGCAGGTAACATTGCTCCCTTATACTCGTAATGAAGAGCACTCAAGATGCCACAGTGTCTTAAAGTTGTGATCTAGAGCGTTTTACGGCTGGCGTGCTGTCTGTCCGTGATGCAGACTGTCTCTAAGCCTTCGTCAGGTGATTTCTACGGCGGTTTTTAGAATTACCGCATAGGTTATTAACGGTTCTCTTAACTCGCCAAAAGGCACGCGCGTGGCGCGCGTAGAGCACAACCGTCTGATTAAAAATCACACACACAAGAAAAAACTGAATTCCAGGAAGCAGGTGAGAAAGTGGAGACTGCCAATCTGAGGAAGAACTTTATTCGTCTGACGTCTCAAAGTTACACCCAAACCGTTCATCGGTAACAAGATTTGCAGCATCGATGGAGCAGACGTCTGCGTAGCCTTCTTGCCAAAAAGTAGCACTGGTTTTAAAATCGCGGCCATCAGTAATGGGGGTGCGGAGGATCGCGCGGTTATCGTACCAAGTTTGATCATCTGCGTTGCAGGTAGGAGACTTTAATTTTGCTCTAAGTGAGGTGACGTAACAACGGCATCCTATGCATACTGCAGTCCCCATGCATTCGCCGTCACTTTCGCTGCTGTCTGTAATGACAGCTTCTGACTTGAATCAAAAACATCAGATGAATAACAGCCTTTTCACAAACAAAAAAGTCAATTCCTAAAATACCCAGCACCCCTAGATTTGACTGTAATTGTGCTAATAAGTTTCCGAAATAATGCCTGGAAATACTTCTTCAAGCTTCACTGTTTTACCGTGCCTTTTTAAATGCTTTCTTAACTTGGTCTTAAAACCTGGGTTTATAGTACTGGCTAGGGAGAGGCCAGCATGTAAAATGGTCGGATGACAAGTAGTTAAGTGCGGGCTCTGAGCCCGGCGGTAGCGACGGTGACAATCGTTGATCATGGGACTGATCCACGACGTCCAATTTGGCTCTGCAGGACTTGGTAGACCGGAGCACCCTAAATAACAGCTAAGAGACTCATGGCCGGATTCCAACGTCGCGATATCCATCAGATTCGTCTGATTTTTGTATATTCTGGCAAATCCAGAGGTACGATTTTCTTTTAATCTGTGCGCAAGCCCGACAGCCAGATAGACTGCACAGAATCCGAGCAAATCCATATTTACTACTGTACGCTGGAGGGTTGTGATGGTAGACCTAGGCGTAGGTCATCGCGCGCATCAGACATTCCGTCTGGTCATATTTCAAGCTAGTCGACAGGTCCGAACAGTCGTCTCGTGCATGCGGGCAGTGCTGTCACAGGGGACTATCTTCCCACGACATATCAGTGCAACCCTAAGCATAATAAGTTTGGCGCCCCAGCGAATATGCTACGACGCGAAAAGAGTCGTGGCCTAGACGACCGGCAGCTGAGAGCTTAACTCGGTTCTTCTGTGGGATAAATAGTCAGATTGCAATGACTCCCTCCGAACACGGCCTTCATGATCCTCTCAGTCATGTGAGATACAATAGGTGGGCTTACTCATGAAATGTCAACTGAAATTCGGAAATACGTTTTCGTTTCGAAAAGATTACTTAAACAGGGTTTTAAAAATAATCATCATGCAGCATAATTCTATACAAATTAAGTTACCTCAGGAAGCGGACTTTCAAACAAGATTCTTTCCGGCCGCAAGCAAAAACCAGATTCGGTAAAAACGACTACTTATGTGGCATACATTTTTCTCATTAATTTTCGATGCCCTTAAAAATTCAATTGTATTTCACGGAAAATATGCATAAACATATTCATCCTTTTGCTTATTCGGTAGAAAATCACGTCTTCTTCCAATTTTATACTCGAAGTAAGGCTGCAATGCGGTTTTCAAAAACTTTTCCGATTCCCGAATAATTTTAAACCTGACCTGCCGTTACACTTGCAGGGTTTCCAAACTACAAGCCGTATATTTTCCGCGTATGGAAAACCATAATTTCTCTACGGTATTTATAGGAGACCATATGAAGTTCATAAACTGTAGCAGTGGCTTTGAGCTATATTGCTAACTTTACAAGCCGCATCGGTAAATGCAGAGACATGACGTTTTATGAACACAAATTTCACGGTATTAAAAAAACTCGCAAATAGAAACTTTTTAAACCTGAATCATACCCCACCTTTGAGTATAGGAATTGGAAAAAGACGTCATTTTCTAACGAACATGTAAAGAAGTAATATTTTTATGCACGTTTTGCACGAAATACAATTGAATTTTTAAGGACATCGAAAGTCAACGAAAAAGATACATGCAACGTAAGTAGTCATTTTCACAGAGTACAGCTTTGCACGCAGCCGGATGCATATTAGCTCGATTGTCGGCTTCCTGAGGTAACTGAATTATTATAGAATTATGCTGCATGATGGTTAATTTTAAAACCCTGTTTAAGTAATCTTTTCAAAACAAGAACGCATTTCGAAATTTCCGTTGACATTTCATGAGTTAGGCCACCTACTGAACAAACCGCACACGTCGAGGCCTGTGGATGTAGTGCGGATCAGGTCATGTCTGTGCATGGTACGCGTAGGCGGGTTGTTTAGCCATTTTACTCGTGCGTCCCCCCCGGTTTTTCTGACATTGTCTGACCATCGAACGAAGATAGTTGAAGGAAGAGAGATATTGCGGTAGACACTGTGCCGGCCTGGTCCACTTCACGAATAAGTAGATACCAACTGACTTCTTGCTACTTGCGACTAATCTGGGCCCCAAAGGTCGTTGAGCGTCCGCTATGCCGTTATCAGAAAACCATGATCACCGCAGCCCGGTGTGTGCTGGCAGTCCTCCGGCACCTGGGTCAGAGGCGTTAGAGACACCTGCACTCCCGCTGGGTATACAGGTCGTGTGCATGACTGCCCATTCATCCACTTGCTTTCTTTTGTCGTTGTTGGTCAAAATCCTGGTCAAGTGTTTGTTGTGGATCCGGATGTATGAAGTGGAGCACCAAGGTGCGGGTCCGGCCACGCCATCCATCTGCATCCTCTCTGCCACCGGACTTCTTGACCATGTCTTGACACCGAGCTCAGGTGGGGAGGGGAGAGGGTGCGGTAGACGCTGTGCAAGTCTACTTTCACGATAGACTCAAGCTAGTCGACAGGTCCCAACAGTCGTCTCGCGCATGCGGGCAGCGCTGTCTCAGGGGACTTCCTTTCCACCACATATCAGCGCAACCCTAAGCACAATAAGCTTGGCGCCCCCGCGAATATGCTACGACGCGCAAAGAGTCTTGGCCTAGAAGACTGTCAGCTGAGGGCTTAACTCGGTTCTTCTGGGGGAGTATATCAAAAAAATGTGGTGAGGGAGGACCAGCGATTACCTTTCCGTCAGCGGAGTTCGTTCATCGCTACACCCCTGGTGCTGTGAGCAGTCAATTTCTTCCCATGCAAAACCCATTAGTCTCCATTAGAAAGGGGTCCTGAGACGCGAATTTTCACACAGATTCCTGACATTTCTTTCCTACGTCTGCGGAGGCGAGGCGATTTGCGTTTTTATTATACTTTTCGAGTCAGAACTTTTTGCATTCCGTGCTCGCACACGGTCACCAACGAGAAAGAGAGGTTTCATGAATAGCTGCACTTTTATTTCTCTCTGACTGATATATAGCTATAAAAGTAGACAAGTTTATCTTAAGTCAGTAAAAGTTCTCATTGACTGATTCAGAAAACTGTCAACTGGGCTTGGGTTATGGGCGATTTCCAGCAGACTTGAACATTCTCGTAGTAAGTTGTCAAGCATTTGGAAACTACAGAGTAGACTTCCGTTCCATAACGTTCTCGGTCTTGTAGGTGAGGAGATATCATAGTTCAGGGGCGAGTTTTTAAAGACCAGGCATCTTGCTTCAAGGCATTTACGGCTGTTTGGTCCACAAAATATGGGCAGCGCAGTCCAGACTCCATCATCGCACTACCAGCCTATCATGACGCTATGCCTCTCTCCTGTGCCAAACACGTAATCCACTTTTCCTTTGTCGTTACGACAGGCGAAACATCGCATTTGGATGCATGTACACCCATCCTACCTACGTGGGAGGCATGTCGTTTGATGTAGCCTGTTACATGTAGTGGGGACAATGTCGTGTGTGGCGCTGACACACTTGTCGTTAAGTCATCTGTCACCGAGTTCTATCCAGTCAACATTGGCAAAGAGGCTCGCACAGTTGACTGGTGCGTGGGTGGGGCCAGCGGCTCCTGTACGCGGGTGACTCGAGCCTGAAACCATCCCGGCACGTAAAGCGCCGCGGATTGGAAGGCTGCTGACTGACGCCCCAACTCAGTCCACGCAGCCCGCCCGATTGTGTGTGTTTGTGTGGAGTTGCGGACTGATGAGCTGAGAGTCGGGCTGCAACAGCTCCATCCATGGCATCTTCACGCATGTGAGAGGTACGCCGCTCAACCCCCGCTGTGTGAAATCCTGGTGCCTGTGTTTGGGGGGGGGGGGTGGCGGGTCATGCATGTGGCACGCGCATACAAGGTCAGCTATCGCGCCCATTCCTCGCTCCAGTGAGCTGTTTGGCGCGGACAGTTGCTGAGGCATGTGAAGGGGAGGGGAGAGTAAGGTCGACGACTCAGCGTATTTGCCTCACTATAAACAATCTGACGCGCTTGAATCTATCACAGTGCGCTAAAAGCCGTGGCTTGGAAGGTTGTCAACCGACGAGATAACTTGGACTTTGCAGTCGGTCCAATATTCTGCGGAGTAACCGGCTGGTGGTCTGAGAGTCAGGCTGCAATGGCTCCTCCTTAATGGGACCTTTATAGCACTCCAATTGTGTGGGATCCGAACCGGGCGTGCGTGGCAAGCCTAGGTGCGGCTTCAGCCGTGTCGACCTCCATTCTCTTCGTCGTTGTTTGTCAAAATCCTGGTTATGTGTTGTGTGGACCAGGGGGTGTGGAGTGGTACGCCAAGGTGCGGGCTAGACCGTGCCATCCACCTGCACCCTCCCCTGTCTCCGGTCTTCGTGACTCTATTTTGGCACCGGGCCCAGGTGGGGAAGGAGAGTGTGCGGTAGATGCTGTGCAAGTCTACATTCACTATAAACTAATTCACGCACAAGCAACCGTCCCTGCACTCAACTTGTAGTGGAGGACACCGTGAAAATCGTCGAAACCGACGGTCTAACTATCGGGTTGGGCCAACACGGGGAAATCCGTCCCCGCGGTTTTTAAAAGAGTTTTTAATCGTGAGATATTTTAGGACCGTGCAATGGCCATTCATACAGCATCGTACCTGTCCATTTACCACTGCTTCTCATAAACTGTACAACATGGTCCGCATCCATCGCAAAATTCTATGGACTCTGTATGGCATCTGTTTAAAAGCAACGAAGAATATGCGATTTTTTTTACGCGGGGCGCATGCACCTTGTAGGCTGAAATTACTGAGCGCTAATTCAACGATCAGTCAAGCTCCAAATTACTCTGGAGTTGGAAAAAAATTTTAAACCTTATTATACTCCTTCTTCCAGTATAAAATATAAAGCTGACGTAATTCTCTATCAAACGACTGAGACAACGTCTATTTTTGTTTGTAGTTTCTACGCAATATATTTAACTTTGCGGAACCATCGAAAATCAAAGGGAAAATCGCATGCTCCTGAAGTTGTCACTTTTTACCAAATACAGTTTCTTCAGGAGATTGTAAAGCAGTGCTTGAAAAGTTGACATCCTGCCGAGTCCGAAATATTACAGGATTATGCCAAACGATAATCAATATTACAACCTCACCTAAGTAATCCTTCCTTGATCGAAAGCCCATTTCAGAATTTCAGCCGACATTTAATGAGATCGGTCACTCACTCTATATACAGCATGTGAAATTCCTCCAGAAAGTAAACCTGAAAAAGACCGCCAAGCCATAGGTCAAAACACAGTCTGATGAATGCGAAGTGCCACTTAGAGGCACGAGAAAAAAGGGAAGAGGGCCACGCTAACACACAAACTGAGAATACTGAGTGCGTATAGGTTTACCAAATGCTCTAGTCATTTGGGCAGAGCAGGTTTTGTCCTCTGTATGTAGGCTGCTCCCGTTCGGTTCCATCGGCGTGTTGCTCATGCGTGTACAAATAATTGGGAGTCTGTTTTTTGTGTCGACGCAGCGTCCTCTATCAGGGAGGTGTTTACTGATAGGAGCGCGGAAAATTTTGTTTTCTGACTTTAAAATCCACTAAACAGGCGCTCAACTGATCTGGCTGTCAGCTGCCACTGTGTTTGTCGAATGTAATTTCTTCCTCAAGGGAATGTGAATTCATGGGCAAAGTTGAGAGTGGTATCCGACGGCAGGACTTCCTGCGTCTCTTTAATTAAAATAGCCTGCGTGGGACTGCTAAACATTAAATTAAATACTGCTGTAAGTCCTTTCAATTGGGTACCACAACCATCGCTTTGCATGTTCAAAATATTTTCATCGTTTTTGTTGTCGTAGAAGATTGCCATGCCTGCGTATGAGATGGGCTGGATAACTGCATCGGCTCTTATACGACAGTAAACGCAGAATCTGTTTACCTCGGGGTAAGTGTCTCCTTTTGCAGAACCTCCTGTGCGGACTCGAAATACAAGTCATTGACGAAATCTTTCGCGGTTGTGGCCGTGCGGCAGAGCGCGCTAATTATTTTTAAAGTGGATGTTAAACACCCTTCATTATTCTCAGTTCACTGAGCCTGAATCAGACTCTGTGGCTGATTAGACATCACCCATATAAAACTTTCCGTATTGCGCTAGGGAATGACCAGTTGTACTTTATTCAACAAATTAACAACGCTTTATATTCTTGTTTAAGATAGCAACTAGCGGGCTCTTTGCGACCTACCTGTTTTCTCTGAAAATGTTTTCTAAGTTTGCATAATTTTAATTAAAATATCCAAGGGCAGCAGCTCATTGGAAGCTTTTAGAAACTGAAATCAAAGGGCCGAAGACTCTGTCGAAATATGCAAGAAGACAAACAAAACCCAAATTAGGCTTCTTCAAACGAACAAGAGATTCTGTTGCTGAGCTCTATAATTGCTTCATTCTCTCTTAGACGTACAAAGGAAGATCCTCCCCATTGTTAATCTAATTTAATGGTGTCTAAGACATTGACCGGACGACATTAAACAGAGCCTTTTACGGAAGACAGGCAGATGCGAATGAAGGCGAGAATTGATTGAAGCCTGGGCTTTGGATGAGAACTCAGTCAGTCGATTTATCGATCTGGCGCCGGCGTACAGAGCCCTGTTTAGTCACCTCCAGTCTTGCATCGTCGGTCTATGATTTGCCTACATGCCTTATAACTGTCGCTTGTTTTGTCTCTGCTACTACCTCTGAAGATGGACTCCTGTACGAGTCTGAAAGCTCAAGGCCAATAAACAAAGTGTTCCGGTGCTCGACTCTTCTTCTTCACAGATGCGACTTAGTTGGCTTTAACTAAAACTCTCGCCGCTTTAGGCATCCGCATGCCTGCAAGCCGTTAGCGGTATTTAGAAAAGACTCGAAAGGAACTGCTTTTTAGTCATCATCTTACGCATGTGCAGGAACTACCTCCATTTGAAAGGTTGAGGTGGTTAAATGGATAACTTGAGAAACTTGTTTTAACCCCACTGCGAAAGACCCGGCGGCCTCAGTATCTGGGTCACTTATTTCGGAGGAACTTAGAAATCTTATCATAATCACTTAATTCACTTGACCAAACTGCTCAAAAAAATTCGTGGGCTCCGGTAGAACCCAAGTCAGCAAGATCAAGGTTTGAGGACAGCTACCTGAACTACGAAGCTTCACCCGGTGGCCGTGAGTTTAATTTATCTAGACCAAGTTACCCGCCAGGCCTACTATTTGTGCAGCCTGTCTACCATTTCAGAATTGGCAGATCCCATTGGCTGCCGTAGGCCGGGTGAGTAATTTGACCTAGGTGGGATTAAAATCACGGCTTCCTGCGGAGCCTCGTGGCTCGGGCGGTAAGAGCGTTGACTGTACTCAAGCCTTGCCCGTTCTGTCGCGGGTTTGAATCCAAACCGAAATATGTATTTCTCTCAAATCATACCTACACACTGGCAAGAATCCAACAATGCCGGCTTATCTGAGGAAAATTTTCCAACCTTTTAAATGGTGAAAATGTGCAACAGAACTGTGTGAAAAATCCGATAGATCAGGCAACCATAGAATGTCTACTGCAATGCAGGTTCGAACCACCTACCCGCCCCCATCGTGGACTACCGATGACAGGCAGGTCGGCTGCAGCAGGCTTTGGCATTGCAGGTGTGCGGAGTTGCTGGTGTTTTTTCTTCTGGAAATGTGAGTCTTCTATGACATGTCTCTCTCGGATAGCAGAGTTCAGGTGTTCTCGTCGTTGTCGTCGATGTGCACAGCAGCGTCTCCATTGCGGTTGGTTTAAGGGAGTTATCAGAATTCGCTCTATTGGTTCCCAGTAATAATATTTTCCTCATGGGTTTGCATTCGATACAATTTGAGATTCAGTCGACTGCTAAAATCCAATCAGAATTCAACGATAGCGAATAATAGAGGGTTGAGTTCATATGCTGTTTGCTTATCATGCATATGACCTAGGAGCTGCTGTCGAACCCTACCTTAGAGGCACAATGTGGCGATCAATCCACCACCATCGTCTTGGGTACCACCTTACTAGCCAATGTAGGACAGGTTCAAGTTCGACTATCAGATTATTTAAGGGTTTGTGGATGATTGATTCGATCGCTATTGCAGTAGCAAATCGCGCTGATCCTGCCTACTGGAGAGGACAGCAGCTACCAATAACGCCGTCGTCTCTCAGACCGGAAGTCGCGTGGACGGCGTAGACGAGGAGGAAAATGTGTCCTATGCATGCCTTCAGCATAAAGAGGGAACTGGTATTTCAGCTAGGTACCCTGCGGTTACCTAGCAACCCCCCTCTACCCGGGTGGCATTAATTGTGCCTGTGCGAGCATTGAAGTCACCGTGGGCACTTAGCTCGTCGGCTTTCGGCTCATAGGCAGGTTGTGTGTTATTTTTGTAAGGCTAGGCCACATGCAGCCAGCTGACGGCTTATTCTTCCACCACTTTGTTAGTGCGAAATTGCAAACAGTGCCTCTCGCCTTAGGACTGCTTAGTCGTCCCGGGCGGCGACTGAGCTCCATTTTGGGGTAGGGTTTTGTTATTAGTGCGAAAAATACCCAAATGTCGGCCTGAGGCGTCTATCAAACTACCTACCAGTCTCTGCATGGGGCTTTTTCTTTGGAGAAGGTAAGGTATCATAGAGGCGTATGAATGGCCTGCAGGGTCGGGGGATACACACCGATCGGACAATATCAAGCGATTCGGCCAGCCCGCGAAGGACAGTTGCCGGAGTGTAGCCGCTGTGCTGTAGACGGTTTCGTGGAGGAGGTTTCATGCGTGACGGTCTGGAAGGGTGAATCTGCGATAGAGCACCGTCTGCAGTGTACTGTCATGAAACAGTTTTCCAGCTGTATCAACAAACCAGAAGTGCAAGCAAGACAGCAGCGTCTCCCTGTCTAATTGTTTAAACTCGCTTTCGGCGAACTGTTACCTTCGTTTAGGCTCGTCCTTCCCCTGTACAAGCACTGCTGACTGCTACATCATCCGCTCTGTGGTCAAAAAGCTGATGAGGTTCTTGCTTTCGTGTCAGTATATCGCTGATTTCCAAAAACCAACTCTTTTATTTTATTCTGCAATCTGACTAGACTTGCGAGTAATTCTACCATTTCTAAGCCTCAAAACCAGATTAAACTTTGTTAATTGTTCGCTCACTTACCGCCGAATTTACAGTCAACTGAAAGTACGTAAAACTTCACGCGGGATGTAACTTTGCATAGGTTCATCTAAACAGGAACTGTTTGTTCAAAAGACAACTGGGCGTTAATTGCTTGGTCATTGTCAGACTGCCACTTCTGAGGACTTCACACATGAGCTTCGGGACACGACAAAACACTTGGCTGATGAGCGTCACTTTCACGTGACGTTGGAGCATTCAAAGTCCGACTGCCTCCGGCTGTCGTAATTCGATTGAATTTATTAAGCTGTAGTCAACATACCACGTTTCCTGCACAAGTAGTCGATCTAAAACAGACTTTCTATCGCCTCTGTAGTTTGTGAAACCCTCAACTTCCATCTGACCAGGATTAGAACAAATATAGTCATTTCGACCCTTACAAGACCTAGAATTTAAAAATTGGGATTAGACTCCCAGATATAACTGCCAGTGAGCTCTACGTGCTTAGAATACATCTGGGGCAGAATGTGTCTGAGAATGCAGCACTGCATACGGTGGCTAGGCAGAGTGCGTGCGTTAAGGTGCCTGATCAGTCATAATGGAGTTATTGACTGATCGAGGCCGAGATCTGTTCTAGCGTCAGGCACAGAAGTGCCATTCACACGCCACTTCCTGCGGAGGTGAAAACCAAGGCAGATTTCAGATTTTGGTAGCCTTCGGAGACAATCTCATGTGCAGCAGCAGCATGTGACTCATTGCGCGTACGCACACTTGGTGAGCGACGTTGCCTCTCTCTCTCTCCTCAACGTGTGGGTGTGTGCTATTGACGGCAACCACCTACCAATGGACTTAATGCAGAGGAGATAAAAACGTATATGTAATGTCTATGTCATGCAAAACACCGTTTTTCCCGAATAAAGCTGAACAAATCATAGGTTACGAAGCACACCAAACTAGGAGACATTACGAATTTCTAGTGAAGATTAATCAGTCTGATGTATAGTTATAGAGATAAAAGGTGGATGCAAGCGCTTTCTTTGACCGTAAAAGTGGAATAGGCGCTTAAAAGGTAGTTTAGGCTGGTCAGTCCTGTGACTACAAAGAAAAGCCGACAAGAGTGGTTGAGGAGACACTGAGTATACCAGTTATGCGGAGGCGGTGAATCTCGCCTGCCACTGACCGAAGTGGATCGGGTGACTCAACCACTTAGACAGTCTTAAGCCTTTTTATCCATGTCACTCAGGCCTCTAATAAGCGTGGGAGACACCCAATCCTTGCTCACAACAGGGTCTTTTACGCTGCCGTCGTTTGTGTCACCCGGCCATTGTCCACCAGGTGATTCGTGACTAAACTTCTCCGCACGCATTTTTCTGCCCTCCGTGGCCAAGTGAACATGCACGCAGCTGATTGGTTAGCCAACGGACAAACCCCAAGGGCGACCGATTTATTTGCACTAGAAACACACTGAAAGTATAGTTTGATGTGGCATACCTATGCAAAACAGTTTAAACTATACCAGCCGTTATGTAGCTGAATCGTGCATCGGAGACCCAGAGCGAGCTGCGCTGCGGGCGAATTAGAGTGCAACGGCGACTGGACTGGCGCGGAGCAAGCAGTTATCGGGTTACCCTGGAGCGGTGAGAGGTCCTACATATTACATGAGTTTGACTCGCCTTGGATGTAGGTCTCCACGCCACCTCATCCACTGCGCCCAATCCCGTCCACCGTCTGACTGTCGTTATCGATGCTGTACACCGGCCGCCTCATAGCACAGTGAGCCGAGCCGCGAGAGGTACTAGATATTACATGAGTTTGACTCGCCTTGGATGTACAGTAGGTGGGCTAACTCATGAAATGTCAACCGAAATTCCGAACTGCGCTTTCGTTTCGGAAAGATTAATTAAGTAGGGTTGACAAACTAGACAGCCTGCAACATAACTCTATAATATTTCAGGCACCTCAGGATGCCGGCTTTCGAATGAATTTCTTTCCAGCTGCATGCAAAAACTACACTCTGTGAAAAATGACTGATTACGTAGCATGCATTCTTCTCATTGATTTTCGATGCCCCTAAATGTCGGATTATATTCCATGGAAAACATGCATAAAAGCATACATTCTTCTGTTCATTCGTTAGATAATTACGTCTTCTTCCAATCTGATATTCAAAGGAAGGGTTTAATTCGGGTTTTAAAAACTTTTCCAATTCCCGAATAAATTTGAACCCACTCTACCGTTACACTTGGATTCAGGGTTTCCAAACTACAAGCCGTATATTTTCCGTGTATGGAAAACCACACATTCCTCTACGGTAACAAAGGGGGACCTTATAGGTTTCATAAAATTAGGCAGTGGATTTGAGCCATATTGTTAACTTTTCAAGCGGCATTAGTAAATGCAGAGACATAACGATTTATAAACGATCATTCACGGTATTTAAAAGGTCCACAATTAGAAACTTTTTTAAAAACGAGTTACATCCCGACTTCGAGTATAAACTTAACGTAATCATTTACTGAATGAGCAAAGGAACGAATATTTTTATGCATGTTTTCCAGGAAATATAATTAGACTTTTAGGGGCGTCGAAAATCAACGAGAAAAAAAATTATGCGACGTAAGTAGTCGTTTTTTACAAAGTGCAGTTTTTGTATGCCGTCGGAAGGAAGTTCATTCGAAAGCCGACATCCTGAGGTAACTGCAATATTATAAAATTATGTTGCAGGCTCAATATTTTTGCATCCCAGCTTAATTAATCTTTACGAAACGAAAACTCATTTCGCAATTTCTGTTGACATTTCATGAGTTAGCCCACCTACTGTAGGTTTTCATGTCACCTCAGTCACTGCGCCCAATCCCGTCCACAGTCCGACTGTCGTTATCGATTATTTACACCGTGTGCTTCACAGCAGAGTGAGCCCAGACACGATGAGTCAGTTTATAGTGAGAATAGATTTTCGCTGAATCTGTCTTACTCGCCCTCTCTTCCCTCATCCTCCTGGGCTCGCTGTAAAGAAAGAGTCTAGAAAATCGGAGGCGGGATCGAACTCAGGCTACTGGGACGGCGAGAGTCTGCACGTAGGCGGGCCACCCACACCCCCGCATGTATGACATTTGTAATGGGGGGCATGTTCTGACTAAGCGGTGTGAGTGTGTGCATTCTGAGCACTACCATAATCAGGGCAAATCCCGTGTTGGAAGGAGAAGACAGACGGCACCAGAATGGGGGATTGATTATGCACAGAACCCGAAGTTGTCTTCTCAGGCGGCAGTGGCCACGGCAGAAGCCAGGGCTGGTGTCGACTGCGTCCAGTCATGCCTGAGAGTCTTTAAGATAGTGGTGTCAGCCGCTTTTGTAGGCTCATGGGCCAAGATCAAGTGGTGGCCAATCAGTGTGTGTTGCATTTGCAGACGGGTGGTGTCTTAGTGGCTTAGGTTGTGATCGCAGGGGGGAGGTGCGTTAAAGTGGCCGCATGGGCAGCTGCGACTGCGCGGACGCAGTTATGCCCGAGCTGTTGGTTGTGTGACTTCAGGTTAGCGCGTCTGAAACGGCTCACTGCAAAGGAGTGAATGACCTTGAGGCAGCAAGGTCTTGAGCAGTGACGCCAGACTAGTCATGATGGCTGCCCTCTACAAGCGCAGCCCAGTAAAAATGTGTCGAGTTCAGATCTGACCGCCCTGTTAGACCTGCACAACTTTCGCATTGTCAGTTGAAGGAGGCGCGACCAATCTAGTCAGCAGCTGGCTGACAGACTAGGGCAGCCAACTGTTGCATGGAAGAAGGAAGTGAGAACCAGACTGACACCTCAGAATCCATTCTTACAATACGCGAAGCCATTCCTCACTGTGATAGATCTGAAGCGCCGAAATCTTTGCAAACGGGCTACCAAACGTGGCCCAGCGGGTTGTCGTCTAACGCGACACTTCACTCTTTCCACTGATTGAGGGTCAGGTTTCATGAGAGAGAGATCCGAGTCGAGTGTGGCACACGTACACAGGCCGTTCATTCACTGCACCGGTCTCTCTGAATTACTCTTGCCATCTAAGCACAGTGTGTGTCGGGGGGGGGGGCGGAGGGAGCAACCGAGGCAGGTACTACTAGATCTGTCTCACTATACACAAATTCATTCGCAAGCCACAGCTCCTGGGTGGGACTCATGAGGCAGCCGAGAGGTAACGCCAACCTTCCTTGATTACGTCAGATAAACAATCACCCTTGTTAGGAAGGTAGCTTTTTACTGTCCAAGATGGAAACATGTATCAGCACCTATCAGAAGGCATCTGCTTTTTGAGAAAAGACATTTTCACGGAAAGTAATCCCGTCACCTGTTATCGCTCCAAGCTATGCCTAGGAGTTCCTGTGAGCAGACTTGGGCCAAACAAAAACCGATAATGCACTGTCATTTCCTAACGATCTTTCAACATGTTGATTTTAAAATGAATCTTTTTTCTCGCCAATACAGTCTGTTGTCTTTTGTATGTTCGATCGCTAACTAGATGGCCGGTCCCTTTAATGTCGGCCAATGTTGGTTTCAAAATATTTGTCACCCAGGGCTTAATTAAAAAGTTTCTCAAGGGATTACCCATACCTGGACTGTTGATTTGGTCTTATAACGTGTCACTGAGTACGAATATGCCTTCTTAATGCATCAGTACAGTGCTTCGCATGGCTATCGTGTCTTCCAACGCTCTTCAAGTGCGAACTCACAAAGCACCTAATCATTTCCTCTAACGGCACATCCTCCGAAACCGCATGTTCCTTCAGCAAGTATAGGTTCTTCGGACTGTTCGTATTGGGATAACTGCCTTTGGTCACATAAGCAACAGAGGTGCATCTGATCGCTTCTGTCTAATTAACTAATCAGAAGCTGTGAGAAGAAAGGTTTTGGGGCGGATTAATGTTTACTTGTTTTGGACTCATACTACTTTTAAGTAACTGTAACCCCAATCACAAAGTGCGGATAGCAAAGACAAATTCAGCATCATGTAGCACTTCCTTTGGGCGGCCGCTCCGGAAGGAGGTGTAGCCGGCGCCAACGTTCTCCAGCTGGCCCTGTTCAGAAAAGCGGGTCTCGCTGAGAGCAGCGATGACCACCCTGTGGTGCGCCAGTTCTCGCGCGGCTAGAGCCGTTCTCCCTTCCGGTCGATTGATCCTCCGATTTGTTGCATGCCGCCATCATGACCAGACTGATGTCCTTATTCAAGGTCCTGTTGCGTCAAGGGATGATTGCCTTAGGTGGCATAAGCAACAGAAAATGCATTCGATCTCTTCTATTTGAATAACTACTCACACTGGTAGTAGAGAGTGTGAGGCAAGAGAATTTGGGATAGATTACCATTAGAATTGCTTGGGACTCATTCTGCCTCGGGCAACTCTAACCCTGATCACACGCCCGCACCCGTACAGCACAAATGATCCACAGTTGTGGACTAAGAGAGAGACGACTTGCTGAATAAAAGCAGATTACGTCCGAAACGGCTCCACACCAAGCTACCCGCATTTTCTGGCGGCTCACCCTCCCTTGTGTTCGCGATCCAGCCGGACATTTTTTGATTCAGGAAGTCTCTGGAACGGTGTGCGCCCATTCCTGTATATGAATCACAGTGATTTACACATCTACGCCGCCTCAGTGCTGTAAACCGTTTCTTCAATGAGCGGCTAAAGTTGGGAGTGGAAATATGGCCTTGCCCAAAATTCGCACAGTTCAGGGTCACTGTTAATGTTAAAGTTACGGTTAAGATCAAAATTAGAACACCTGTAGTTGGTGAGACATGTATTCCCGCGCTTAAATCCACTAGCGGGTCAAGGGCGGCTTAACCATGACAGTTAATGATGTCGAACGCCTCCCCTATAGCAAGATGGGCGTTGGGATAATAAATTTCCCTTGAACTAGTTAACAGTAGTAGTGGACTTTCTTAGAACCTCTCTCACCCCCTCTTCCACCGCCTTCTTGCGCTGGCTGTTAAGAGGGAGTCAGAGCGACCAGAGAAGGAATGGGGCAGCATGGTCGGCAAAGCTAGATAGCCCATCTACGCGTGCCACGCACGCCCAGTCTGCGCACGATGGACGAGGTTTTCACAGAGGCAAGAAGTGCCCGGCTCGGATTCCACCTAAATGGGGGTACCATTGAGACCCCATTAAGAAGGAATCATTGAAGTCTGATTCTCCGTCCTGATTAGAAGAACTAGTAATCTCATTAGTCTGCAGACTTCGACCTCCTGACTTTTAACGTACCGTCACAGTTGAGAAGACTAGTCAGATTGTTTATAGTGAGAAATATGCGCTGTAAACCCCAGAGTCGACCTCATATTATCGTCGTTCTGCCGCTCAACAGTCCGCTTTCCGATGCGGTCACCCATTTGAGTTTAGGACTGTGCGAAATTGGGTGCCGTGGCGTGAAGATGTACCCAAACATTTCATCACATCCATCCAAAAATGGAGAACTGCCAGGGTAGTGCGTGCCGTTCTCTACTTTCACACCCACGCTGCTTCAGCGCATGGCAAACAGTGGGTCACACAACTTATGACAGCATTAAATTCGGCAATTTTTGCAAACGTTGTTGTCCTCGCATCCGAATTGTCACCTAAGCTGTACCTGACCGACCCTGTTCCGTTTCGTTACGCCACTAAAGGGTGAATCACAGAAAAAAGTGTCGGTGACGCTACGATAGCACTAAGTGACGAACAGTTGGGTGTACAGGCAAACCTAATTTGCCACCATTTCTGGTAAGGCTCAGTTTAGAATTAAATAGTGGACACACCTTACAAAAATCCAATGCGAGTGCTGCCCTGATAGGCAAATTCTTTGAAATAATTGCCGTCGAAAATTACGGCCTTTTTTCCTAAATTTGGGCAAGTAGACAGTTGTTAGTTGTTAGTCATCTCAGGTAATACACACTTTGAACACACAAAGTCGTGCTATCTTCGCAGGATACACTGTTTTTACCACGAACACTGGGATGCATTTCTCATGATCGTTGCTGAGAAGGTAGTAGAAGTGTCACAAACTACCCCTGTCGGCATTTATGTACAAACAGGTCTTGTTCTGTGCTAGATGGTGTACCAACAAAAATAATCGCCATGAAAAAGGCCTATTATCGCTCCACTACTGCAAGATTCCTGGTCCGCAACAATCTTTTCCAACCGTTCGGTATTCGGTCTGGCGTTCGACGGGGTTGTATCCTGTCACCAATTCTGTTCAACTATGCTATTGACTGGATCCTCGGTAGGGCCCTACACGCAAGTGTCGGCTTTGAGTTTGCACCCGGACACCGACTGACTGATCTCGACTATGCCGAAGATATCGCCTTACTTGCTTCAAGTTTCGGTGATCTGCTGTCTATGGTGTCACGGGTGAATGAGGTCCCTAAATCGATCGGTTTATCCATAAACGCTGGGAAGACTAAAGTGTTTTCAAGCTGCATTCCTGACTAGCAGAAGACACCCCTCGAGATTGATAGCTGTCAACATGAAGAAGTAGAAAGTTTTAAATACTTCGGGGCGTGGCTGCTGCCTAATGGACAGAGTAAGGACGACATTGTCTCCCTAATCAATGCTGCCCGCTGGGTTTTCTCAAGCCTTCGAAAATGCCCATGGAACTAACGTGACCTCTCCATCGCCACTAAGATTCGCGCGCAATGTGCATCTGTCCAGTCTGTTCTTTTCTACGGTTATGAGCGTGGAGGACGAGCGAAAACTAGAGGTACTGGACCATCACTGCTTGACGACCATTCTTCGAGTGAAGTTCACCGACTGTGTCTCAAATGAGACAGTCCGCGCTCGCTACGACAACATTGCAAGGATAAGCCAGGCCATCCAAGAAATACGACTGGAATGGTTCGGGCATATTCTTCGTCGTCCACCTCAGGAGCTCAGTGTTACTGCCCTCAATCCGGCTCCGGTGCCCCATTAGAGGCGTCGAAGAGGGGGTCAGGTCAAAACCTGGCTCGACGCAATTCGTCAAGACACGGAGGTGGTTCTTGGACCTTCGGTATTCGGTCTCCGTCGTTATCGAAGGGAATGGGTTGAGTTGTCCAGACCTGCTGCCGCTGATCGTCACGCGCGGAGAGGTACAGTTCATGACATCATCGAGGCCGGCCAGATCAGGCATGATCGCAGCCGTATTAAGTAAGTAATTAAGTTCTGTCATTTAGAATGTCCAAGGTTCGACATCATCGATAATATTTCTCAATAAAAGCAACTGGGTTCCCTCAAGAATTTAAGACTTTTGCTGCTTTTCATCCCAAAGGGCTCAGCTTCGTTTGGCCCAAATACACTTTAATCGTTTGCATTAATTTTTTCGGGCAGCGGTGGGCTTAAGGGTCCCAATCGGCCGTCAGTAGCCTGCGGATCGTGTGCTGGTATGCGTACATGCCAGATCTGGTTAAGTACCGATGACTGGAAGTAGTACCCAAGAGTTGAGAAACAAAAAACGGGGAACAATTGAGCATGAATTGAGGGATAACAGAAATGTCTGCCAGATGGATAAGTTCCATTGTTCTATGGTCAGGCATTCTTTTTACACGAGGCGTCATCGAATATCCGGCTAGATACCGTGTATTCCATCAACTTACCGTTTGGCATGCTGCCCCATCCGCAACCCCCCACCCCTCATAACCACCATTCCACTATGACACGACCCACGGCATACCGACAGCTAATTTGAATTCTTCATCTCACCCTTGCCGTTTTACAACATACCAGTTGGTAATTTTAGGAGTTTGTATTCGACGAGTACAATCTGCTGCGACAATCTGAGTGTTTGCTGTTTAATCAATGTTCCGAAAATGTGTGGACTTTTGAGCTGTTAAGTGATGGCACATGAGACAAGTGTCTGCAAATAAACCATCAACGCCGCCACAAGTAGTGGCGCCACAGGAATGAACGGTGATCGCTGAGCAAAGCTACGTGTCATTCGGGATGCAAGTTTGTCTATCCCTAGTAGGCTTCAGTTCCACTAGCTCAGAATGTGAGCAAATGACTACTGTGCCGTGCATCATGATAGAAGACAGTTTTTTAAGCCGAATGAAAGTGCCAAAGGTAAAACACGCAGACAAAGAAGAAAGGCCAGTAAGACTGAGGTCCACTGAAGTGGTAAATTCTGGCTTAGCAGAATTCACCAGCCAGCCACACGCATGCACGGGAAGATTCCTGGAATGGCAGACCGTTTCTCCTAGAGTGGAAACAAAAGAACTTAAAATTACATGGAAACTGAACTCGCCGGTCAATCCTGACTTAAAAGTGGAGTTGTACCCTGCCATGCAATTGCTCTAATACTTTCGCTTGCAGACAAATTTTTCGCACATGACCTGCCTTCATCCGAAAAAACTTTTTGACTGCTAAAAACCTTAATTGTCAGTCCAGGAAACAACCTGTTCTCCTGCACTAAATTAAGTGACAAGACTGAAGTATAACCATCCTCCACCTCCCCGGAAACATTGCTTGCATGATAACTAGTTACTTTTGCTTGAAGAGGAAATACCGTTGCATTACAGTGGTTTAACAAATGTTTGACTACCTACCCCAGAAACACTAGATTTAAGAGTTTGTATGCCTTACTGATGCGCTTTAGTCGGTGCAGGACAAAAAGCTGCAGAAAACAGAGACCATGGTAACTTTATGCGACAACAGAACGTGAACTCACTCCTATCGATATGATATGGAATGCAGTCACAAGTGTCTATAGTTATACAGACAAGACTCAAGTAGGAAATGCACAGTTCAGACATTTTCTTGTCACCATGGGATGGCATCATTTTGGGATTGGTCCTGCTCGTACCGTCCTCACAGACATTACAAACAGCACTAAAAACGTGTTGCGATGGCGCTATATTTTGCCGCGTTTACAGCACCTAGTGCGGTCTGGGGTTTTACATAAGCGGGGTCAGTTATACTCAGTCCAACCACGTAAATACCCGGGCATAGTTTAGCCGTGCGAGTCTGATCTAGAGCATTTGCTGGTGGCGACAGCGCAATTTCCAAAAAGTAGTCCGGAAGCGATGCTGACGCCGTTTTCAATCATCCACATTCATCTCCCAGACAGTACACATCGGAATTTTAAAGTATCGGGTCGCTGATTAAGAACGTTGGGTATAATCAATTTCGACGACCAAATGCGTCAGGCGCGACAAAACCAGGGCTTGGACAGTGCTGGCCGGGAATGACTAACAGGTCAGAAACGGCCCCCCTACTTTCCGGTACTCCTTTTTGACATAATCGGTTATATTCAGGGTCAGTTACGTTGCGATTTTAAAAATCCATACCTGGGAGTCTCATAAGTATGGTTGTTGTCTTCAAATATGCTGCATCTTCTCAGATGCAGACGTCTCGTTTTGTCAGACAGTAGAGGCACTGTTTCTAAGAAGTGCACGCATTAAACTACAGGAAGAGGCGTTTTCGGCTCTATTATTTAACGTCTGTTTCGTGCAGAGTAAAGGGCAGCCTAGTTCTAATTTTCCAGTTAATGAAAGACGAAATATGCGGGTTGGATTTGGAAGCCCTCACTGTTAGAGGCGACGTTCGCCCACGCAAATGCTGGAGAAAGCTAGATGACGCGGATACTCACGAAAGAACCCTCAAATTGGGTCGCACTGAGTCACCTCTTCCTGCACCTGATCCGAGCGATAAATAACAATCTTAGATACATGCAACCCTCACGTGCCAGTATAGGTAACAGGCTGAGTCGCTGAACAGCGGACCAGTGAACAACTGTCACATTTGAACCGGAGCAGAAGAGCCCTAAATGGGTTAGTGCTGTAGCGCCTTGAAGTGAAAAAGCGGAATAAAGAAAGGAAGAATCACTCACATCTGAAACAGGAAAGGAACGATTTCTGTCAGTAATGCATCATATTTAAAAGTAGTTCGGGGAAGGATAACTAGAGCACAGATGAAGAGACGGGGAGACGTTGTACATTTTAAGATTATTTATTTATGCTTCTTATACTTACAATCTGTTGATAAGTACCGTCAACACGTGAAGGAGTGGTTAGACGGAGAGTTTAGGCTTGCTTTCCGTAAACAAGTAACTCTATGCTAACCCCGACTGGGAGAACTCCTGACTCTAGTCAATTCTGTAATTAGAAACTGAACGGGCACAGAACTTGTCTTTTACGCTTCAATGCATCATTAGTCGCCAAGCATACGATAGGTGGTGCAACTCTTGCATGTCATAACGGAGGTTTTGCTGGGTGATTTGGCTTACACGGGGAATTGTGTATTTCGTTTATTCGATTAATTAAAAAAGCAGGAGGCTAGTTGTTGAAGTAGGATTCCTTTCAAATCCGTTTTATGGAGTATCACAGTCGAGAGCAGCGTGTCTGTGTACATTTTGCTGAAAGATAGTATTACTAGCAGTTAGGAAACTTTCCATTTAATCCCTTTTGCTAACACGGCGGATTGATAGTTATATGGCGACAGGCCAGGCGAGAGGGAGACTGTGGATACCACGACCTTCATGTTCGGTCACGAATAAAAAGAGAAGAAGCAGTATGGTATTAGCGACAAAGACAAGGGAGACTGGAATGGCCATTTCTGGCTTATTAGCCGTCGTCAGCCAGCCCTACCCAACCCCGAAGTGTGGCACACCCGAGGTTCGAACTCGCGACGTGTTCGTTTAGAAGTCCACGCCTCTAACCACTGAGCCACGAGCACGTTACCCTGTCGGTTTTCGATCGGGAATAAACAAATGGTAGGGGGCGCTCACCGATCGTTCTTACGGAACACACTCGTCCCGTTGTGCCTTACGGACTCGCTCTCTCTCGAGTCCAACCAGCAGCCGCACAGCGGGGCATGATATTGGCAGTATAGTATTACCGACACAGACGAGGGAGAAAAAGCGTTAAGACAGGCGCTCGGAGTACGGCCACTACAGTAATGCAACTGTGCCTGGATACTGACAGCGCGGACCAAATCGGCCAGCAATTTGGCAAAACAACGGTTTTATTGGTTAACCACTGAACGTTAATACTAATTGCTCGTTAGGGCTATTCTTAAGTGTCTCCTCTAATCAAAATTAAGAAGAAAATGATAGAATTTCAGCCTCTCCTGCATGGGGTTCATGCTAAAGCTGTTTTTATTTAGGAAACGATTAGAGAACGTTTTCTATTCGCCAATGACTATGTTGAGCGCAGAACCTTATTCTGCAGATATGTCATAGATCTAGAGAAGTCTATGAAGATGACTTAAATGGTTTTATGCGGCAAATATTCCCAGAAAACTACACTGCATCTATAGCAACTTTCAATAATTGATGGCTATAACCCTCGGAAGCCGGTAGGTTTGGGAGGTAAATACGAACACCATGAATAGTAGTGAGTTCGTGGACCATGTTAAGGATAGCTTTGATTCTTAAGGCATTCAGGGAAGCCAAATGTCACCACTTTTTTACATGCTTGTGATCCATTTCACTGATCCAAAGAGGCGCACTTTTAAGAACCCTTACGACTATGATCTAATTTTTAGACAACAGTTAGCCTGCTTGCTTGCGTTCCCGGTGTTTTAGTTCCTGGCAGCGGGCTGGATCCTGCATGCGTTGAAGATATTAATGGTCATACTAAAATTACCTAGTACCAAGGCAGAAAGGACCTTCCAGTGCAAGAAAATCGTGATTTGATGCTAATAGCCATACTAACCAGACCATTAGAGACAACTAGGTCTATTCTATGTGTGACAGACCAATTGGTTCACCGTAAGCTCGCAGACAGTCAGTATATTACTGACTTATGGGTTTTTCATTATTTTTCGCTATTTTGTTACTTTGATGCACCCCCGTTCGTCACAAACTCTGCAATATGATAATTTTTAAATTCTGCTCTCCAATAAAATTTTTTTTGCAGTTTTAAAAAAACGGCACAAACTCAACCTTTTTAAGGGAGCTTTGTTTCGTAGGTGCTACGGTATATGTATGTATGTATGCAGAATGTAATTACCGACAAAGACATTAGAGACTGGAATAGACATTTCTGGCTTATTAGCGGTCGTAAGCCTGAGGTTCGATCAGTACTGCTCGATCCCGCGACATGTTATTTAGACGTCCAACACACCTAAACCCTGAGCTTCGGGCTTCTCATCCTCTCAGTTGCGATCGGGTTTGTACAATGGTAGGCTGGTACTCCTTTGTCTTTGTCGGTAATGCTATTCTATCTATGGTAGGGGGCGCTCACCGATCGTTCTTACGGAACTCACTCGTTCCGTTGTGCCTTACAGGACCTCCCTCTGGAACCCAACCAGCAGACGCACAGCGACACATGATATAGGCAGAGTGTTATTACCGACTAAGACAAGGGAAAGCGCCCCTACCATTGTATATTCCCGATCGAAACCGACAGTGCAACGTGCTCGTGGCTCAGTGGTTAGAGGCGTGGACTTCTGACTAACAGGTCGCGAGTTCGAACCTCGGGTATACCACACATCGGAGTAGTTAAAGAAAAAAGTTCTTCCTTTCGGTCGTTGAATAACCTCCTACTGCCAGGCCTTCTTCCATATCTTTTTGGTGGTGAAATTTCCGAATGAGCCATGTTCTGACAGGACGTTTCATATAAAGGTAGCATCATGCGGCAGGGCATTTGTAAAAACTATTCACATGACTTGATCGGACGGTCAACAAAATAACAATGGCTAGTTCAATAGGCGTTTATGCGGATTTTGAATAATTTATTTCGACTCACCTGTGAAAAACTCGGCGACCTCGGAGAAATCCAAATTTTGATTAGACTCACAACTCCCGTTGGGGTTTCGCAGTCTGGGCGATTATAGCGTCGACTGTACTCAAGCCTTTCTCTTTCTGTTGTGGGTTCGAATTCCACAGAAGCCATCCAGTTTTTCACAGTTCGTACAAAACAAATTGTTTTAGTGTCCTATTCTCCTTTTTGGGGAGTACATTTTTCGATTTGTTCTAACAGTGTTCTCCCATACCTTTTTCCTGGAGCCTGGTTCACTGAAGTCCAGCAATGTATCTGGCATAGAAGCCGAGGTTTCCTATAATCGAATAAAGTTGGTTCCTTCGGAGCTTACACATTCAAGTCACTGTCAATGGGGCAGACTAGACTCATTGCCACTTCGTGGATTTTGAGTTCAAATTTTGCATTAGCTGTCATTGCTCCTATGAAGCTACAAAAGGCACATCAGTAGGGAGTTCTGCTGAACACTCGTATCACTCAGGTATTCTATTGACGTTGTGAGGTTACCCTAAGCGGAAAAGGACGATACATCTGTGGATAACCATGCTTTAATGTTGAGATTTGAATTTTGTATGGAATCGGAGGGTTCACGGATGTCCCATAAATGTCCTGGCTAAGTTAACACCACCAGACTATGTACAGAACTAAGTCCTCTTATAATGCAAGCAGTATTGTAAGCCCAAAATGGGTTTTGCTTGAGATGATAGCTGCAGATGACATCGCAGAACCCAAGGTGGTCATACTTCCCGGTGCGCAATAGGCTGCCGATAAAAAGTGTTCCTTCGAAAGCAGAAGTAAATTATCAAAACGTTCGGATGGTAAATTCAAAAACTCTGACGCCGTTTTGGTCCAATGGCTAGGCTTTTCCTGACGCTGGTATCGCGGGTGTGTAGATCGCCCTTTGCACCCTGAACACGTACCGCCAAAGATACTTACTGAGAATAACTCAAACTGCAGCGACTCAGCAGAATTTTCCAGTGCTATGCTCGCTCAAAAAAACTGTAAAAACCTGCGACGGATAGAGGGTTAAGACGTCTAATCACCGTTCAACGTCAAATTGGACTGGCTGTCCAGCCACGTCATTTATGTTCACGAACATAGACTTTAAAGCTATCGGAAACACACATTTTTGCAGAACAGCTCATGAAGTCTGCCTAAACCTTTCCAAGAACAGGCATAAATTGCACATTTGACGTTCTTTCAAGGACCTTAAATGCTTTCTTGTGATTCCCAGACCGTTAAACTATGGTAAAAAGTAACAAACTTCTCGTTTCTTCCGTAAGTAACATTTCTGGAGGAGTTCCTTGTCTAAAACAAACTGAATGGGGGAAATTAAACTGATATTACCATTAAAAGTTTTCCGCTGAATCTCGGACAAGCATAGCAATTGCTGTGGCAACACCGTAAAAAGTCACAGCCCAACTTCTATCTAATTAACATGTTTAATTCGTTTCTGGTGAAAGCATAGCCCCCCCTTGAAGCGCTAAGCATTAACTTTAATTTTCAAGCGAATTACTTTCTTTCTCTCGTTTCCCCTGATGCTGTAGGAGCATTGATGACTTAAAAGTCAACTTGTTGTTCTTTTTCAGCGGCTCGTAACTCTGTTTTATGGTCTGTGGATTTTCATAAAAGTGTGTCACATTGTCTTGCATTCCGCCTATCCGTGTGGTCATACAAAGACCTAGAGAACGAATTTCAGGTCACGAGACTGACCACTTTCTTTGTCAGGACACGCCCCCTCAATCACGCCACCAATCGACAGACAGCGCGGATTGTAGTGAACTTAATCAATGCAGGTTTCTCCGCAGGTAATGTCGATTACTTCTCATTCAATCAAATAGACTGACGAAGCCAAATAAGAAGACAGAAATGTGGGTCTGGTTGACCTAAATTAAAACTGTAAATAAGCAGTAAGAACAGGGAACGGCAAACACCGCAGATAGAAAAAGAGTCAGGCGTTGGTTTTGAAGTAAACAAACCCCAACCACCTGTAATACGGGACCGGTGGGAATAGGGGGTTTTACAGGTAGGGCCGGGGAACGCACGGGCGACAAGGTCAAGTAGGTGTATGCAAAAGAAAAGCTATTGGAAATGCGCGGTTGTATTTTGAGTGGTTGAGAAATAGTTTCCCTAACCCCTAAACCTAGACTCTAACTCTAACTCCTAACTCTAACACGTAACCCCAACCCCAACAGTATTTTGTCCATCAGGTGGGGCTACATAACCACATATTAGCGGGAAAAAAAGTAGGACGCCTTTTTCTCCGGCGTATGAA
This sequence comes from Spirometra erinaceieuropaei, assembly GCA_902702965.1. Lineage (NCBI taxonomy): Eukaryota > Metazoa > Platyhelminthes > Cestoda > Diphyllobothriidea > Diphyllobothriidae > Spirometra > Spirometra erinaceieuropaei. The sequence goes on along the minus strand of CACRXP010000029.1, from coordinate 2,091,634 downwards.
ACTGACGAATGTCGACTAAACCTACCAAATGCAATAGCGACTTAGCAGCTGTTCACAATAGTACCATCAGTTGACCCAAGTGAATATGGTCAATCTACAGTTAGATGGAAGTCTCAAGGAATTATCAAAAGTAATAAGGAGTTAGCTCCATTCGATGATCTTTTTTAGGTCAGCGGAAGTGCGGGGAATAAAAAAGTATCGCTAAATATGTACAACGGCGTGGCGAATATCCATACCAACGAGTTAATAGGTGCAACAGAATCAGTAGAAGGTATGAAGAATCCGTCCTATTCAGCCCGTACCTAGGATTCTCTAACAATTGGCGTATAATAAAGTATTTCAGTCGGTTAGCGGTCTGATTTGTAACGTTTTCCGAAGTAGTACGCAGGTTATTTCTGCAATTTTTGAATACATTTGACGAGGAGGACAATGTTTCTTAATTTTGTGAGTGCGGAGGTGAAAAGAACAAAGGTTCTCCTAAGGTCACACGCCGAAGTGCCATTCAGCGATGGGTAAACTGCAAGTCATTGTTCTTTGCATTAGGAGTTTTCAATTGCGAGGTCTGTGTTTGCCTTCTTGTGACAGTGGAGTCCGCTGGAATCCAGTGAACCCTTGAAGCATCAGTAAACTCTTTGCAGTTTTCGATACCCTCAGCAGATCGCCAGGTTAAATGGTTTCTGCAGTTGGTAGTAATCATAGCTTTCAGAATTAGGAAGTACTTGAAAGCGTTTGACCATACAATGCGTTCTCAGACGTCCGTTTTCTTAAAACGGATAGTTAGCTGTTTGTGTATAATCTCACCTGAACACGGAACACGACATCGATGTATAATGAACCACAACATCAACGAATTACGATGAATATACTGCTGACCAGATAAAAGATGTCACATAATAGGTTTTTTCCTTGAAAATCACTTTGGTAGTGTATTTTGCGGATGAATGCACACATCTCTCCTCTTTTCAAACTTTCATCCGTTTAGGCACCTCCTCAATGAAAAGGTTGCATTGAATCAACGAAGCGGAACCGCTTCATCTCTCAACGAGTTTTTTTTCGGTATCTTAACACTTGCTCTGGATACTCAGCAAATACACCTTAACCTCTATTGAAGTTAATTTGACTCACAATTGGTTAGTCTTGCTGAGAGGAAGCGCTCGCTCAAGAAGGGCTTAGGGAGAGCAGAAGCCCGAATAGGCAATTTCTGGCTTGCAGACCTTCACCAGCTAGTCACGCTTCGGTCACAGCCTTGTGAACCCAAGGTTTGATTCGACCTCTCCCAAGACTGACTCTCGCCAGCACAGCCTGCCGGCAAAAGGAAAGACCGACCTTCTGTTTTGCATGCTGACAGTCCTCTCCAACGACAAAACCTCACGTCATGTTCTAGTGTGCAGGCAAATTGAAATTATGAATTCGAGCCTTACTTTCCTTTTTAGTTTTCATTGTGTCACAGTGGTCTGCAGCAGGCAGCTTCCATTAAACTTCCGCATGGCCGTCCTCTCCACACTTAGTGATTTGTTACGTCCGCGGCCATATTTAGGTAGGTAGAACGGCGTATTACAGATGAGAGATGCCTTGGCAGCACTTCCGAAAACTCCAAAACTCACTAAAGAATATCCCTGCCTGGTGAAGGATGAAAGGACGCTGGGGTTAACTCGCGTCAGTCTGTAGCGGTACACCAGGGCCCTAGATTGAAAACATGTAGCCCAGCTGAATGCTCACACTCGATCCTGCAATCCGTTTGGCTCAGTGACCACCAGTCCGCAGTCAGCGGAGCGTGAACGAAGGACTCATGTGAGTCTGAGTCGCAGACTGAATGCGGAACAGGAGTCAGAACGAGCGGACGCACGCGTTCTTTCTCCCCGTATGCACCAATTCTGAACTATCGGGTGATCGTCACCATCGCCACACCTGTAAATTCTCAAGATCAGATCCGCGTGCCCAAGTCGAAAGCCTCTTAAGTAAATCATGTCACGAGAGTCCGCGTAGTTGCCTTATTGCTCTAGAAGATAACCACCCCCTTCTGATAACATGCCACACATTGCACCGTGCCCTATAGACACTGCAAACCCCGACTCCACTCCAATGTCATTGTTAAGTGCCGTTCATAACCTCTGCAAGAGCGGTTCCAACAGGAGAAATCCCTAATTATGCCATCCAGTATAAAGGCACAACTTTCTAGACCCCACATTTGCTATCAATCCCTGAAACTTGTAAGTATCCCACCCTGTCCATTTAGCAGTGCACAACTATGATTACGCCTTACACATTACCACCGGACGTAAATCCATATAGTGTTGCCTTGCAACGTTACTACGGTTTTTTCAGAGGTGTGTTGACAGATTTAAATAATTCACTTTCACTAACTGTGAAAAACTCGGTGTCACGGTTGGATTCGGACCCACTATAGCAAATTAATGCTTTAGTACAGCCGACGCTCTAACCATCTGATTTACGAGGTCCCACCGGACGACGCGAAGTGAATTATTTTAAATCTATCGCTTTTTAATTTCCTCAGAAATTATCTACGAAGTTGGATTAGATCAGATTATGCAAGGTCTATAGGCTCAGAAGGAGAATTTTATGTATGAATATTTGGGCCACAGTCCTTCAGCCACAGCGGCTAACCGCGTAATATTCATTACCTGCTAGGCAGCTAGTAGTATACTTCAGGTTAAGGTGATATCATACTAACAGCAGAGGCACTAGTCAAAAGCCCATGCATGCGGCAGAATATCTTCCAATCATGCGTGTATGGGCTTTTGGCTAGTACCTCTGCTGTTAGCATGGTATTAACTTAACCTGAAGTATTTAAAATCTGCCAAAATCCCTCTGAATAACGTTAGGCTGGTAGTCATCTGGTGAATTTTAGATGTATTATTTAGGAGATCCTACTTGGGCAGTCAGCTTACTACATCAGATTTGGTAGATTCCAAACGTTGCAGCAGGTTGGGCGGGTAAACGGGATCCAAATGTGATTAAACTCGCGTTGTCCCGTGGGACCTCGTAGCTCAGGTGGTTAGAGCGTTGGCTGTATTAAAGTCTTCCCTTACTGTCGTGGGTTCGAATTCCACCGAAGCACAGAGTCTTCGACAGTTGAGTCAAAGCGACTTACTACGGATTCGCATCCTGTGGCTTTATGGTGTACGCAACTTCCAAGCACGTAGGTGAAACAGGCATACTTTGGCAAACTAGCCGAACGTAGACTGGACCATTGCAGTCCATGGAAGTAAAGAGAATGAACATACTGTCGAAATCCTCATTGCCGTGATTTGCAAAAAAATGCGGACGTCCGCCCAATGAATGTAATTAGTAACCATGTAAGCTGAGTTTTCAGGTGAACAGGCGATTATATTTAGGACTTTCGATCTGCTTTTATGAAGGCGCCCCAGTTTTTCCCGAATGATATTTGTAATTTTCAAGAGAAAAAAGTTCCTGGGCAAAAGACAGTTGCGTCGAAGTGGGTAACTCCGTTTTGTAATAAGGACTATCCAGTGAGTTTCGTTTTCATGCGATCTCAATTATTCTCGATTACAACAACTGAGTCGTCGGCCTGCATCACTCCAGTGGGGCACGTTGTATTGGTCACAATTTCTGCCGCCTAACCAAAGGAGATACGTAAACATCTCCTTGACTGGCCAATAAAAGGCGAGGTTAGGAGCATAAACGATGGCTCCCCTGCACATGTTGTTGATTCTGGGCATCTGTTGGATCCCAACAATGCTTTTTGGACCATTCACAAGCTTCCACCAAATTAACTAAATCCGCTGAAGCAGCGTCTACTAACAAAAGCAGAAGCAGTCGCAGTCGTTTCACGCGAGCTTGAAGAGCATAGTGCTGACTCTGTGCTTGCCATGGTCAAAGGTTATTTAGCCTACCAGTTGGAAGCAGTTTTTGCGCCTTCCTCTCCTCCAACCTGACACGACTCTTTCCAACCCTCTCACGGCCCAGACAAACCATTATCACTGGAATCGATTGATATTGACTCCACCTAACTACTTTCTCTTATTGTCCATCTTTCACTTAGGAAAATGATGATTTAACTGTATTTTCCTTATTACTCACGTGTCCAGATAAGGATTTTCCGAAGGCAAACGCCTTCTCGACACATGGTCTTCTAAATAAATAAATAAATATTTTTCTGATGGGACCCCGACGGTCATTACTAAAAATTATTGTTACTATTATTATAACAAAAGAGTATAATGAATGTCCGACGCAGTGGTTGATACAAATTATAGGGTTTCCAATTTTTTTGAATTATTGCGCCAGTCAGGGTCAAATTCCTTTGAAGTGAAGTCTCCCAGCTGGACCCAAAAGTTAATTGGATTTGCGATCTAAAATTAAATATTTTCGACGGAATAATTACATAATGTTCACAACCGGCAAACACATAATCAGCAACATAGCAACATGGGCTTATTTACTACCATTCCAAAACTCGTACTCAAAGAATGATAAATCAAAATTTCAATCGTCAATTTCGACGACGTCCGCCGTGTGCTCCACAGCTGGATGAGAG
>CACRXP010000029.1:2066444-2086919 GCA_902702965.1 Spirometra erinaceieuropaei | reverse complement strand
ATGACTGGCATGACAAAACCAGCACCATTTGGTCCGTAGCGGACGCTGAGCAGTTTGCATACCAAAAGAAAAAAACACGATAGTGGCGAAGATCCCAGCTGGCGGGGCGTGTCACCACACACCCGTGTTGTCATTTGCTATGAGTGCGTATTTTCGATAACGCCTGTCGGATCTTGACCGAGTCCCCAGTTTTTCAAGTGCATCTACCGAGTATCCTGTTTTAGTGACAAATGACTAGCCAAGAGGGGTCGAGCACCGGAACATTTTGCTCACTGTCCTGAGCTTTTGAACTCGTACAGGGGCCCATCGTCAGAGATAGTGGGAGCAACAGAACAAGCGGCAGTTATAGGGCAATTAGGCCAATCATAGACCGACGTCGCAAGACGGGAGGTGACCGCGCAGGGCTATGTACGCCAGCCGCTACTATCTCTGGCGATGGACTCCTGTACAGGCTCAAAAACTCAGGACAATAAACAAAATGTTCGGGTGCTCGGCACCTCTTCTTCCTCACATATTCATACACTTGAAACTCGAAATTTCGCCTTCGTAGATACTCAATTGAGCATACCATATTAACAATGAATTTCTAGTAAGACAGTTGCACATTTCAGAAAAAAAATCCAATTTTATTTAATTAGTTGAACTGCAGGCGCTTCGAGGGGAGGCGTGGTGACAAACACCCGGTGGACTTTCGGGGGGTAAACTACTAGGTCTCGCCCATAAGCACATTAATTCGGACTCTGTGCCTGTGTTGTGCCCATAGAATGGGTCACGCGGTAGATGCCCTGAACCAACACGGGGACAACATCATATTCTGACAAACGTTATGGGGAATTCACACCGATAACCAATACCAACATTCGCAGTGTGGTGGTAGACTCAGTCGCCGACTCATGCCGTACACATTGGGATCGCTGTCGATCTCTCCATTGTTGTTGTCAGTTAAAATCATGTTCAAGTGTTTGTTGTACACCAGAGGGTGAGGTGTTCGCCTCGGTGTGGGTTCGGCCGTGTCAGCCATTCGGGCCCTATGTCACCTCCGGTTTTGTCGATTTGGCTATGACACTGGGCACAGGTTAGGGAAGAGGAGGAGAAGGAGGAGGAAGTGGTGTTGATGCTGCCGAGGTCTGTTATCATTATAAATGAAATCACGTGCAAATGACCATGCCTGCTCCTACTCTGCTGTGGGACACACGGTGAACATCGTCGATCACGAGGGTCAAACTAGCGTGTGTATGTAATGGCATATTCTCTACTCATTCCCTCCTTAACTTCTAAGGTTGACATTTTTTATTTATCGGTGACATTTCTAAGACAATTATGTGCCTTTTGAAGTGCATTGCATCTCGTGCCAAAACTATGGTTGTAATTACACAGGTCAGACTGAACGCATGCTCAGTTTGAGCGTGCACGAGTCTAGGTTGATTTTGTCGGCGAATTATCGCATGCGGTCGCCCATGTCTCCGAAGCGCGTCGTAAGTTAAACTTTACGGACGCCGAGGTGGTCGTTTATGACAGAAGCGAGACACACCGAGACATGGTTGAAGCCCGGGTCTCTCATGAAACCTTAGTCAATCGATGTGCCCATCTGCCACGGGCGTACTGGGTCTTGCGCAGTCACCTCCTGACGTGGGTTATTGACCACTGATTGGCTACTATCCCCCATAACTGTCTCTTGTTTGTTGCTGCCGCCAAGCATGATTACAAGCGTCTCTACTGCTTTGAACGTCCAAAAAATAACTACATATTCCATTGTTATAATATTCTGACTAAAGGAAAAAATGATTAATCCGGAAACTTTGGTATTATCGACAAAGTGTAGCGACACGATCACGTTTAACCGATGAACCTACATATTCTGTATGCTGAGAATCACACTGGACATTGGTCTACCTTGTGCTATAGAGTGTATGGCTGCAATGCGACCTTATTTTCACAAAAACGCATAAAACGCACCAAGAAAAACCTCGAAGGCGATCACATTGAACATGCAAAAACATCTGTTGAAACATCCAACGGTTCGAGTTTAGACTGACCATAAAATCCGGGGACTGATCCATCTGGCGATACAAAAGACATCATCATTAGCGTGGTGTGCATTAAAGTAGCGAAGTACGCATTCGGTCGCCGCGACCGAAACTAGGCCACACTTTTTAGGCAACAGTGCTCTAAATCAACGCTTAAAGGAGATGCAATATTCAGGCAAGCAATACAGCGGCACTCCCTTATGCGTGTTCGGAAGAGTTTTATCTGCCACTACTGGCCTAGCCTTGAAATCCGTAAAAAACATCTTTGCGTCCACTAGTATGAAAGGTCATGAGGCAAGTAAGAGGGTCTCAATTAAAGGAAAGCTCTCGGTTTTGTTTGCACAAATTATTTACTCTGGTTTTAGTGACATTCTGGGTCATATTTTAGAGAGAAACTGCTTCAGCTCAGGGCACAAAAGAGTCCTGATTCCAGTAGCCAGTCGTGACTCAAATCCGCTTATTACGATGACAGGTCAGTAAGCATGCTCGGCACAGTTTCCACTTCTGTCGCTGGACTACACCCGGTAGACGCCGTCTGGATCGACGGACGGACTGTCAATTAGCAGTGGAAAAGGCATAAATCAGGAAGGAGGCTTTTAACGACTGGAAGGCTGGTGGTTATAAAATACATTATTTTTTGGCGGTATGTGCCCAGGGTGTCAACTGGCTCCCATTTCTCCCTTTTTTATGACGCATTAGTGGTTGTCGAAAGCAAAATGAACATGAGGCTCACTAAAAGCCTTCTTTTAGAATAATGGTTGCAGACAGGCCCACTGGGAGTTTCCTGGTTACAGTTTAACCATTGTCACCGACGATGACCACTGTGTGTTCTACAGCAGGGAGATAAAAAGGACAGTGACTTGTGCGTCCATTCATTAATATGGGGGGTAGTAGACTTTCGCAGAATCTACTGCACTCTCCCCTCCTTCCCACCTGGATCCCGTGTCAAGACAGCAAAGAAGAAAGAAGGCGGAAAAATGCGCAGGTAGCTGTCGGGGAAAATACCAGCACCTGTCCGTACCACCAAATCCCGAGGTTTACAAATTAAAATAACCAGGAACTCCACCGGAAACAGGGATTCAATTTGCAAGTAGAGGACGTCATATCAAGACAGATTACCAAGTTACAAATGTTTCTTCTAACCAGCTCTCCATTAAAATTCATGACTATCTAACCGGGCAAGAATATTAGCCATCCCACATGCCCATTATCATGCATTTTACATAATTACGTCACGCCACTTAAAGATCTAGGAAAGGGTTCAGTAGTATTTAATTACTCTTACTTTTATTTTGAATGTCTAACCGTTATTGTAAGAGGCACTTTTTAAGTATGACAATTTCACCTATCTTACAAAGTCAGTTTTTTATATTTTAAGTCGACATAATCTAATACTCACGAGTTTCTTAGTCGTATTTGTGATATATATTCTTTGTTCTCGATATAGTAAAATATTTTATAAGCTGTATTAAATCAGACGCTATCAGCCGCCAAAGAGTTATGAAGTTGTGTTCGGAACCCTGCGCGTTAGATCGAAACCACAATTCGCGTGCCGTTATTCAGAAACGACAAGACGATTGACAATCGAAGGATTGAAATACAATTCGGGTAATTTCAGATTCCAAACTTACTTAATTTGCAAAGGACATTTCCGACGCAAAATCCACTTCTGTGCCGTTTTGTTAAAGGAAGAGTAGGCCGTTTGTAGTTAAAAGCCAACCATTTATTTTATTCGATTATTCCTCCGTGCTGATAAATTGTCACATGCAAACGGTATTCATATCACGTTCGCGTAAATGGGAAGATACCATAAGGGAGAAGCCAGATTCTTTTCATAAAAGAAGAAGCATTTTCAATGCGAAAATTCTGACTTATAAACCTATGATGTGCTTTGCTGCCAAAAGGGGAAGCACTTTGTCTGGTAATAATTGATTTTATACCAACATAACTCTGCATAAATGTCGACGTTCAAGAATCGCTCATACTTAGTGGTTTGTAGAGTAGTCATCTAGAGATAAAAAGGGGATATCATCAATGGAAAGATGTTGGCCAGTCTTATGAACTGTGCATTTGTTACGATGAGATCTACCGACGTTGAATGGACTTAGACTTTTTGTATTACTTTCTTCCCCATTGTTCAAATAAGCAGTATTACAGCAGGATCGTACTTTTTTCAGGGACGTCTAGTTTCTCCGTGTACATTTGCCAATGAACATTTATTTTTAAGTAAACCCTAAGCATGAACCTTCTTGAAAGCATTGCTATGCCCAGCAAAATGGATAGGTGGTTTTTTTTCTGCGCAAGAAGAACTTGGCTCCAAACCTGATAAAAATTCTGAAGAAACCATCATTACAAACTCGTCCTAGGCGCCTATGTGAAAAATATGTGCAATTTCAGATTGTTTGCGACAATGTGATATGTCGAGACAATCACATTATTAATCACACTGCTCTGACCTCGGTTTCATTAATTTCACTTGCTTAGCACATACCACAGCCCATATCTATGGCAAAATTCTGCAAGCGTCAAATAGCTTCCATGTAGGTACTCCTAGATTTATGTGGAATTTCTCAGATAGCGCCTTTGCATGCAGTTTTTTAAGTCCACACAAGTAAAACACTGCTGACCTACAACAGCGCGCGCCCTCACTTGCGTTTAAGCCTTCAAGCTATGCGGTGCGGGATATCTGGAAAGAGAATTATCACAGGACAGGAAGGGATCTTCCAATGCAATAAACAAAACTGGACTTTAAGTTAAGGATAAAAGTGAGTTTGACATGAGAATATGAACCTCCTCGTAGTCCAGGTGGTTCTGCCCCAAATTCTAGGAGAGGAGTTAGAGTTAGCATTACGGCTAGTATTAGACCAAGAGTTCCGGAGCTTGGTGTTAGGGTGAAGGTTGTGGTCAGGATATATGTTACGGTTAAATTTCAGCTTTAAAATAAACCATGCTAGCAGCACAGGTACTAGCTGAAAGCCCAGACACAAGTGTTTTGCCAATAGTCTGCCGTTGCATGGCAAACCTGCCAGGGGTTCGGCTCATCGTTGGTTCCCCGTCTGCTTTCTGGCAGATATTCGGATTTAAAAATTGTTAATTATTAACTTCCTAAGAAATTAACTGCTAACGTGGAGTAGATCAATTTACACTAGGGTATATATGCGCAAGCGGAAATTTGATGCATTAATATTTGGGTCGAAGTCCACTAGCCACAGCGGGTGACCGCATAATATTCATCAAGTGCACACAGGCAGCTAGTAGTATATTTTAGGGCAGGAGAATACCATTCTAATAGCACAGGTACTAGCTAAAAGCCCAGACACACGTTTTTCGCTGATATTCTGCCGCTTCATGGCACAGCTGCGAGAGGTTCGGCTCTTCATTGGGTTCCTCAGCATTAGGATGTGGGACAAGGGAACCTTTGGGATCTAGCAGGAGACTACCTTTGGAAGGGGAGGTTCAAAAGTGAACAGATTACCAGGAGTGATTCGATTTATTTGATCTCCAACGGAATTAACACCGGGTGCAGCCCGGAAACCTGATGGACAAGCAAAACGCATCTTTCGCTTTTTTGTTCCTTAATCTCCAAACTAAATTTCATATATTATATCTAAAGTCAATTCGCACATCCAATTGTGTCCTTAAATGTGGTTTCCGCTGCCCTTTAAGTACTGCGATAGTTTCTGTTCATTTCGCGCATTTGAGAAGCAAAATTTATCAATCCAACGGAAATAGTCTAAGAGTACCCCGAAAATGCGCTTAATTGTCTCCCTTCCCCTAATTTACACATTGTCAATTTTAAATTCAAAGTTCAAGGGTGTATAATTTCTAACAAAATGAATACGCTGAATTCATTTTTATGCATTTCCTCTGCAAACTGGGATGTAACTTAAGCATGAACCTAAAAATCATAGGGAAAACGGACTCTGTTTATAAATCATCCCTTTTCTGGGGGAGCAGTCCACAGGAAGTTTTGAGGATGCCCAACCAAAAGCCAGCACGCCAGCGTTAGTCAGGGCTTTAGCACTTTTGGTGCATACAGAACTGGCGTGCCTTGATCTTGTTGAGCGCGCAAGCTTATTTAAATAATCAGCAGTCTAAAGAGATAGAAATCATCTGAAAAAATATTCCACCCTTATTACATTTCCCATCTCCATGTGATATAATCCCCATTAATCTTCCCTTTTATCATGGGATTCGAATTAGTCACCTACAGTATACCTCTTTGCCGACTTTCTGTTTTTGTTTGTAAGCTTAACTACCTTCATGAGATATTGAATACTAATCCGCATGTCTAACAATGCTTTCGTGTTTGCGGCAAGTCTTTTGCTTGCCATTGCGAAGTTTAGAAATGCTAATTAAATGTCATCTGCCGTGAGCCAAAATACTAGTGATTCTCAGAAAATGCCACCACGACCCGATGACACACAAATGTGACCTTGACGCAGCCTATCAGAACACCAGTTTCTTACACCATGTTTTATGCAACCGGTAAGTTATCTACGGCAAGACGCATTTAGTGCATGCATCGGTCCCAACTACAGTCTTCAGTGCTATGGTCTGCGTTCTGATATTCCCGTTCGACTAAAAGTTACCCCGAAAAGGCAAGACGTTAAAGTCACTTGGTAATACCTGCTGCCTGGATCTCGGTTGTCTGTATTTAAGGAGGCTCTCAGCTCTTGCACAGCACCCCGCTCACCATGTATGCACGCAGGGGGTTTAAATTACGGCACAATTATTTTGTCTTTTCCTAGCGTTTTCTGAACAAAGACGCATGCAATATCGGCACCGCTCCCTGCTCTCTCTCCTCCTTGTGGTCATGCCCGTCGAATCTGAAAACTCGTTAGCTTGTTTACCGAATGGATATGACACCAGTGTCATCTTGCGAGATATAGTTGGACTGACTGTAGGCAGAAGTAGAAGCAGTCGAACTTTGGTCACCTCATAAATGGAAGACTAGCCTTAAAGTATCCAATCACAGACAGTCGTAGAAAGTGGTGGTGCGTTTGGGGTATGCAATCTAATTTTACTTGGCTACTAACCTCATGGGGACGCGTAGAGACAATACGTTAGTTAGGCAAGACTGCACAACAGTCGGCTGGATATTTTCAGACCATATCTTCTGAGTATTTACCGCTAACAATTGGAGAGAAAATGCCCATCTCGGGACATTTTTCCATTGAACGTGCGGATAAAAGGCCTAAAACTGTAAACGCTACCAGGGGTTTCTGCTATGTAACTTTATCTGGAGTAATTTCGCAGCAGTACGTGGAAAAAGTGAAAAATGATCGTTCGAGGGAGGGTCCAATTACATTGCCGCATATTTTGTCTGCAGGCAGCTCACATAACTCACCATGTCAGTGCAAGGATGTTTGACGGTGCAATAGTATTGGGTCACATTGCATGCGCTGGGAACAAAGTTTAAAATCCCAAAGACAGTAGTTGTGAATGTGTCAGAAAATATTACAACAACAGAATTTTCGCAAACAATCATATTGCGTTTTTCGAAATCAGCTTAACAAAATTAACATCTTTCAAAACAAATATTTGGTCGGATATGCTTATGTGACTCCACCAGAGGATAAACAAACCCCCAGCCACCTTTAATTCGGGACCGGTGGTAATAGAGCTTTTTACAGATGGGGCCGGGGAACACACAGGCGACGAGGTCAAGTAGTTATTTGCAAAAGAAACGCTATTTGGAATGCGCGATTGTACTTTGAGTGGTTGGGAAATAGTTGTCCTGTCCCTAAATCTAACCCCTGGCTCTAACCCCTAACCACTAACTCTAACACCTTACCACAACCCCTAACTCTAACCCCTACCCCTAATCCCAACAGTATATTGTCAACCAGATGGGGCTACATAAACACATTTTACCTAAAATTTATTCACCTGGGATGCGAGTCCCAGGTTCGTGCTGCAAAAAGATGAACGCGCGATCACTGGGACAGTACGTATATCAGTTTGTGCATTCGCTCTCGTACAGGAGGTCATCATCAGAGACTGTGAGAATGCGGCGTTAATCGAGCAGTTTTTTTAGTCAGTTTAGGTCAGTTTAGTCAGTGTAGGTCAGTTTATTAAGGGAATGAGGCTTTCGTCCTTGAGATCCCTATTCATATCGATAAACAGAAATAGAATCAATAATCACATCAGCAAATGCGGAAATTTAAAAGTTTGCGGTAAGTCTGAGCCAGGCGCAAACTGCCGCCGCTAAAACAATCGTGGTTATATTTACAGTAGTTTCTCAGCAAATTAGCATCTAGCCTACACTCAAAGGATTCGACAGTTTCGGAACGAACCACCGCATCAGGGAGTCCGTTCCATGCCGCAATGACCCTGTAGGAAAAGGCGTTCCATCGGACGTCCGAATGAGACAGCTTTCTCTGCAGTTTGAAGGGATGACCACGCAGACGGTCAGTCTCGGCCAATTCGAAGAATTCATCAAAGTGTAGGGCGAACTCACGGCCTCTGACAGTCCTGTAGGTTTGAATGAGAACGCTGCGCAGTTGCCTAGAGGAAAGAGATTTAGTTCGATCAGCCTGGTTTCGTGAGGCAGATGATTAAGATTCTTGACCACATTCTTGGCTATCGCCTGTACTCTTTCCGGTCATTGATAATCTTTCTTCAACCACGGTCGCCAGACTTGGACTACATACTCTAACTGAGACTGGACGAATGTCCCATAGGTTTTTCCGAACAGCTCTTTATCGATCTGCAAAAATCGAGGGGAGTATAATTTCTTACAAAATGAATACGCTCAATTCACTTTTATGCATTCCATCTGACGATGGCCTCTTGTATGAGACCGAAAACTCAGACTAATATGCGTGCTGTCTCAGTGATCGCGCGTTCACCTTGTTTGCAAGGTGATTTATAAAATTCATATTTTTGTGCGATTCGTCAACCCACGGATTTGCATCGGAAGAAGATTCACTGCAGCAGAAGCGGCCTTATTCTGGCCGAAGACGCTTACGCGCCGTCCAATAAAAAGCCATCTTGTTAGCGCAGCAAATACAGCGTTTTACTCTGTGCGCTGTTCGCATGTTTTGCCGTTTCACCTAAGTACTGTTTGCGCCTCAAAGTGGTGTCAAATGTGGACCAGATTTCGCCATTTATAATGACAGTGCCTTTCCAGCGTCAGATATGCTTTAAAAAGCTAAAAAATTCTATGACATACGTCCGTGGGAAGACTATTCCCAGCCTCAGTGCATTTAAACGCCTTTTTCAAGATTCATGACTCGATGTAACATTTAGAAAAAAGTGACATGTTCGTACAAGCAGTCCTACAACCGTTGCTCCCACTTCTAGTAATGTGACAATCATTTTGATCCACAATGGCGGTTCCTATAGCGTGGTTAACTTATCTCCATGACCCGTTTCATAAAATCGATGTCGGGCAGTCTGTCTATGATCCTCTCACACTGGAACCGTGTGCGTTAAAGCTGTCATGGGACACCTTTAGTCCTTCGGGCCCTCATTTAACCCGCCGAGTTTATCGTCTTCAAGCAAGTCTTAACTACAATACACAAAAGTTTTTTTAGCAACCAGAAAGCATTGGCGTCGCCACTGCTCTTTAGACTTTTGACCACGCTCACTTGCATCTAAATCGCGTGCTTTTAAGATGTTTGTTTAAACCTGAGCACGGGACTGGACACGTATGTACTGTGACATTGAAATCTGAACAGCCAACGTGTGTACTTTCCTTTCAGGATTTGATAACTGATCTGTATATGCCGGTCTATTTCCAGGATTTTTCTTTAGAATTCCGACATAGATTCTTCCGCCGTCGACAATAATCATGAAAAACGTTCAACCCACTTGTAAGCTAGTGCTGCTTTATGCTGTTCGAGGGTGCTTTGTTGCCATAGGATAGAGTGGCGACGTCATTTCAAGAACCTAACGTATCTCATGACTCCTTTTAACGTCAGAGACGTTTATGCGGGATCACCTGGTTGGTGCTGAAATACACAAATCCCACCTGACCGTTTCACGGCGGATTCCATTATATGTTGCAGCTATCCCGAGGCTAGATTGGTGTGTAAAAGTCTCCATGGTCTGACTCTTCCTAAGGATTGTTCGTGGTATAACAGCGCTGCCTTCTAGGTCGGAGACGCTGACTTAAACTGCTACTATTTATATATTTGTATATGCTTTTATGTAGGGGGGCATATGGCGTTCAGGAAAATTTTCATCGATGTGGACTATGCCGTCCACTTCATAGGCAGCATTGATAAATGTGCTGATTTAATGCCGTGCGGCTAAACATTTTAAGCTCCTGAAAAATTTCATAATCGGAAAATTGTGTAAGACCGAGACGTGCTATTTCTTCAATTATAAAATCTAAAGAAGACATAATCTGCACCCATTTGAGAAACGAGTGTTTTGCGCATGTGGTGTGGAAAATATATTTCAATTTATTGGGGCATCGGGAATTAATGAAAACAATATACTACTTAATAGGTCATTTTTAAAAATTGCTGTTTACGAAGGCAGTTGATAAGTAGCTTTTTCGAAAGCTTGCCTCATGTCGTGACTAAAACATTTTGGCATCATGAGATGCGAGTATCCTTATGATAATCCTTCATAGGTAATCTTTTCTAATTGAAAGCGCAGTTTAGAATTTCGGTCAACGTTTCGTGAGGTAGCTTCGATGAGAATAATTGCCACGACTAACTAACACATAGACACTTGTGCGAACTTGACTGAAAGATTTTAGCAAACTGTTTGGGAAAAAAGCCATTTTTGGCGCTAAGTGAGCAATTTGACAAAAAAGGTACCTTCTGACTCATGGGTAGGGTTTTATGACCTAGAGTCTATGCTTGAAGAGCTGAATTTTAAAAAACCACTGGATAAGGCTGCCGTTGTCTGCGCACCTTCCACTCAGCTCACCTCCTCCACCTGTTTGTGGGACTTCCAGTTGGATCCTTAAATGACTCAACAGGTTTTTAATCACGTTAAGAGGGCCGAGGAGTAGCACTTAACATTGGAACTGAGATCAGGTCTGAGATAAGCGCTATTATCTCCGGCTTTAGGCGGAAACTGCTAATCAGACGGTACGTCTAGTAAGTGTCATTTGTAAATGACGCCTCTCAGGTACTACCGCATGCAGGGGCACAGTCATTCTTCATTCATTCATTCTTCATTTTTCGTCTACAAGATCTTGAAGAATGCAGCCCGCATACAAAATTCCCAATGTGCACTTGCCTTTTGTCTGTCTTCTTCGTAGAGGGTTTTTTGGCCTAGCCTTTGGCAATGATGCTCATCCGGGTCAGTGTCTATATTCTGTCTCTACTTGCGAGACACACGGTATGTTCACACTTTACTTTAACAGCATCCGTCGCGCTAAAAACATGTTATTTTGGTTCGTCGGAAAGTGTGTGTGCTGAACGATTTACCATTTGTCCAGTAGCTTCACAGAATAATCAAAAAACGCTGCCCGTTTCTTCGTCAGAATAGTTCATAGGACATCTTTATAAATTGGGATTATCCGCTTTCTAAGAACTCGCCTTTACCTGGGTTGGAATCTTGCAAGTCTGACGAAATAGCAATCTCGATAAAGGCATGTTCATACGAAAAATAGTTTTGAGGTTTAAAGCTTATTTTCATGCTTAAATTGTGAAAAAGTTAAACCGGGTTAACTTAAGCTGTCACGCAACGGAGCATTCTAGGCATTTTCTGTCAGGTGTTATCGGACTGAATACCGAATGTCAATCTCCGCGGCGTTCGACACTTATAGCAATAATTACCCAATGATTCCCACAACAAAAAACGCTTTTGGGCAAGAATATTAAAGGTCTAAGTAGCACATTTGCTGTTCGTTCATATTGAGAACTGTTACAAACAAGTGTGAAAATTCTAGCATATTTCATCCCCAAGTGTGAATTATACCTAACAGTATCTTCTGTGAACGCAGTCAAATTGTCCAAGGAAGGGACGAGTAGTTGGATATAATGTGACGACAAATTTTAACTGGAGATAAAATCTGCCCTACTTTATGTAAAAAAGAGAGTCTACTATTCATGGAGGCCAAAAATATAGGGTAAACAATGGGAGTAGTCGTTAGTATTACTCTATGGCAGCGTCTACGAACGTTCCAAACATTTCAGAGCATCAAATTTGAAGGTCGATTATGCATGGCTGAAGAAAGTATTAGGATTTTTGTAAGGGAAGTGGCGAGCCAGCTACATACATATGTACGTTAATTTTCTGTTCTGGGATGGCGTATTGAATACAAAATGCCAACTTTCATGGCGCTGGACACTTGCAGGACAAAATACTGAACGATTCCTACAATACCAACATGCCTTTCTCAGCAAATACTTTAAAGACAGTAGTCTATTTGCTTCCTGTTCATACTAAAAGCCATTGCACTCAACGGGCAAACTGCTAGCAGTCATCTGCTTTGTCCAGCTCACAGAAAAAATCCGCCGCCGCTTCGAAAGTTTTCACTAAATGCTTATATGAGGTAGGCGTTTCGTCTCACAATGTGAATTAAGCATAACAGCATCTCGCTAATGCGCAATAAAATTGTCCATATCAGGGCAGAGTAGCACGACGCACTAGTGACTGCAAATTTCAATTACAGACAATATCCGCCACCTTTTACGCAAGGAAGAATCTACCCTTCATGGAATCTCCAAAATATAGGGCGTATAATAGGAGTTGTCAGCAGTATTCCTCAAAGATAAAATCTACGAACGTTCCATCCAGTCTGACTTTTTTTAAAAAACCTTTTAATTATGCAGTGACATTGAGTGTTTAAGGACTTTCATCGTAGCAAGAAAAGGAAGAGAAGGAAAAAGTAGTGCAGTTTTTCAACACACCCATTTTGAAGCCGACAACAAATTGAAGGAGAAAGCATTATGACTTTTTGTGACAGTAAAAGCGCGCAAACTGCATACATTTTTGATGTGCGCTACTGCGAATAGGAGACATTCTGGGGTTAGGTGGGTGGGGTTACGTTTAGGGAGTGCATATATCCGCAGGCTTTGACAAACTGGCCTTTGAGGTGACAATAAAAAGCCTATCGTTGACGTGTTAATAACTTCAAAAACTGGTCATCCTCGTCGATGAGACGAGGTTTTTTAGGCAGCCTTCCCCTTGAATGCTGGAAAGTTTTCAAAGACAGTTCTCTAAATTATAAATTGCGTAGCACTTACTTACCGGAAATTAGAAGTTACCCTAGAAAGTGCAAGCACGAATTGAGAAACACAGGTCAGCCGTGTTACTGAGTCCACAACATTTTTGCCGTACGGTATTTGGCTTATCGCATGGAATGTTGGTCAAAATTCTGAAAGGACTTTTCCATTAGAAAGCGTCACATAGGAGGGCTGGTAGTATCGATTCTCACGCAAAATAACCCCAAGACATTTCGATCATACCAGGATGCTGACGTTTAAATGAATATCTTTTCGGCCACCTATGAAATCCCCGCTTGACAAAAATAGAAGCATAATTGGGATGCATTTTTCCCATCGATTTTAAATGCCTTATATGTTGAATCATATTTTACAGAAAACAGTGTTGAAAATGTTTATTAGGATGTTTCGGATGCGCACTATGCCTTGGTTTACATTTCGTTCATGCAAAAAGGGTGTCTTTCAGCATTGAAACGCTTTCGATTCTCGGCAACTTTAAATTTGAGCTGCAGTTATGTGTGGTCTTAGAATTTCCTAGCAAAATAGCATATCCGTGCAGTGTACAGGAAGCCATGCATTTGTCCATGCACCTAAGAGTTTGCGACGAAAACTAACCATCGCCTATTATTTATAATCAGCATTCAAAAACGGGCAGATGCATTAATGAGCATTTCGCGGTATCAAAATTTTCATAACTGAACACATTTCAGACCCAAAACCACACTTCACTCAAACGTTAACTCTGAAAAAGACATTATTTGCTGCAAAATGAGTATAAAAAGAGTGCAATTTTGCATGCTTTCTTAGCCATTTATTTGAGTTAACTTGGGCAAAAAATTTGACGAAAGAACCATATTCAATGTGCAATCGTCGTTTTCGAGTGTTCTTTTGCGGGGGCCGGGGAAACAGCCCATTTAAACTCAGCGTTTTAGAAATACCAATTTATAGTGGGGTTATTTTGCATAATAATATTTGTCTAGCAACCTCCTCTAATGGAAAACAGCTTTGTGAATTTCGAGTAGCACTTCATTAGATAGGCCATACACTTATTCCACAACCCCTACGATTAATGTTAACTTTTTAATGAGCATGAAATAAATGAATTGTTTTTATTGTTAGAAGGCTTCTTTGCGTGCGTTTGCCAAATAAACCAAACGCCAAATATTGACTTCCACATGTTTAAGAAGACTGCCTAGAAAACCGCTGTAAGTGAGATATCAAGGTTTAAATCTGCATTAGCGGCTAGAAGTAATGCATCAGAAGTCATATACGGAGGGCTGCTAGACGAATTCTTGAACCCAAGCCTCAGTCACTGCATCCCTCCCCACTTTAACATCTGCCGTGAGCAGACAGACACGTATAAGTATAAACAATTTGTTTAATAAGTTCTACAGACAACCGGTTACTAGCTTATATGCATCAGGGTAGCAGTTAACACCGATGCTGTCAGCGTAGTGAGTCATTCAGTATTTGTCTGCCGTTAACTATGTATCGGCGGCTTGTGTCTAGTACTCGGTTAATCTGTTGGAGGTAATGAAAATCGGCCCCAATACTCACCTCTCTTTCTAGGTCACGCGAGAAAAGACGTTGGCGACTGGGAGGCAAAATGTGTGATTATTACAGGGAAATCGATACTAAACAACTACGAGGGCTTCCGACTTGCATGAAGTAGTTCCCTCCGGTAGTGAAGCAAAAGTCTCAACTAGCTGGACATGAAGTGTGATCGGGTGATTCTAAAGATGCAAATTTTTGCGGTTGCAGACGTGTGCAAAATCCCGGAAAGACGGCGGCTGAAGATCAGCATGGTGTGTGTGTCTGAAGATTTCTGAAAAACACTAGAAGGGCGTGTCAGCTACAATACAGTTGGTATTCTATCTCATGAGACGTTTACGGAAACTCTCATATGCGATTTAAACCCAAAAAGCTGCTAAAGTATGACTGTTACAATAATTATCATTCTGCAGAATGCTAAGAGGTTCCAGTCGGGGTCAGGATGCCGGTTTTCGAACGGGGTTATCCTCGACTACATAAGTGCATGAATTATGCCCACCGATTTTTGATATCCTTATAAATTCAGATATACAGAAGACATAACCAAATCTCTTCTTCCTACTATGCATTTTGGCAGCAAATTAAGTCGAAGTCAAAATTAATACTTGAAGAAAGAATGACTTCCGGTTTTAAAAAAACGTTCTTTACTTCCGAATAATTTTGACCCCTAACCGCCATTGCACATGCATTCAGGGTTTCTAAACTAGAGTCTGTATACTTTTCGCGTGAGGAAATCATACATTTCTATATGCTATTATGTAGGGGGGCATATGACGTTCATGAAATTTTTTATCGATGTGAACCACGCCGTTCACTTCATAGGCAGCACTGATAAATGTGCTGATGCAATGCCGTGCGACTGGACATTTAACGCTTTTGTAAAATTTCATAATTTGAAAAGTGTTAAAAGCCGAGACGGGATCTTTCTTCAATTATAAGAGCTAAAGAAAACATCATCTACAACCATACGAGAAAGGAGTGTTTTGCGCATGTTGTCTGGAAAATATATTTCAATTTATTGGAGCATCGGGAATTAATGAAAATATATACTACTTAAGTGGTCGTTTTTAAAAGTTGCCGTTTACGAAGGCGGTTGATAAGTAGTCTTTTCGAAGGCTTGCCTCGTGTCGTGACTGAAGCATTTTGACACCATAAGATGCTAGTATCGTTATGATAATCCTTCACAGGTAACCTTTTCTAATTGATAGCGCATTTTAGAATTTCTTCTAACGTTTTGTGGGGTAGCTTTGATGAGAATAATTGCTATGACTAATTAACACACAGGCACTTGTGCAAAGTTGACTGAAAGATTTTAACAAGCCGTTTGTAAAAAAAACCATTTTGGCGCTAGCTGAGCAATTTGACAAAATAAGGGCACCTTCTGACTCATGGGTCGGGTTTTATGACCCAAAGTCTATGCTTGAAGAGCGAAATTTGCAAAATCGTTGTCTGCGCACCTTCCACTCAGCCCACCCTCTCCGCCTGTTTGTGGGACTTCCAGTTGGATCCTTAGATGACTCAACAATTTGTTAATCACTTTAAGAGGGCCGATGAGTTGCACTTAACATTGGAACTGAGATCAGGTCCGAGATAAGAGCTAGTATCACCGGCTTTAGGCGGAAACTGCTAATCAGACGGTACGTCTAGTAAGTGTCATTTGTAAATGACGCCTCTCAAGTACTACCGCATGCAGGGGCATAATCATTCTTCATTATTTTAAAAACCATCCCCCATGCTGTGTAACCTGCAATTGTCGCCGTCAACTTTCAAATCTTCTCGATGTTTTTTTGCGGTTTAGTTCGGTTATGAAGGCTAATATGTCCTATGATGGTGTTTTAGACGCCTTTGTTTCGTTCCATTTCCAGTAAGCTGAAAGTAGAATCTTAATGACTGATCATTTGCTGCCTTTTCAAATTCACGTTAAAATTGGCTGGGCTGCCGATCTGCTACAACGCTTAGTCAGCAGCCACGGGAGAGCCTAATTTATGCTCAAACCATGCAGTTCGTCAGCAGATTTTCTACCAGTAGCAATAAGATAAATCAGGGTTAAGTATTTGCGCTGGGCAAAGAAATCTAAGTAGATATGTCTGCAATATTTTTAAAAGTAAATGTTATTCGGTAGAGTTTTTGATCGGACCTTCGTCGGTAGGGAGACATTTGCTGACCTGCACCGCTTCGAGGACTCGGCGCCACTGAAATATCTACTTAAGTTCATTGTTTCGCACTATCTACACGAAATTATGTTGTAAGAGGAAAGCTCATCCTTTTGAAAAAAAACATCTGCGCCGAAGAGCATTCAGATAGGAGAAAAATACTCAGAATATTGTTAGGTGGAATACGTACGTCTTCAGAAAGGCAAAAGTGTTAAATGGCTGCTAAGTTTGTTAAACTGCGGTTGGCATTTCTTACCCCGCTCATATGCTTAATCCTTGCAGTAGGACCATTTTTTGGTCAAGATATTCCACGATTTCGGCAAACCATTAGTACAATGCTCGGATTTCGCCAATCGTCGCGAGGGACTCACCTGCCTCCTTAATTGTCGTGCTAAGGAGCGCGCTACTCACTGAATAGCAGATGAGACGATACGCTTTGTGGTCTTGACACATGCGTCTGTAATTTGGAGAACATGAGTTCTGCGGGTCTCATTTCGTCATCTGCTAATCATGTTTGCCAGTCTGAAGTCCTTGTGACGCTCCATCATTCCCTCGTTGTTCTCCTCACAAGAGGTGACTGATTTATGCTATTGTGCCGGACTTTACTTGTCTCATCAGAATTCCAAAAGTAAAAACACCAAAGCGCACAGATAGGCACTGATAGGCAGATATTTTAAACCATAATGTCGCGCGCACTCAAAACCATTTAGAAGAAGTCAGAAGACCCGGTGGCGTGCATATGTGTGTTTTCAATGCGTTTTCATCGGGCAAGTACATTTATATATGGACGGCGTACAAGTAAAACATGTGAATAATAAGAGGTGTCGACTACAGTCCTTACTTTATTCCAAGTGGTGTGTGGGCGCAGGGGATAGGGGGTGGAGGAATAAGAGACAGTGAGCTAGGAAGCAGTGAGGTTTGGGGTATGATAAGAGCACAGAGGAATGCATGCAGTTAACCGACCTTTGGCATGAAACATGTACCGGGTTCTTCTGTGCGCACTAGACCGGGATTCATAAGCACATAGCTGTCGCCTCTGCTGTTGCTCGCAGACGGGGATCAAATTGCTTAGGGTGGTTTGGTGGGAGCATATAAATCACACGAGTACACACAATGCCCAGAATTAACAATGCGTGCGAAAATGGCGCTGTTTATATGTGTTTAAAATTTTACCATTTCTCAATCATTTAGGAAGATTTTCCCGTATTCTTTTGGATAGGCACCTACACGTGCGACCGACATAACCTGCTTCACAGGAGAAAATGACGAAATAGATGCCCATTGCGCTGGTCTGCGATAGTAGTATTTCCTTACCTTCTCCTCGCAAAATAGGGCTGGCAGAGAATAATGTTCGGACCCTTGCTACTGAGTAGGTTCACGAGACAGCTTGATCAAGGCGTCTTCTTAGGAGTTCACTCGCAACGTCCCCTTCAAAAGGGACTTTGAGAAACAGAGTTCTCTTCTCGGTGGTCAGTATGGTGAGTTTTTCCTCTAATCACTGACATGTTTTACTTAATCCCTTTCCCATATAAAGGTACTGGCCTGACAAGAATTTATCGAAATAAACATAGGAATAGGATTTTTTTCCGCCGTATGTATGACGGGTTTTGTGGATTTTTCTGCAATATTCTTCGCAAGAAATTTTTCAGGCTAACCGTTCTCACGAAACAGGGCCTAGATGTTTCTAAGTTTCTCGTCAATTCTCTCTAAACAGATTTTTGTAGCCGTTTGCACCCAACAACGGCATAGACTGTGCCTTCGTTGGAGAGTTAAAAAACCACAGAAGGTTTCCTCCAAAAAGCGCTCGTTTGAACGCTATCGTCGGATTTATGCTTACAAGGACATCTGATAAAGCCACTGAACCTGCCATTTCCATCTCCACCGTAAACGGACGTGCATGAAGATTTTATCAACGTAGCGACAATAATGTCTTATTAATCTGGTCGTTGAGAAGAAATGTCTCCTACACACCCTTTAGGACATCGACTAACAGGGAACCAAGCAAAGAGCCCATTGCAACGCCGCCTAATTGCATATAGTTTGTTGTCGAAATGGAACTGCACATTTCGTGTAGATTTTAGTAAAAGTTCCTCTAGTGCGTTTGCTGGTATTTCGATATCCTGTTGAATGGCCGATAGGTAGTCGCAGATGCAATCGACCGTCTGTGTGGCTGCGACCTTTGTGAATAGTCATGAGACCAACCGGAAACAATCATTCCGTTAAGTTTCAGGCCTTTGACGTCGTCGATTAAATCCAAGGTTATCCCAAACGCTTTGCAGTATTAGTTGATGCTGTATGGGCTTTTGTTTCTTAGCCGACCGCTTAGCTACTTCAAGATACGGACAATTACATATGCCCAAGACTGGACGGACTAGCAGGCCATCAAAATCTTTGGTAGACCACAAATCGAGGAGTGTTTGTGCCAACTGTTTCGTAATGTTCGAGTTGACAGTCGCTTATGAAACCCCTGCATGGAGTTTACTTAGGCCCTCAGTTTTACATTTTCCGTGTACTCCCTCCTGAATTTCTTCTGCCAATCTTCGTATAATAATGATTCCTGGGCTAAAACCATGGAAAATGCGATTAGTCGTCATTAAAAATAAATTAAGAACCAAGCAACGTCAATATTTCCTAACACAGCATGTATGGAGACCAATAATAGAGAAGAAACTTGCCAGACATTCACTAACTGATAACTTGAAGACACAAAACACACCGTTAAATAGACCTCGGTGAAAGACTGGCATGTCGGTGCCAGTTGGACGGTTTGAGCACGCACTTGGATTTGTAGCGATGAAGTGGACAGGTCAGTGTTACTGTGTAAGCAAAGCAATAGCTCGCACTGATACAATCCAAACCGTGCACATTGTCGCCGCTCGGGTGAGTACAGACGTTTTTCTTGATCCAAAAGTAATATGGATTAGATACAATAACAAAATGCATGGTTTTCCGCAAACACTGAATTTAGAGCAGCCTTTTCTACATATGTACTATGCCATTCGTCCATTTCCGCATTCACATTTTTCTAGCTGTCTAGGGTTTATGATCACGTACAACAGAAGAACCATGATTTCGCCTTTGATAAGGCAAGGGTAATCGGCCGAGCCAATGATAAGATGACCAGACTGATGCTCGAAAGTTGGTCCTGGACTGGTACACTCCACCGGTGCAATCATTTTCCGTGTCCTCACTCCTGAATTACTTCTGGTTTGACAACCTATACTGCTTTCTAGTTACGTAGGCCAATCTGCGTATAATAACGATTCTTGTGCATCAGTCATGTAAGGCGGGATTAGTCAACATTCAAAATAAATTTAGAAGGTAGCACCAAGCTTTCCTACAAAAAGAATGTGTAGGAAGCGATAACAGGAAATAACCATGCCAAAAAAGCATTTACTATTAAATGGTATGCATAAAGCACACCGTCAAGTAGAACTTGTTGGAACTTTGGCATGGAAGTGCTTCTGTGACGGCTTGAGCACGCACATGGATTTTGAGCGATTAAATAGTCATGCCACTGTTACACTGTATGCAAAGCAATGCCCCCACACTGATGCTATCCAAACCGTGCACAGTGTGTCCAATCGAGTGAGTGCAAACGTCTTC
>CACRXP010000029.1:2021319-2060802 GCA_902702965.1 Spirometra erinaceieuropaei | reverse complement strand
TTCATAAAACATAACACAGGGACACCAGAACTTTTATGATTAAGGAATGTCAGTTTCCACGCCACAGCATCCATCAAGCGTTCATGTCGATTTTAATCACTCAAAATCGCATAATTCTTGATTTTTCAGCTAAATCTGTTATTCCATAAGGCTTTATAACTTGTAGCATTATTGATTGAAATTTACTAATGACAAGCACGGATTTCCTGCGTCAGCAAATAGTTGCAACGGCTGAGGCAGTGACCATGCGGTTGGTTAGCCCAAACCTATGTTCAAATTATGCGTCAAATCCCGCCTGGGCAAACACAAGCCCGATATATATGTTCACACCTGCCACGTTGCGTTACACGATTAAACAGACAGCTAATGGCCAGACACTTTCCTCCTCCCATGCACTAAGCCCCTGAAAGGACCAGAGTCTGACCCATCACCGCTGATCGTCTCCCAAACCCCCCCCCATACTGAATTGTACTGGCCGTTTAACTTTTGCTATTCTGCCCTCATATTACCTCCAGGCCTAATGATGAATAATCGAAAGCGTACGTTTGCCAGGCCTGACTTCTTAACATTCCTGATAATTTTGTTAGAATGGACAACTTATTTTAAACTCGAATGTGGAAGTATGTAGCATTGCGATTAGGAAAGGCAGCACCCATGAGGCATTTAGAATACAAGGAATCGCGTGTACGTAAGCCCTTCAGTCCCACTATAGGACTGGGCACCATCATGAAATTTAAGTTTGCCATCCCCCATCGGAAAGGAGTTTTTTTCGGCAGGTCTTCGTAGCATTTTGCCAGGAAGTCTGCTTTCTCGCGCGACATTATCTCGGCAACAAGCGGAAAATAATTATAGAAGAAGCGGTCCTAGATTTGTTTGACTTTTCTCTGTGTGGTCTTTCTACATACTTCCTTAAAACTTCTCCAAGGGCCTTCGCCAGCAGGTGCTAGCTACAGCTGAACCAGTAATTATACGGCTAGCAAATTCGGAGAACGTTTATGACTAAGGCATTTTCGTTTCCCCACTGCAGCTTCCTCTAGCTTTCTACGTGATTTCAATTGTTGAAAACCCAATAGTCCTTGCTTTTTTGTATAATTTTGTTCTCTCTTAATACTTACGTGACTTGAGGTACTTTGTTTAAAATTCACTAATGTAAAGCATACACTGCTTGATAATTTTGATAGAATGGGCAAGTTTATTTAAATTCGAGTGCGGAGAAATGGAATACTGCGCTTACGAAATGCAGCACCTTTGCAAGAAATCGCGTTCGGTCATGCTGGTCGGTCCTACTACCCGACTATATAACATCTTGCAAGTTGAGCACGTATCCCATGGCAACATAAAACTAATATTAAAATGACCATTACTTCACAGGTCTTTCCAGTATTTTGTCAACAATCTGGCTTGTTCGTATGACATCACCTCGGCAACAAGCGAAAGTTGATCGTAAAAGAAGAGGCGACCCCTAGATTAGACTTGTTTTTCATTGTGTATTTTCGCCTGGATGCGAAGCGCCAAGTGAATAAGCTCCTGCGTTTTATTCCATATTTTATCTGCTCGAGCAATGCCCCTATACACCGACGAAACATTTGTAGACATCTCGCTTTTGTCTTTAAAAAAAAATTTAAAATAAAAAAATGTTTATGAAGCCCTTGCGGGACGCCTCGTCCCTTCAGAAGATCTTTCAGAATCGTTTATCATTTCTTCGTGTTTTATCTCTAGTCTCTTCGTAGGGCAATTTTCACAGGTGAATCGGAAAAGTCCCAGCTACAACAAAGTTACTAAGACATACAATTAAGTTCATCCCTGAAGTTTGATGCAGTTCTATTTCACAAATCAAGGCTACAGCCCTTATTTTTGCCTAATCTGGACGTTTCGGTACAGGTCTTCCTCCGTGAAAGTTTTTGACTTGCTAGACAGCACCCAGTTAAATGCTCTCATTTCACGCTTCTCTTCCCCACGCCTGCTACTGCGCTTTATGTCAAGCTTGTTAACTAAGTTAGTCAAACATTTCATAGGAGACTTAACAGCGTGTTGAACTTGCAGCATTGCCGAATATTAGTTTCCTTCTGACCGTCAAATTCCCGTATATGAGCGTTATCGAAAAGCGTCAAATAGGATTTTACCACTTCAGTGAATTCCCATTGCTTCCGAGCTAGATAGCCATACTCTTGCCTTACAGAGTCTACCTGGCCTTAAAAGTATGCTTATCTAGGACGCGGGACATAACACCAGAGGGAGTTTTGGATTCCATCATGTGTAGATGCGGTTTCAATGGAGAAGACGGCATAGCAGACGGGACACTTTGTATATGTATCGGTACGGACATCCGCTCCCATCGGATAGAAATAATTGCACTCAGGTGCACGCATACGGCTGTCATCTAAGTGAGAAAAGGGTTCGAAACCGCTCAGAAAACAACATTGTGTCTTGCTGTTGCCAATACGGATGAAGTTCTGCTACATGCTTAGATAACAATAAGATCAAACATTATCCTCTGCTACCTCAATTAAAGTATTACTCGTTAAAATGAACTATGAAATCATCTGCCGAAGGAAGTTGTTGTTTACATAGGGTATCACCGTCCATGGTGACTACAATAGCACGTGAACTTCAGACTAATCTAAAAACAAACTGAACTACCGAAGAGAAATGGCTTGACCTTCCGAGCCGAGTTGTTCATGCCTGTAAATTACAACGGGATCGCGCTTTCCTATACGCGATTTCATATAGGTTTGGGTTGCGTTTCATTCAAACTTTGCAGGAGCTTAACAGTACGGTAATCACACGGATGAACTAGGTTGCTCCAGGTTCCAGGATGTGCACTCTAGAGAATACCAAAGGCACAGGGATTGAACACTCCACTTCATTGCTAGTATAGTACTCATTTACAGCTTGCGTATAAATTGGATCAATGTTACTTTCTTCTCAGGCATCCTTCGAGCCACAGTAAGTGAAAGCGCGTGCAGTTGAATGTTGGCGGTCGTCACAGTAATTCACAACTTACTGCTACTCAGTTTACGCTTTTCTCCCCCACGACTCCTACTACTCCCCGTGTGGTGCTTGTTAACTAAGTCTGCCTAACATTACGTAAGTGACTTAAAAACGGAAAGTCCGTCGGTATGAAATGAATTCTTTCTGGTTATATGAAAGTGTTGAAGCTGCAGCATTGCTAATTGCAAGCCTCCCAAAAACTGTCAAATTCCCGAAAATGGGCGTTCTCGTAAAGCGTCAAATAGGCTTTTGGCACTTAAGCAAATCCTCATAGCCGCCCCCTCGCTGAACAGAGCCCTTCTGGCCGTAAAAGCATGCTTATCAAGGAGCCGAGACATAAAATCAGAGGTAGTGTTGGATTTTATCATGTGAAGATATGTGATAAGTGGAGTAGACGGTAGACTAGACGGGGTATTTTGTACACGCGGAGGCAGGATGGTAGTTGGTAGCCGTGCCCACTGATTCTACAATTGTACCTACTGGCTCGATTTCGGCATCTGTGATAACGTTCTCATTATGTCTGGGGGGTGCACGCACAGAGGCCCTGTCAGGATGACTTTCTTCTTCACTTTAACCGCCCAGAGAACGAGGCGCTGCAAGACTGTCTATATAGACTCATTGTATTGCACCCCCACACGGAAATCTTTAGTAAAAGGCGAAAGATTTATCCTAAACGGATTTTGATTCATCATGCTTCCCATTATGCTTCTAATTGCATGTGCGCATAGTATTACCTGCCCCAGATTAATTGCATAGGTACTATCCTAGGCGGATTGGCGCAGGTCTCCGTTTCGTCGGTTTGCCTGCATCCTTGGGTCTTTTTACTCCAGACCTCCAGTAGAGTCCGGTGCGATCGTGTACGAAAGGACACAGTTAGGGTGTCTACTGATACTCTATCCACTGCATCAGTCGTATTGACAGAGTGTTGCCCTCCACCCCCCGCCTTTACGAACAGCCCGGTTGTATTTGGTCGTAGGGGTTTGGCTGAAAACTGTGACGCCTTGTAAACACCGCCATGGCCAGTTAGTGATCCTTTCCTGCACATCCAGTTTAAGGCACTACGGCATCCCTCCCGGTCGCTTCGACATTGCTGGGTTTGAACTGGGCGCAATTCACCTACCATATCGCGCACTCACTACCTCTTGGGTTCAGACTACAACAGCAAGGCTTCTCCTACGTCAGTCAGACCCGAAGTGTTCACCTTCCTCGCATTTTTGACCTTATTTAAATTAGGTTTCCACTTTAGCAGGATCGTCAATTCCAGGCATTCCCTACAAGCGCCATTTACACCTCCACTCATTTGCCCCACCCGTATAGCCCCTATTACCACCGGTCCCGTAAGTCAGGTAGCTGGGAGTTTTCGGTACCGGGAGGGCTACCAACTACCATCTAACCCACGCGAAATTAATTGCACTCACGTACAGGCACACGACAGTCTTCAAAATGCCCCGGGAAAAGCGTTCGAAACCACTGAAGAAACGACGTCATTTTCTGCTGATCCCGAGGGGAGTTGCGGCTTACAAAGCGCATCGCCCTCCATGATGGCTACATTAGCACGTGAACTTCAAGCTAGTCTGAATACAGACTAAACTAACGACCAGAAATGACTTGACTTTCTGAAGCAAGTTGTTTAGGCCTGCAAATCGCAGCAGAAACGCGCTTTCCC
Organism: Spirometra erinaceieuropaei; assembly: GCA_902702965.1. Lineage (NCBI taxonomy): Eukaryota > Metazoa > Platyhelminthes > Cestoda > Diphyllobothriidea > Diphyllobothriidae > Spirometra > Spirometra erinaceieuropaei. The sequence continues at coordinate 2,056,145 of CACRXP010000029.1, read as the reverse complement.
ATACACGATTTCGTATAGGTTTGGGTTGCATTTTATTCAAACTGTGCAGGATGTTGGCAGTATTATAATCACAAGGAGAAATTAGTCTGCAGCGGGTTCCACGATGTGCATCCCAGAAAAGACCAAAGGAACAGTGATTGAGCACTCCACTTTATTGCTAATTTAGTACTCTTTTACAGCTTGCACATAAAAGTGATATATGTCCCTTTATCTCAGGCACCCTTTGAGCCACAGTAAGTGGAAGTTTCCGCTAATGAGTGCTGCTGGGTAATCAAACCTCCGTGACAATAATTCACAACTAACCGCTACCGACCACCGTGTGTCACTTGGGTAGGAGTACTCGGCACTGTTGTTCCCCCCCATGCCAACCGGTGTAAAGGTTCCACAAAACCATGCGGCTTTCTTTTACGAGACCTCCTGCAAACTTATCAACTTCAACATCTTTCTTGACTTGAAGAAGGAGACACGAACGCTGGGACAAGAGCTTTATTAGCCTGACGTTTCGGATTCCTGCTCGAACCCATCATCGGGGACGAAAGCAGATACGGGTGGTTCATGCATAAGGGGCTGCAGTATTTATAGGATGCAGTCGCCATGCTACCGCATTCCTATGAACATTCACGGCTCCCCCCTTCATCAGGGATTGTTGCAGGTGGTGTGATGGCCGACATTCGCGTCTTTAACTGCTGCAATTTCATCACGTGCGTTGGATGTTGGTGTGATGATTGCTCGACCATCTGCCGCACTGACCCTGGTGTTGGGAAGAGTGTTCACCTGTGCGCTCCCCGCCTGGCCAATTACTCCGCCTAGGCGGAGTCTCAGCACCGAGTATGGAATGGGAAGATCATAGCACTTGTTAATCGACTGGGGGCCAGTAAACCATGACTCAAGCAGCTCCCGGCTCACGCGGTTATCAACTCTTTTTAGAATTTCGACCTCGTCAGATTTGAATGTGTTGCCGAATCTCGTCGAATGAGCCGCAACTTGAGAGTTAGCGTAACTTCTCCGCACCCCTGCAGCATGTTCGGCCATTCGCGTTCGTAGCTGTCTTCCGGTTTCTCCGACGTAGTTGCTTTGTCCGCAACTGCACCAGATCTAATAAACGACTCCAGACGTTTCTGGCCGTTGCAGCGGGTCTTTCGGTTTCATTACCAGACGCCTGATAGTTGCCTCCGGTCTATGTGCAACTCCAACCCCAAGTGGTGCGAGAAGGTGACCGACAGCTTCCGAAACGTTCTTGACATATGGAAGCGCTCGCCAAAATTTGGTGTCGTTGCGGTTAGGCCTTTCGTCCCTTTTGTGTATGCACCGGTTGACGAAGTTGCGCGTGTAGCCATCGGCTTTGAAGACCTGTCGGAGATATTGTAGTTCGGCAATCTTGTCTTCCGGCTCACTGCAGTGTGTTTTGACACGCCGATAGAGCGTCTTTACACAACTGCGTTTTTGGCTGAGTGAGTGGTTGCTGTTGAAGTTCAGTACTTGCATCGTATTTGTCGCTTTCCTGAACACTTTGGTTTTTAGTTCACCACAATCTTTGCGGCATACAAGCACATCCAGGAAGGCCAGCTGGTTGTTCTCTTCCTCCTCCATCATAAATTACACGTCCGGGAACACCGCATTCAGATGTTCTTTGAATGTCAGCAGTTGATGCCGGTCGATAACGACGAAGGTGTCATCCACATACCGGGACCAAACTGCTTCCTGGGACTCGTCTCTTCGCTTCTATTGGCATCTTTCTTGACGTTTGAATTAGTTCCTATTGGACAGTCAAACCATGGGGAACTGATTGCCGATCACATAACATGACGTTTCTGACCGATCTACCAAAAAACGCGATGATGTGTTTATCTTAGTCAAGGTTAAGTTCAGTTTGTAGCTAATTCTTGATAATTCTTTATGTCCATTTTCAGCTACAACGCCTGTTTACATTATAAGTGTAAGGTTCACTTTAACTTTTTTATGGACATATACTGATAGTACCACTGCTTATTGGTCCTTATGTGTTTCGACCCGGGTAAATAAACTTTTCTTTCAGCGCAGCCAGAGAACTGGCTCGCGTCCTTCCTCCGTGGAGATGCCACAGATAAATATTACTCACGAATGAAGACGAAAGTTCAAGTTCCAGGTATATGAATGCATGCTCGGATCGCGCATACACTAATATAAGATGAATGTGCGATGAGGCTACAAATTGACGCAGGTGGCCACCCTCACCTACGAAATGGGTCATGAGTTTAACTTCTCGGCCACCAAGATAACAGCCCGGGCCGGAAACAAAACAGACCGAGAATTGATTGAAGCCTGGGCCTCCGATGAGAGCTCAGTTAAACGATTCATTGATTTGACGCTGGCGTACAGAGGCCTGCATAGTCACCTCCAGTCTTTCATCATCGATCCATGATTGGTTAACACGCCTTATAACTGTCGCTTGTACAGTTATTGCTGACATCTCTACCGATGGACTCATGCACGAGTTCGAGAGCTCAAAACGATAAACAGAGTGTTCCGGTGCTCGACCTTTCTTCTTCCTCACTCATAAATAGTATTCAGTTTAGTCATCATGTAAACTACATGCGCAACTAAGCATTCACTTTTTAGTGCTTATTATCTTCCCTGGATTCGTTAATTTCCCATCTCTGCCGTAGCCTTCAATTTAACGGCGTAACACCTAACCCCCTCCCCGAGCTTTGGGGCATCTAAGTGCTGAACGGGTAGTGCGGAGTTCCGTGTCTCACCTGAGGAAAAATTTGATTTCGGTCTCCCCCAAAGTGATCCACTCTCATTCAGGGCTCAGACAGCATGTAATCGAAGCAGCAAAGCTTTTCCGAAAAACCGATCAGTCCAAGGACAACTAAAAACAGGCTATTTTGAATGCTTTTAGATTTTTTATGCATGGCATGGGCTTTAACGGTGTACGTCGAACGAACTTGTTCGAATAGACAACTCATACATATGATTTTGTCGGGAGGCCTTCACTTGTATTGACAGGCGAGTTTCTAATCGCCTCAACCGTGTGTGTATGCTCAGATCTCAAGTTTCATAAGTGCATTTTATAGTAGATGCGCTAATTCATGAAATGTTAACCAAAATTCCGAAATTCGTTTTCGACCTGTAAGGATTACTCAAGTACGGTTGTAATGGTAGGGGGCGCTCACCGATCGTTCATACGGAACTCACTCGTTCCGTTGTGCCTTCAGGGGTCTCTCTCGAGCCCAACCAGCAGCCGCACAGCGGCGCATGATATAGAGGCAGAATGGTATTACCGACAAAGACAAGGGAGACTGGAATGCCATTTCTGGCTTATTAGCCGTCGTCAGCCAGCCATACCCAAGCCCGAAGTGTGGAACACCCGAGCCTCGAACTCGCGACCTGTTGGTTTAGAAGTCAACGCCTCTACTCACCGGGCCACGAGCCCGTTGCCTTGTCGGTTTTCGATCGGGAATATACAATGTTAGGGGGCGCTCACCGATCGTTCATACGGAGCTCACTCGTTCCGTTGTGCCTTATGGACTCTCTCTCTCTCTCTGGCATTCCAGTCTCCCTTGTCTTTGTCGGTAATACCATTCAGCCTCTATATCATGCGCCGCTGTGCGGCTGCTGGTTGGGCTCGAGAGAGACCCCTTAAGGCACAACGGAACGAGTGAGTTCCGTATGAACGATCGGTGAGCGCCCCCTAACATTGTATATTCCCGATCGAAAACCGACAAGGCAACGGGCTCGTGGCCCGGTGAGTGGAGGCGTTGACTTCTAAACCAAGAGGTCGCGAGTTCGAGGCTCGGGTGTTCCACACTTCGGGCTTGGGTATGGCTGGCTGACGACGGCTAATAAGCCAGAAATGGCCATTCCAGTCGTCCTTGTCTTTGTCGGTAATACCATTCTGCCTCTATAAGGTTGTAATATTAGACATCGAGCAGCATAACCTCGTGGTCATTCAGTTACGTCAGGATGCCGGTCTTTATGTGAACTTCTTTCTGGCCGCCTGCCAAAACTACACTCTGTAAAAATGACTTCTTAAGTATCAGAAAGTTCTGTCACTGATTGTGGACTCAGTTATAAATCCAAATATATATTTCATAGAAAACAGGCATACAAATATTCATTCTATTACTCATTTGGCAGACAGTTACACATTCTCCAATTTTTTTACTTGAGGAATGGGTATAATTCAGTTTTAAAAAGCCTTTTAATTCCCCATAAATTATGAACCTCATCTTCCGTTACATTTGCATTCAGGTTACCCAAACGTCAATTTGCATATTTTCCGCATATAGAAAATCATATATTTTTCTACATTATTAAGAGGAGACTATATGTAGTTCATAAAATTTCTCAGTAGATTTAAACAATATTGTAAATTTTGCAGTCAACACTGGTTTATGCAGAGACAGGAGGTTTTATGAACGGGACATTCACGACCTTAGAAAATCTCGTGATTGAAAACCTTTTTAAAGCCGAATAATATCCTTCATTCAAGTATAAAATTCGGCATTATGTAATTTTCTACCGAATTTGTAAAAGAATGAACATTTTTATGCATGTCTGGTGTAATTTCCAAGGAAACTAATGCGCGAACTTGGAGTAATTCTTTCGAAACAGACTTTTTCAGGCACGGTCCGAAGTTTGATGTGAATATTTGAGCTGGGGGACCCACTGACGAGCCGAAGCCCTCGCAGCTGCGTCAGACAGCGGCATAAGATCGGCGAGACACGCGTGTCTGGGCTTTTAGCTAATACCTGCGTTGTAAGAACGGTAAATCATTGCACAATTTTTATGCATGTTTCTATGAGATATATTTAAATTCATAAGAGCACCAAAAATCAATGACAAAAATTCCTGCTAATCATTTTTTACAGATTTTCGTTTTTCTGTCATCCTGAAGTAATTGCTTTTTCATATGATTATTCCGCAAGATGATTACTATAATGACCCAACTCAAGCAAGCACATCTACTGTACGTTGACGCGTGCCTTTATCTATGACGAAGCTGGACGTTCTTCAAACTCTGAACTTCATGTTTACTAAAATGTGTGCAGACATCACGTGGGATAATTTTCGCGTGATGCATAGCCGGGCATCAGATCACGTGGAGCAACCACTCTCTCCTACCTCTCAGTCGCAAATTAATATCGGAAAAAATGGGGCTTGTCGGAAAACTCGGGCTTTTCGTAATGAAGTTTTATAGTGGTATCCCTAGCGCGTAGTGATAAAAGGTGAAACTAAGAAAACCTGGATTATTACACTATCACGCAAGCATTCAGGGGGGTTTCTTATGGGGTGCTCGCGCTTAAGGGGTCGGGAGACGGTCCCCGCAGTGGACGCCGCTGTTGATTTGCTGCATCAGAACGGAGATCAGACCTGTTCACGGCACGTGTCCAACGGGCTGCTGTGGGAAGGTTTGAGACCATAATTATCGGCGTACTTACATGTACGGGGGTTGTACGATATACCATACTTGACAGTACAGGCACGCATTAATAGTAAACCTTAGTGTTACGTAAGTCGCTGCGCCTAACGCCATTACAGTCTCCTTGGTAGGCTTGGACAGTCGTCCGGTGCATATGAGAGGGAAGGTAGAGTGAGACCGATCCCGGAGACTCATCTCCACGACGCATCAGTTCATTTATGACGCGCACTAAATCCATCTCAGCAAATTGAAAGTCCAGACATGGAAGGCTGTCACCTGAACCAAGAGCCCGATCTCCAGGACAGAGTCAGGCTACAGTGGTCAGCTTATAATTTGACTTCCACTCCGCTAAGATCCGAGCCGCCCCCACGAGAGTTTCATGCATTCTGCTGGAACTAGACAATGCATGACACACGCAGACGGCTGTTCAGCCTTGTCAGACACTGTCACCGAGTCCATCCCAGGTCGTCTTGGCATTGTAGTACCACTGGAACCGGGTAGATAAAGCACGATGGGGGTGTGGTAGGTACTGCTCAAGTCTGACTCACTGTAACCTACTTAACCCCCCCGAGACACGGTCCTACGCCCACTCCGAGTGGGACGTAGTTGACGTCTTCTGAGACGGTCGAGTCTTTTGGGGAGTGGCGGTACACGATACTAGTGTAAGTCGTGGGAATGTTGTTGTAAGATTAGTTGGATGGAAATAAGGAGAACCGAAATAGGCAATAGGATATTTATGTTCTTCCCCATAAAGACTGTCACCAAGATCCTATCGAAAGCCCGGACTTTAAGGAATCAGTTCGCATATTCCTTTTGGGCTGTAAGGTAGTTATTTTTTGAACTGAAGATGATTTCCGCATTATAATCTTTTCAGGGGCACTTGTTCCGGGATTGCCATTAATCAATGTTTTCGTGCTGTAATGTCAGACAGGTGGTTACCTGCCACCAAGGTTTAGCCTGCACTTTTTATAGCCGTTATCCAGTCTTTGATAAAGCTGCTTATCTTAAAATTTCGGCAGCTACGGCATTACTTATGCTTGAGTTTTGATAAGATCATCTGATAGTACCCGATCTTGACGAAACAGATAAAACTAGCTGAACCTGCTGGTAGCAGTTATTACGGAACTGACACTAATTCCCAGTACAGAGGCCGAACATTTCGCAGGCATTGTGCGTTGAAATGCCAACAGCATAAAACTGCAAGCCCTTAGCTACGCTTTCAGTCGTCAAGTTAATTGGAACTTTGGAACACAGGCAGCGACTTTTAAAGACAGAACGCACTAGGCAGAACTTTATTTAGGGTCTTGATTCATCTGGGGAAATGTGTGAGGACTGTCGGTGCTGCAGTGTGATCCACCAACTAGGGGCTCTTTGCACCTGTACAGTAAATAATCCCATGAAAGACGCCGTAATCTACAGAGATGCACTTGTTTGGTGCGCTTTGATTGGATCATACGGATGAGCCATATAGCAAGCATCGTGGTGCCGAAAGTTTGGGACTATCAGAACCTTGTGAGTTATAGTCAAGCGAACCCACGCCTTCCCTGACAGCCTCAGCGCTCACTTTGGGGAAGTTTCCAGAGAGTCGAATATGTTTATCTCTATCAACAAAGATCTATTCAGTCTTGCTGAAGTAGGAAATTTTGGAAAACGACGCAATATGCTACCCAACTTTGCATATTACTTATTACTGCATATTGCGTCTTTGCCCAATTTTGTTTTTTTTTGAGAAAAACCAGCTACACTGACGTTCTTTTTGTCTGTGGTCGTTGGCACAGCTGTATATGCTTGCGTGTATGCCCCTAGAACGATCAGGGGCCAGTAGAATACAGTTAAAGCCGACTGGGATGTTTGTAGGCAGAGCAGCTGAGTTACTTACTCTTGCTCCTCTGAGGTGTTTCTCTCGCCTATAGAATAAGTAATAGATTGAAGTTGATCATGGAGACTGGTCCAATTCTACACTTCTGTACTGTTGCAAATATTCATCGATTGCGTTTCTAGGTAGGGATAAGACACATCGACTTCAAGGGTCGAAAATAGGTGCTTTGAGGTCGCAAAACATCGCATCAGTATTTTATTGTAAGACATTTCCTAGACTTACTCCGTGGCGTGGACTTACGACGATAAAATCCGAGGAAGAGGTAGCAGTCTGAAAACCACCACCTGCCTTTATGATAAGTTCTCTCAAGGTCTGGTAGAAAGAAGCTTCTTTTGTCCAAACGCGTGTTGTAGATTTGACGCAGTGTGCACTCAGAACTGATGTAGTGGAAACGGAAAGGCCTCTGGAAGACATCAACTGGGTAAAATTAATCCCAGCCATTATGGATTACCAAAAACGCATAAAAACATATATACACCTAAGACCAATTCTGTCTATGTATAACTTACCTCTTCACAAACTAGCACGGTGGCTAGTCAGAGAATTAAAGCTGATCCTACGTCGGTTTTCTGTCTACACACTAAATAACGGCCTTTTATTTCATTGAAGAAATCAGGTATCAAAACATTTCGGGCAAATACATGATATCCTTGGATGTAGAATCACTTTTCACTAACGTACGACTAGATGAAACAATAGACATCATATGTACCCATGCGCCTAAAACACGTCTGCCATCTGGAACACTACAGGACGCAATAAAGTCGTGCAAAAAGAACGTTCACTATCTTTTTAACAGTCAATTATTTAGACAAATTGACGGATTAGCAATGGGAGGTCCTCTCGGCCCTAGTTTTGTTGATATCTTTATGGGTCATCCTGAAGTAAAGCTGGTCACGAAATTGAGATGCTGCCACTATACAAAAGATACGTGGATGATGTTTTCGCTATTGTGGAAGACATTAAAAAAGCTGAGGAATTGCTTACTATTATGAAAAAACTACACCGAAGGAGCCTATTTACAATGGATAATGAACAATACAATAAAATATCTTCCTTGGATGTTCTTATGTTTAGACAGGAAGCTGGTTCCATAAGACGTTCCGTTTTCCACAAGAATACTTGGAAAGGGCACTACTTGCCTTTTTCGAGTTTGGTACCCATATAAGGTAGAAGGAACTCGGTATACACCCTGCTTTCCAAAGGGCTAGGAATATTTGCTCTAATGACTCACCGAATGCGTAACTTGTAGGCCTTAAAGAAACACTGCTTAAGCGTGGATATAATGCAGGCTTCATCCACAAGTACAATAAATCTACACGGCCAAAAAGCCCGTTTTTATATCTTTGCTCTTTAAGGGCGACAATATTTTAATAACTATCAAACGAGGGCTACATTGCATTATTGAAGGGACATACAATGCGGCCAAACTCATATTATGCAGTCCAACCAAGCCTCTTCAAATTCCACGGGCAAAGAATGACTTTACAATGCACGCTACTTCAAATGGTGTTCATGAATTTACACGCGCCAGAGGATGGAAGTAAATTGGGCGGACGCAAAGGCAATTGGCAGCCAGGTCATTTCAGCACCTGTCTAGATGGCTTCTAAAGCATGAAAATAAAATTCCGCATTCCTCTATTACAAAGCGCCTTTTTGATACTGGTCACTCCGTCAACCTTTAAACGTCCTTCCGAGTGCTTATTCGGGCACGACCAACACGGACATTGCGTTAGCTGGAGGCGCCTGTATACGGCGGGTGAAGCCAGATCTATTTAAACGGCTCCAACATGTGGTAAGCCTAACTTTGCCATGGTAGCCTCTAGCTCCATTATTTTCACTATCCCCTTACTTTTTGCTCGTTAACGCCTTTTTGCTTTACTCCTCCCATACTACGTTTCAGTTGCTAATTTTATCGATTAGCCGACACTACCAAAACCATGACCTTGTTGTTTCTGCATCGATTTTCTGCACGTATTAAAATCTGTTGTTTTCCTCCCACTCGTTATCTTAGCAACAGGACGCGAATAACGAGCCGTGGCGAACTGTTATGGTACTAATGAATCCTACCTTGCATGCTTGCTTAGTCAATCTTTCGTCAGACAAAATAAAACAAGATGATGCAAGTTCACTTCTGTAGAGGACATGTAATCGGGGAGGATTCTTAGAGATATGGGCAGGTTTGACGATGCACTGAGCTGATGACTCACTGACACACTAGATGACTGGATACAGATAAAAAAAACCTATCGCTTCCGGGGTTTCTCACAGCTGAGGCCTGCATCACCCAAGCGCCATCGTCATCAAGTTGGTGAATTGCTTCCCCGAGGAGAAACAAACAAACGTCATTTACCATACCTCCATGTGGTAATCCCTCCCGTATGCTCGTCGATCATATGAGTGGACGAGTGGATGTCCTATCAACGCACACAAACTGACTATCGTTTGGCACATTTCTCTGTGTCTAATCTTTGCACGTACCTGAACGAGACTACAGCCTAAGTTAGGATATCATTAATTTATGCGGTCAAAACAAGACAGGCCTTCCACACCAACGCAGGCGACATCAAGTATCCAGTCGATCACCTCGCCTTTAAAATCAGTATTGCGCCTACGCATTTCCAGACCTCCTACTTTAACGCCATACCTCGTCCCCTCCCCCAAACCCGCAAACTTGCCGACCCCTTTAAGATAGCTGCACAACACTACACGCCCTGGTATGATAATTCATGTTATCACTAGTCTGGGGATTCGCAGAAGAGCCACCTCATTTTGTTTACATCCTTCCTTTAGCACATACTACCGTGGTTCTATGGAGAATTATAAGCATATTAGTACTAAATGATTCACCATACAGACAGAAATTTAGCTGGTACCCGCCCTGTTGATATGGTGAATCATTCAAACGTCAGTGTCCTGCCGCCTGTCTGCTAGCGGCTAAGGTATAACACGTTGTGCAACACAGATACTAGCTAAAAGTCCAGGCACGCGTGTTCCGCCCATCTTGTACCGCTGACTGAAATATTACCTTCTTTGTAAATGAAACAAGGTAAGGTGAAACTGAAGTCAATAAATCAGAAAAACACATGGAAAGGGCTGGAGAACCCACTAATGAGCCGAACATCTCGCAGTTGCGTCAGACAGCGACACAAGATCGACGAAACACTCATGTTTGGGCTTTTAGCTAATAAGTTTGTTGTAAGTATGGTAAATAATTACACAATTCTATTCTACTGGCTGCCTGCTGTCGGTTTGTAAATAATATGCGGTTATTCCGCAGTAGCTGATGGATTGCAGCTGAAATAGTCATATCAAATTTCGTACCGTGCCTAGAAAGATCTGTTCCGAAGGAGTTACTTCAAGTTTGCGCTTTAATTCTTTCGGAAATTAATTAAGGCAAGAATATTACGTTATTATCCGGCTGACGTTTATGAATGTCAGCTTAAATACTCATTTCAATGCCTGGTCCGAGCCTAATAACTTGTGCACCGAAGGATCAACTTGAAGTTTGTTCATTTGTTTCAGAGAGAATTAAAAAGGCTCGATATATGAATGTTTATAATGGTAAGAGGGCGCTCACCGCTGTGCGGTTGCTGGTTGGACTAAAGAGAGAGCCCATAAGGCAAAAGGGAACGAGTGAGTTCCGTAGAAACGATCGGTGAGTACCCCTCTTCCATTTCATATTCCCGATCGCAACCGAAAGGGCAGCGGGTCCGTGGCCCAGTGGTTAGAGGCATGGACTTCTAACCAACAGGTCGCGAGTTCGAACCTCGGGTGTTCCACACCTCGGTGTTGGGTATGACTGGCTGACGACGGCTAATAAGTCAGAAATGGCCATTCTATTCTCCCTTGTCTTTGTCGGTAATTCTATTCTGTCTACAGTACGTGCCGTCATGCAGCTGAGTTTGGGCTCAAGAAAGAACTCCAAGGCACAAAGGAACAAGGGAGTTCCGTAAGACTCGGTGTGCGTCCTCCTACCATAGCATATAAACTCGAAAGCAGCATCCGACTGGAATAGAGCTAGGGACCTCCTTTTCTTTTACAATTGGTCCTCGCTGATTTCTGACGGGATGCCACACGTGTAGATTAACTTGCCGGCAAGGAACTATAAGAAAACTATTGCGGGTAAACGCCTTTAACGACTTCTTCAGGGGGGAGGGGGGAGGTACACCTTAAAAGATGTTACAAGGTTTCGTAGAAGGACCGACTATGTTTTAATTGCGTCAAAAAGGGTGCCACATTTTTTAGTCACAGAGTTCCGTACTTCCACAGTCTGATTTACAATAAGATGCCCATTCGGACAGAATTTTCGGTAAATCCACGCCTAATCTTAGAAAATTTTAAATAAATTACTTTAGCCCATACAGGCACTAGAGGACACCACAGGTAAAAATGCGAGTGCTTAACAGGGTTTACAAGTGCCTCAGGGGTTATTAACACTCGTCGTTGCTAAGCCACCCACACGGCCTTGTCGGCGTGTCATGATCATTGGGCGAGGGGGTGCGAGGCTGTGACCGATGTTTGTAAGTCATGTACGTGCAGTACGCATCACTGCTGATAGAAGGGAACAGACGAGTCCCTAGAAGCAGTTCAGAGGAAGAAGATGCGGTTACTGGAACAAGAGGTATATTGGCCAGAGGTTTCGGATTCTCCACCGAACACATCATCAGTGGTAGTTACAAACGAGAGCAATAGAGACACTAGGTGCGAGTTTTTATTAGAGCGCGGTTGCCAGGCAACCGCATGCCCATTATATTTGGCAGTACTTGCGTTCATCGCTTGGGGTCTTAGTTGGTGCGATGATTGTTTGTTGGTCCGTAGGCATGTCATTAATTCCCGTGCTTTACTTAGCGTTGATAATTCTTGGCGTGACGATAACTCGGCAGTTTTTTTCACTGTCACAGCGACTACTGGTCGTCTGCAGGTTTTCCGCGTGGGCAGTAATTTTCCCTGGACATCACTCTCAGAGAAAAACCAGTCTTATCTAGGTCTTCCTCTCCACCAAATACTTCCCGCTTGTTGCAGAGTTGATGCAGCATGACTCGGGTCAGCTTCCTGGCAAAATTCTACCAAGTCCCCTGAAAAGAAAGTTCTTTGAAAGTTTGCTTTATGTTTCCATTGGGACGAGAAACAACTTGCAAGGTGATGCCTGGCCCGATAGTAGGACAGGACAGCTTAACTGAACGCTTCAAATGCCTCACGGGTGCTGCACTTCCCAAGCGCAATACTCCAGACCTGCACCTTCTAATTTTAAATAAGTTGCCCATTTTAACAGGATTATCAGGAAATTCATGAACGTACCTGGTAAGTCTCAAGTGAAAATACTACAAGTTTAATAGCATTAAGGAATAACAGATTCATCTAGAATACCTAGAGCTATGCGGTCTTGAACGACTAAAATCGACAAGGACGGTTGGTTAAAGCAGCAGCTGGAAAGCGAACATGCCTTAGTCATAAACGCTCTTGTGTTACCGGTGTTATGTTTTATGAATGTCGGCACAGATTAGGCGCTTTTTGCAAACGCCCAACACTTGGACCAGTAGGGCGCCTGGGTGGATCATCGTCAGCGTGAGTCATCCGAGGACGGTGCAGTCGTCGTTACCGCCCAAGAATTCAGCGTTGTCCAGTGAGGGCGTGATTGGAGAGGGCATGTTGTGCGGTATCTTAAACGGTGGGGAAACTGTTTGGGCAGGGTTGCCAAGCCAAGGTACTGAAGGCGTTGGCGCTGTCTGGGTTGAGTCTCCGTGTTGCTTGTTCAAACTGGCCAACTTGCAGATCTTGTGGCGTATCAGGACAGCTAATCGCCTAAGAGTAGTCAGCAGAGTTAAATCAAATTTCGCCCAATGGAAGCTTGCCTAATTGGCCATCAATTCCGTTTCGATCATGTGCATAGCTATTTCGTTTACTGCATCCATCAGTACTGACTTCTGCTCCTAACTATGATCGTTAGAGGTTGCAAGGTAGCCTCGCGATCCTGTGTGCAAGTCGTGTAGTGAGAATTGCTTCCCGTAGATTGACACGGTCAGAGCTGTGTGATTGCCGCACCAACGAGTAGTTGTTCTTTCGCCATGTGACCCGGACTCATTTAGAAGGCACGATGAAGTGTCTTCTCAAGCATATGATTTCGCCACCCGCTTTTTTGGAAATTCTATTTCCAACCACTACCATGTGCCCCTCAAGCAGTGGGATCTAGAAGTTGCGCATTCCGATCGTAATCTTCAAAGGAAATTTAACATGCAAGTTTGTCCGTGAAGTTACAAACAGTCACATTATAATTGCTGCTTGCCAAATGACTGGCAGTATATATGTACCCCTCTTGACTAAAACAAACTTTTAGCTACAGTAGATGGGCAAATAACATGAATCCAGACGGAGTGAGCAGGAGAGTCACTTATCCCAAGAAACTCGTCTCGGATATAGCGAGGCGTCCGTAAGTAGTGATGATTGATAATTGCGGAACTGAATTTATTGGCTGCATTCGTTTGTTTGATGTTGGATAATGTTTCATCTATCTGTCATACGTAGCCTTCTTTGCATGTTTTGGAGACCCATGCGAACGACTATAGGCCCCTAACATGCCCAGTAATTCCCAGACGTAGAATGTGCTGTAAAACGGGCATCCAAAGACGAAGAAAAAGAGAGGGTGAATTCGTGAACCAAATTGTATTTGAGTTGACGTTTTGGAAACCTTCTCGTTTCCATCATCAGAGTTATTTTTTGGCTGTTCCTGTTGATTTTGAACGCTTCAGCCTTGATACCTGCCTGGTATTAGATCCGTGTTCGAAGCACGAACTATGACCTGCCCGTTGGACACCGCTTAGCGTTGACCTCTCCGCGACTGACCGCTGGTGGTTTCGTGTCATCTTTGACCCCTTTGCGGCCGTCGTAATTGTTGCTGAGTCAGCATGCTCATCAGCCTTCCCCTCGTCACTGAACGGACTGATCAGTTGTTGGGGCTCATGTGAGTTGGTCTCAGCCTCGTGGGCGTCGCGGTAAGGTAGCATCCCATGCTGATCACATGACCCCGGCCGGATTCCCTCCTTCTTTCCGCTGGCATCGGCTGTCGGCCACGCGTGAGTTTGCTCGACTGTTCAGATGGCCTCGTCCACACTGGCTCGAGCCTTGTGCGTAGCGCCTGGTATGCGGGGTACAGATCTATGGCTCTGTTAAGCGTGCCAGTCGAGGACCAGTTTTCGAGCATCAGTCTGGCCATCCTATCGTTGGCTCGGCCGAGTACCCTTGCCTTCTCAAAGGCAAAATCGTAGATCTTCTGTTGTACGTGGTCATAAACCATAGACAACTAGTAGAATGTGAATGCAGAAATGGACGAATGGCACAGCATATATGTAGAAAAGGCTGCTTGGAATTCAGTATTGACGGAAAACCATGCATTTTGCCATTGTCTTTAATCCATACTATTTCTAGATCAAGGAATACGTTTGCACTCATGCGACTGGCGACAGTGTGCATGGTTTGGATTGCATCAGTGCGGGGTATTGCTTTGCTTACAGAGTGACACTGGCCTGTATACTTAATCGCTCCAAATCCACGTGCGTGCTCAAACTGTCCAACTGGCACCGGCATGCCAGTGTTTCACCGAGGTCTATTTAACGGTGGGCTTTGTGTATTCAAGTTAGAAGCTAGTGAATGCCTGACATGTTTCTTTTCTATCATTGGTCTCCGCACATGCTTTGTTAGGAAATATTGATGTTGCCTGGCTCTAAATTTGTGTTTAATGACGACTTATCCCGTTTTACATGGTTACAGCCCAGGAATCCTTATTATACGCAGATTGGCCAGAAGAAATTCAAGAGTGTGGCCACGAAAAATGATTGCACCTGTGGGGTATATGTAAAACTGACTGACTGCCTAAGAAAACCCCAGGGAGGGGGTTTCATAGGCGGTTGTCAACTCGAGCATCCGGCCAATCGGCACAACCACTCCGCGATGTTTCGGTCTACCAAATACTTAGGAAGATGGTTTGCTAGTTCGTCCAGTCTTGGACATACGTAACTTTCCGTATCTTGCGGTAGCTAAGCGGTAGGCTAAGAAGCAAGGGAACGGTTGTTTCTGGTTGATGTCTCATGACAATTCACAAGCATCCCAGTCACACACACACAGTCGATTGCATCGGCGAATACATATCGGCCATTCAAATGTAAATGGGGATAACAACGAACACACCATAGGAACTACCACTAAAATCTACACTAACTGTGCAGTTCCATTTCGACAACAAACTGTAGACAAATAGACGGCGTTGCTATGGGCTATTTTGGGTAAGATTTCACTGATCACCTATCACGCGTGGCCTTTTACCCGTGTTTTTGAAACCGATGCGAACAATTAAAGACCCCCCACATGCCCAAATACCCCAAGACGTGTTCGTTTTATAAAGCAAAAGGTGAATGTGAAAATGGATGAATACCACGGTACATAAAAAAGGTTGTTTGCATTCAGCACGGGCGGCAAAATGATGCGTTTACCTATTGCCCCGAATTCATGTTATTTTTGTCCTAATGAAGGCATCTGCTTTCACTCGATTGCAGACAGTGTGCATGGTTTTGGTTGCATCAGTGTAGGGACATTACTTAGCGCACAGAGTGACATTGGCCTCTCCGCCGAATCTCTCCCAATCTACACGCTTTATCTGACCGTCCCACTAGAACCGGCATGCTAAAGTTCCACGGAGGTCTACTTAACGGGTGCTTTGTGTATTCAAGTTAGCAGTTAGTAACTGTCTGACGTGTTTTCTCTCTATCATCGGTCTCCACACATCCTTTGTTAGGTAAGATCTATGTCGCTTGGTTTTTAAGTTTCATTAAACCCTGAATAAGCTAGATAATTGCAAATCCACGCGGTATTTTGAAGTGTCTGCACTTTTGCAGCCCGGGAAACACAGTCTGCATCTTTCGGTCTTCTAGCCTCTGAAAGTCTGCTAAGGCAAACCAAGTTAAGTAACTGTTGGTGGAGGACTGGTTTGTGCCTATGACAACTGACGTAAAGAGACTCACAGACGTCACACTCTCCTAATTACAGATGCGTGTGTCAAAACAGCAAAACGGTGCCCCATCGCGACATCGGAAAGCGACGCATTCCGCAGTACGACATCTAAAGAGGGCGTAACTCTCATTTGCTTGATGCCTGCGTCAAGCGCAAGGGTTATTTCCACTGTTGAAAATTCTCCGAACGATTTTCGTGCGTCACAAGTGAAGGTAAGTGGCCTCAATGTCCGTTGCGGAACAGACGACGGCGTTCTGCATAGATTTGCAGCCCAATCTAACTTGAATCTACATGTGAGTGACTCTGGTTAGGCTTCTAAGTTCTGATTTCGTCGTAAATGGTGCAAATGGAATGCAGATAAAAATAACGAAGACTAATATGTCCATTTATCTGAATCAATGCGTAGATGATTCGAGAGTCGAAAGCAAGGATAGCCGTCTTCGCAGGATCTTAGATTGGGGGTCTAAAATAAACCACAGAGACTGAAGCGTCACAGCCTGAGGCGTCACTTGCATTTAGCCTTGTATAAATCACCATCTGAACAACGGTGTTCATTTAAAGCTGACGCGGATTGTACTAGTCTCAGACCTAACGTCACTTCCAGCACGTAGAGCTGTTTTCAGCCCTCCGGCAGCGATTATCAATTTGCGCTGCCATTCGGGGATGCAACTGGAAGTCCCAGGAACTAGCGCAGACAATGACAGTTTTATCCAATGGGTTTGTCCTTGGGTAATGGTCGGCAACACAAAGATTCCCAAATCAAAGGGATTTGTTTGGAGAACCTTTGCTGCTGAGGAAGTGTGTACACAAGGCTTTGCAAGCAGCCCCCGTAAGCGGTCTCCCGAGGCGAGTTTTGCTCTCTGTGTCCGCCGTCGAGGTTATTATCGATGTGCGTTTTTTGCCCTGCCTCAGTGGCCACCGACCAATCAGTGGAGGGGCAGCGTTGATTGGCTACAAACACTCGCGCGGTTAGTGAAAAACCTCCCTCGGTCCCAGCAGCGAATCGACAGGGGGCGTGAGGCGAACAGAAGAGCGTTTTAACAAAGCGGCGGAGGGCAAAGAAGCACGGACTGCGACAGTTTCGTGCAATTTGATTTTCAAACATAAACTGTGAGCCAGAAGGTGCACTTACTTCGTCAAATTGCAGCAGAGAACGTCAAAAAGGTGTTTCTGAAAATAGCCTATTTGATTCTCCCAGCTAGCTTAGCACAATTGTCTGTGTGATAGTTGTGGCAATTTTTCTCACGGAGCCATTTCAGCTGATGTAGCTCACATGCTGTTCTGATGTTTTTTTTTAGTCTTAAGACACTGATAAGACCCCGTGGTCATCTTCAGCTGTTGCGTGTCTTCTAGGCATGACTGGGATTTTCCTCCCACATGTAATTGAAAACATTTGTGCCCTTGGAATCACGCAATCACGCTACACATCTAACTGGTTGAGACTTTTGCTTCGCTACCAGGGGGAATAACGTCATGCCACTCGGAATCTCCCGTCGTTTTTTAATATCGATTTCTTCGAAATAATCACACAGTGTTTGCCTCCCAATTGGCAACGGACTGGAGTGACGTAATACATTGCGATAAGTCTTTTCTCGTCCGATTTGAAAAATGAAAGGAATATTAGGGCCGAATTTCACTGCCTTCAACAGAGGCTGAATTAAGTTTGGCTCGACAATTTGTTCCACAGCCCTCAGCAAATGACTTCCGATGCATTACTTTTTATCGCTCCAGCAATTTTGCATCTCAATATGGTACTTTAAGCGTTTTTTAAGGCCGTCCTCGCAAACCTGTGAAAGTCAATTTTCGGTCTTCGGTTTATTTGAGAAACTCACTCAAACGAGTCTTCCAAAGATTAGAACAATTTATTTTTCTCATTTTTACTGTATTGGAAACAAAAGTGGTGGAGGTATTAGAATAAGTAACTGACCTTTTTAGTGAAGTGTTGACCAAAACTCCGAACGACGCCTTCCATTGGAAAGTAGTACGAGCTATGAATTACCGGACAATATAATCCCAGGATATTTTAGTCTTGCCAGAATTTCGACTTTAAATGAGCTTCTGTCCATCCGCCAACAAAGACCACAGTCGGTAAATATGACTGCACATGTGGCATACGTTTCACCATCAATTGCTGGAGTCTATGTAAATCAAATATATTTTTAAGAAACCATGGGAAAGGCATCCTTTTTGTACTCATTTTGCAGCAAATGACTTCTTTTTCGAACTTTCCGTTTGAAGAAGGTGTATCATTAAGCCTCAAATGTGCTTCACTATGAGAATTTCAATACCGCGAAATGCTCATTCATGCATCTACACTTTCTTGATTCTGATTATGAATTCTCTGTAATAGTTAGTTTTCATTGCAGAATCTTACGTGCGTGGACAATTTTACGGTACATTGGAAGGATATATTATTTTGTTTAGAACTTATTAGACCACGCACAACTGCGGCTTGAGTTAAGCGTTATCTGAAAACTAAAAACCTCTTCGAAACCAAAAGGCATTCTTCTTTTATGAACGAAAGTAAAACCAAGGAATATTGCGTCAACCAATGATCACAATAAATATTTTCAGTACTGTTTTCTTTGACATATGATTCAACTTATAAGGCACTTAAAATCAATGGGCAAAGTTCATCCTAATTACATTGTCACTTTTGCTAAATGAGAGTTTCATAAATAGCCGAAACGTCGGCATCCTGGCGTGACATACCATGAAATAAGCCGGATAGTGTACAATAAATAGGCTGTTAACTCAGTGAGATGGTTGAGTTTTGCTGCTCAATTTAGGCTTGAACTTTCGAGGGCGCCTTTGATTTCCTTGTATGTAAGAGTTATACAATTTATAATTAGGGAAATTGTTTGTGAAAGCCTTTTAGCAGTTAAGGAGGAATGTTACCTAACAAACGTTGTCTCATCGAAGAAGATGACGACCTTTAAAGCTGCTAACACGTCAAGGATAGGCTTTTTATAGTCGCCTAAAATGCGCATTTTAGGAGTACTGCAGATGGATGCGCTCTATACACGCAACCACATCCACCTAATGCTCAAAGTTTTCTCATTCGCATTAGCCCACATCAAAAATGCATGTAGTTTGCGCGCTAGTACTGTCACCAAAAAATCATAGTGCTTTCTCCACCCATTTGTTGTCGGCTCCAAATGGGTGTTTCGAAAAACTGCACTACTTTCCCATTTTTTCCTTTACTTTCTATGATGAAAGGTCTTAAAAACCCAATGTCACTGCATGGTTAAAAGGTTTTGCTCAAGGTCACGCTGAATGGAACGCTCGTAGATGTTACCTTTGAGGAATACTGATGACCACTCCTATTAGACGCCCTATATTTTGAGATTTCATAAAGGGTAGATTTTCTTTTTTGCCTAGAAGGTGGCAGATAATGTCTGCTATTAAAATAGTGCACTTACCTTGTGCTCTTTATAGACAGTTTATTGCACTTAAGGGAGATTCTGTTATGCTTTATTCAAAATGGGAGACGAAATGTACGCCTTGTGAAAGCATTTAGTCCAAAACATTTAAAAGCGGTGGCTTTTTTCACTGACCTGGACAAAGCAGATGGCAGTTTGTCATTTGCCTTCAGTATGAACGGGGAGCAAATCAGCTGCCGAGGTCTCGAGGTAGTTTACTAGGATAGGCTAATTGCTACTGAAGGAATTTTTCAGTATTTGGTGCCGTGAGCGTCGAACGCCATGAACGTTGGCATTTTGTTTTCAACACGCCATCCCATGAATAGGTATGAATGTATGTATGCATGCAGTTTGCGTGCCATTACCCTTGTAAAAATCCTAATGCTTCCGACAGCCATTCATTGTCGACCTTTAACTTGATGCCTTAAAATGTTTGGATCTTTAGTTGATGCTATCATCGAGTACCAGTGATGACTACTCCTATTGGACGCCCTATGCTTTGGACTTCCACGAAGAGTAGATTCTCTCTTTTACATAAATTAGGGCAAGTGATATCTCAAATTTAAATTTGCGGTCGCAGTGCATCCTACCACTCTTCACTCTCCTCGACAATTTTATTTCACGTATGAGAGATGCTGTTATGCGTAATTCAGATTTTTAGGCGAAATGTGCTGGTAGTTTGACAGTTGTCTGCAACAGTCTTCAGTATGAGCGAGCAGCAGATATACTACTGAAATCTTCAAAATACTTGCTCAGATGCGTAATTTGTTGTGGGAATCATAGAATATTTAGTACCGTAAGTGTCTAGCGCCGTGGAGATTGGCATCCTGCATTCGGTACACCAACTCG
This sequence comes from Spirometra erinaceieuropaei, assembly GCA_902702965.1. NCBI lineage: Eukaryota > Metazoa > Platyhelminthes > Cestoda > Diphyllobothriidea > Diphyllobothriidae > Spirometra > Spirometra erinaceieuropaei. Next base: position 2,035,588 of record CACRXP010000029.1, on the reverse strand, counting down.
TGACAGGAAATGTCTAGAATGCTCCGTTTAGTGACAGGTTTCATAAACCCTGTTCAAAATTTTCATACTTTAACTATGCGAATAAGTCTTGCATTTCAAGATCATTTTCACAATGCACATACCCCTATCGAGATTGCTATTTCCCCAGACTTACAAAATTTCAATCCAGGTTTAGCCGACCTCTTCAGGGATGAAACAGCTTCGTTTAAAATGGTGTCCTTTGAATTGGTCGAACGAGAGTAAACGGTAGGCCATCCAACTGAACTTACCAAGGAACCATCAGAACACGTTTTGACAGTGTTTTTCCTTGTTTAAATAAAATTTAAATACATTCGGGTTACTAAAAGGCCCGAAAGTGCGGCGTTACCAAAGTCTATACAGAAAACGCACACAAGGAGCAACCGTACATCGGGAATTCGGTATACGGATTACGTTACGCCGTGACTAACGGTTTATATCACATTTAAACCTCTTAAAACTCCCCACCAGTGGGAAGTCACTTTACACTGCTCAATACGGACAACGGGGGCGAACAGAGAACACAGCAAATGTCCTCTGGTATGTCTTAATTAATCGTCAGTAGTATGTGAATTGATGTCTCCTCATCTATCATTTGCTCACTATACAAATTCCTCAACTCCCACTTTGACCCCCAGTTTGAGATCGCGAAATGACTAAATACAACACAATCCAGACTCATTTTGACTCGCTAGGAATCTTCTGCGCCTGGTTGAGATTCCCCCCACGTCTATAACCGAAAAAATGACATTTTTAATTGCGTCTCTTGAAGTGGAGACAAGTGTTCTCAGTGACAACTCTTCAGCAGCGGTCTATGTAGATTTGAAACCCAGATTCCTTCTGACCTGTGTTTGAGCAAGTCCACTTGCGAATTCTGAGGGCAGAAAGTCGTCCGGACAAAAAGCATGAAGAAAAGGAACAGGGATTGTCAGTTCCGGTTTATTTGCCGTTACCATCAAACCAAACCACAAAAACGCTGCGAATACTTGAGGGTTGGAACAGAATCTGACCAATCCCCAAATATTTGAGATGAGAGCTCTGATGTAATGCGGAACGTCCAACCTCTTGCCTGCAGTCCTACTTTTGAGGCTCCACTTACCCACAACCTTCAGCCTTCAGCGTCTCTACAACAGCGTCTATCTTGCGCCGACTCAAATAATGTTACTACGAGCCCTCATGTCATTTTCAAATTGCGGTACCGTTTCTTGACCTCCTTAAGCGATTGTCATTTTTCGCAGCCCTCCAGAAATGCAATGAGAAAGTAATATGTGTGCGTGTGGTTTGCAATTGGTAAAAACGACGGCATTGAAATAATCAAGCTTTTTAACGTTTCGATAATCCAAAGTCAGCATCCGACCAGACTGCCCAACTTGTCTATCAGGGGGCACCCCTGTTTCACCGACATCCTCTGAGGTCGCCAAATATCCCTTTCGCCTTGGGCATACTTCACTCAGCTTCGAGGACGCGCTCAAGTTTTCGATTGCTTATCATGGCTCTCGCAGACTGGTGTGCTCTGGCAGTTCTCCGGCAGCTGGTTCCCTGCCGTTAGATGTGCTTGCTGTCCCGCTGGATATAAAGGCCGTGTGCATGGTTGCCCAGTGACTTTTGTCATCTTCTCCACTTTCTGACCCACGGGAGTTGTTGGATAAACGCTGGTCAAGTGTTTGTTGTGGACCAGAGTTTGCGGTGGTACACCTACAGTGAGTGACATAACTCATGAAATGTAGGCTGAACTTCTGAAATGCATTTTCGATTAGGAAGTATTACTTGGTCGCGGTTGTAATACTGACTATCTTGCGGCATACTCTTATGACATTTCGGACTTGGCAGAATGTCGGCTTTTAAATGCACTTCTTTTTAATCTCTTGTAGAAAGCGTACTTCGTAAAAAATGACTACTTAATTAGCATGCCCTTTTTCCCATTGATTTTCGATGGTCTTGCAAATTCAAAGACATTTTATAGAAACCATAAATACAAATATGATTTCTTTTAATCAATCAATAGAGAATCACGTCTTCTTTATATTTTGTAATTAAGAAAAGAGTATAATTAGGTTTTAAAAAAGTTTTCCAATTCCCGAATAATTTGGAGGCTGATCATCCGTTGCATTAGCGCGTAGTAAAGAAACTCACATATTTTTTATGCCATTAAAGAGAAATCATTCAGAGTCTGTGAAAGTTTGCAATGGATGCGGACCATGTTGCTCATTTCATGAGAAGCAGTGGTAAATGACCAGATACGATGCTATGTGAATTGACATTTCGCGGTCTTAAAAAGTATCATAATTAGAAACTTTTTTAAAACCTAATTATACTCCTTTCTTAAGTATGAAATATGAAAAAGACGTGATTCTTTATTGATTGACTTAAGGAAAGCATATTTTTATTTATGGTTTTGATAAAATATCTTTGAATTTGCAAGACCGTCGAAAATCAATGGGAAAAAGGGCATGCTAATTAAGTAGTCGTTTTTTACGAAGTACGCTTTCTACAGGAGATTAAAAAGAAGTGCATTTAAAAGCCGACATTCTGCCAAGTCCGAAATGTTATAAGAGTATGCCGCAGGATAGTCAGTATTACAACCGCGGCCAAGTAATCTTTCCTAATCGAAAATGCATTTCAGAATTTCAGCCTACATTTCATGAGTTAGGTAACTCACTGTAGGTGCGGGTCCGGCCGTGCCGTCTGTCTGCGGCCTCTCGGCTTTCGGTCTTTTTGATTATGTTTTTGGGGGTGAGGGGGAGAGTGCGGTAGATGCGGCGCATGTCTGTTCTCACTATTAACTAATTCACGCACACGTCAACGTGCCTGGTCCCAACTGACGGCCGGAGCACACGGCGGACATCGTTGGACGTGACGGTCGAACTATCGCTATCATTTCTGGCAGCTAGTCACACCCAAATCCTAAAGCTAGTACAGCTTTTTATTTCTTCTATTATTTGGTAAGTGCGAACGACCGCAATGCAGTACGTGATCGATCTCATAAAATGTTGGTCAAAATTCTGGAATGCGTTTCCGTTTAGGAAGGATTACTTTAGTGAGGTTGTTATACTGATTATCGTGCAGCATGACCCTATGACATTTTAGACTTGCAAGGATGTCGGCTTTCGAATGTACTCCTTTTTGGCCTCCTGCAGAAACCACTGTCGGTAAAAAATTACTACTTAAATAGCAAGCATTTTTCCTACTGATTATCGATGGTTTTATAATTTCAAATATATTTTCCAGAAACCATTGAAAATATATGCTTTTGGCTAATTTGCAAGAAAACCCAGCGTCTTCATATTTTCTGCCCAAAGAAAATGCATATTTTTGTTTTAAAAAGTTTCTAATTATGAGATTTTTAAGACCGTGTGATGTCCATGCATGCAAGACAGAATATGTTCGCTTACTAATGCTCCTCATAAAATCTATTGCACAGTCCAGATCTATTGCAAACGTTCATGAACTCTTTATAGTATTTTCTTAAGGACATAGAGGAATATATGATTTTTCTTACGCGGTAAGCATACACCTTGTAAAATGAAATTGCTAAACGCTGATGCAATGGCAGATCAGATTGAAAATTATTCGCGAATAGCGAAACTTTTTTAAAACCAAAATATACACTTTCTTCTGCATAAAATATGAAGGCACTGTGCTTTCCTACCAACTTAGTAAAAGAAAGCATATTTTTGTCCCTGGTTTCTGGAAAATATGCTTGCAGTTATAAAAACATCGAAAATTAATTGGAAAAATGCATGCTATTTAAGTAGTAATTGTTTTTACCGAAAGTGGATTCTGCAGGAGGCTAAAATGATGTGCATTCAGGAGTCGACATTCTAGAGAGTCAAAAACATCGAAGAGTTATGCTGCATGATAATCAGTATAAGAAGCCCAGGTAAGTAATCCTCTCTAATCGGAAACGCATTCCGGAATGCTTTTAATTTTATAAAATCAATTTCATCAGAAAAAATTCATTTAATTTTAACATCACTTAAAGGGATAGTATTTGGCTCGTGGCCAAACATACAGCACGCGTTTCGAACCATCGAGCAATATATCTAAATTAGAATTAATTTATTCATCAACACTCTGAGGAATCAAAATGACACATGTGGTATGTTAATTTGTCAGAGCAGTTCTTACTAGACCTGTCCTGGTAATTGGTTCTTTCTCGTTGCATGTTCTGGTGAGTCATGCTGAGCGCAAAATGGACCTGGTGATAGAGACAGGAAACAAAATCGTCATTTTCGATGCATTTGCGATCATGGATATTAATTATTCTCTGAAGAGCGTTCAATGAATTACACAAAGGTATGATTTCATGCGATCTGGGTGTAAATGCATGCCCCCTCCCTTCAGAATGCCCTATAGGGGGGGGGGCTTTAAAGCCCTGCCAGTACCCAAGGAGCTGGTAGTTATAAAAGGCTTTGTAAGTACGTTTTTTGGTGAAACGCATTCTAGTGTAACCATTGAAAATCCACTTCAGAGCGACCCTATGCAGGAGGACTTTAAATTTACCTGGAGATTCAAAGTTGACCAAATAAATATGTTTCTTGGAAAACCGACGTGAAAAATCCATGACGTCCACAACAGAAGTTGCAAAGTAACAGGAGCTTATGCACAAATGGCCGACAATATTTGACATGGACAGTGTCCACTCAAGAAGACATCTCTTTTGGCAAGTGTTGCCACACGGACTCTGTTGTCGTTACAAAAACACTCCCACCAAATTATATCAGGCGTCTAAAATTGCTGCGCCACTGAGTACCTGCCTCAGATAACATGTTCGATAAATAGGCGTCAAAATAAACCGACTTTTTCACCCTCAGAAAGACGTAATTTTCTATTGGCTGCAACAACCTGATTTTTTCAAGTTGTTGTCCTGATCCTTCGATATGGAGTAACTATGTCTATTTTGGAATTTTGGGTCCTAGACATGAGTAATCCAGACACTTTTTCGATTAACCATCAGTTTCGTGCAGTTTTGCTTCAACATCCCAAGTCGAATTCTATTCAATTTCAATTTTGTAATTTTTGAATAAAGGACTTTATATGCAGATGGACTACCGTCAAAGGCAGGGTAGACTTAGATGGTCAATTCTGGTTTATTTGTCCTTCTCAAGTGGCCATGTCCAATCCCCGGTCTGAGCGATCTGCTATGCAAATTTGGGTTCCATGGTCACTGAACGTTAAGTAATTTATCAGTCTACTTTGTGCCCACGGCCCACTTTCTTGTCTACCATATTAGAAGAGCGTTGACCGCTCACGGTGCAGCGTACGTCCATCCCGTAGGCCTATGGGGCTTAGCATAGAGCGTTTCAAGTTGGGAAATGTTAAGTTATCTAATGGAGTTGATATAGACGGATCAATAAGTTGGTATGCTGGTTCGTTAAGCGGAGCCTTCGAACCCGTTCCTGAGTCCGTCACCAAATATATATAGATATGCAGAAATCAACAAAACAGGTAGCCTACCTTGCAAGCCAACCAACTTGTTCCATTTCAGTTATTACAAAACGGGTTTTGGGAATGAAAGTGATCCCCACTAGTGGCATATTTTATCGTACAACTAAAGTATCGTTGAGGTATCACATCGTGAAACTATCTCTACCGCATTCAACGTGTCAGTATCACTTCAAGTCTATCTAGACGAGAGCGGGAGGCGGTGTTCTGCGAAGAAAAGACAGCTGTTCGACTTAAAGTAGCAGTTCTGCCCGTAAATACTTATTTCGTTGATCGAACGTACACCCTTAGTTGCGATCTACATATTATGCTATCAGTCGAAGGAACCACGAACTAGACCCCACGCTAGGTAACGGAGGCATGAGAATCTTATCGAACACCGCGCTCAGTAGATACGCCTAACTTACCCTCAAATACCATGAATATTGTTGTATGATTGGAGGATGAAGTCAAGCCTCGTTATTATTAATACTAGACATGATAAATACAGTCATGCGGTGTGGTGTAGAGTTTGATCTGAAGTTGAACTAAAGGAATCAAAGGGGGATTTAAAATCGCAGCCTAATGAACTCTTATCATCATTTATTGAGTCTCCTTTATCTACTTGATCAGATGGCCCTCCTGTGGATATGTCTGCTGAAATCTGATTTTATCGATCAGTAAGAGGACTACTGAAATAAGTCAGGCGCGAAAAAGGAAGCCAGCGCTTTAAATCCATCACGTTACATCGACCCTATTGCCTTTCCTCATTCCATCATTTACAAAGTATTTTCAGCGGCTTAGATTGTTGTACAGACACGATACGCAACTGAAAGACGCCATCGGTCTTAAGCCGGTCTATTTGAAATAGAGCCGCGGACGTGTAAAAAAATTGAAATCGCTGATCCCGTTCACTGCTCACTTTGCGGGACGTGCTTACGCCTTAGGCCTCGAGGTCACGCCAACCATTCGTAAGGCGACAACTTATGTATGCGGGAAGGCAGTACCGCCAAAGACAAGGGAGACCAGACAGCCACTGTTAATTACTTGTCAGAAACTTCCTATCCTTTAACGAGATGCAAGGTGTATAGACATTAGGTACTTAGGGTTGAAAATTCTGCAAGTGATTTCTTGTCTACATTTATGAGCTTATGTTTCTCACAGGCACTGATTTTTGTGCCTCTTAAAGGAAGAAAGTCATTGTTAGTTTCGGCGACTAAATAAAGTAAAATCCTCCCCGGATTTGTTGAAATCTATGAAGAAACCAGGATGGAAATATGCATGATACAGAAGTTTTTGCTACGGGATAATGCTCCTACAAATCGTTACAAAGCTCGCAAAGTAAATGCAGACGACATGTACTTAAAACCGAACGGAAACTACACCTTCATGCTCAGCCAAATCGTAGGACTACTTATGCAAAATATCCATCTCGTCCTTAAAATATACTTCATTGTTTTAAACTAATTTTGTTCCAAATCCAGCCATTTTTCAACCCCTGATTCTTTAATCTTTCTCCCTTAACTTTAAGCAGCATAAGGGTGAGAATAACTATATGCTCAGTTCGTGATCACAATGAAAGAATTTTCGTATGTAAATAAACGTTTTGAATGGTAATATCCATTCCCTTCGCTTTTAATTTATTGTTGTCTTTGTGCCCTGTGTGCCGAGGCTTCTGGTAAATCTAATGCCGCACATCACATACTAATGTATAGTGCTACTGATTTTGGCACGGTAGCTGATATGTAAAAAGAGACGGAACTAGAGACATTGAGACTAAAGCTGTCTGCCTAAAAGTTAGACACTAATCATGCAAATTAGTCAACACGTCCATTGTCTGCTAAGTTGCGTTATATTAATAGAAATGAACGATGTTTTTGCTTAAAATTTCCGAATGGTATTTTAAAAGTGAAGCGTATTGACTTTTTTTCTCTATTTGCTTCAGTAAAAACCACATCTCCATCTTCTTGTTGCCCGCTTTATAGTACGTTTGGATAGTTAATAGGTTTTTGTCTTAAAGGCATTAGTTCGGCTGGTTTGATCTGATAACAAAGTTCTTTAGAGGGTGACGTTTCTTGCATATAAACATGTGCAGATTTTAGTTGGAGGTATCAATAACTCGCTCTAAGAGGCTTAATGATAGATTTGATGTCATAGGGTTTTTAGGTTTTGTAATCTTCCAGTCCTTGCTGATTACGCACGAGTTGTAGTTGTTTGCTTCTGCTCAAAGCCTGAAATCACGCGCAGAGATCGTGGTGAATGCGCTTGCCGCTCGTTTTTTTTCGTTTTCGCCTCATTGCGAGTGCATTCGTTGACACCTCAAGGTCGACTTTTTCTCTGATCACCTGTCACTGTTCTTTCCTATGTTCTGCACAGGTACTAACAATTCGAGGAATCATACGCACCGCTGAATCCTAATTTTTCCCAATTTACATCGAACCGCTCTCGCCTCGTTGCTTCCAAGATCCTGCGGAGAGAATTTTCACTAGATGTCCTATTTTGCGATGTGTTGGCCGAAATCCTGACCGAGGGTAGGATATGTGACCCCCGTTGGTGATTGGTTAAAAGCCTACCTTTCTATTTTACTTATTTAGGCATACTTAATTTCGGTTCGTCTGGCTGTAAGTCGTGAAAGGGACTATGCACAAAGTCGATTGTGACCTTAAATAACGTTATTGACATCAACGTTGCCCGTTTTGAGCTCAAAGCTGGGATTTGGGCAACAGTTAGAATTGGTATGACTTAGGTTGTTCTTGGGACCACGGTTGCCAGGCTTCGGTTATGGTTAAGATTTAGGGTTGAGGTTAGGGCTTAGCTTAAAATTACGGTTGTTACGAGTTTTCCTTAAATGTCTACGGGTTATAAACTTCCCATTGCGGACATGGCTATGGTTGACGTTAAGGGGTTACATACCATACACCTGCCAAATTCTGAAATGGGTTTTTTATTCAAAAAGACTATTTAAGTGGTTTTGCGTTACAGATTATCGTTTAACTCACTCACCAGATACTTCAGTCACGTCAGTATTGAACCAGCTTCTATTCCGCCGTCTGCAAATACTAAGAGATGAACACTTAATTCGTATGCATTTCTCCCGCAGGTTTTCAGTGTCCTCGTAAATTGGACGGAATTTCTAGAAAACACGCACAAAAATATTTTTCCTTGTGCGCTCGTGGTAGCCAATTACGTCTTCTCTAAATTCCATATTCAAAGAAATTGTATATATAAGTTTTAAAATGATTCTTAGTAAGGAATTTCTGTAACCGTGAAAGTTACATTTATATAGCATCGTACCAGTTCGTTTAGAAGTGTAAAGATTTAAGGTATACAACCTACTTCGCATCAAGTGAACAATTTTATGATTTATGTACGACATCTTCCTAAAAGCATAGAAATATACGTGAAAGTTCTTTGGTGGAATGCTTGAACCGTGTTGGTTGAAAACCCCGAATACAAGTTAAGTGGCAAGTTGACAAAAAACGTTTATCAAAAACTAGAACTTTCTTGAAGTACCGAAAGGCACCCCCTTCAAATACAAAATTTTTAGACGACGTAGTCTGTGGTCAGATAAGAACATGGAAGAAATGAAGCGCTCTCAATAGTCGGCATGCTGGTGTGAGGATGTATCTTGTAGCTATACTGCACGATAAGTAATATTACAACCCTACTTAATTAACATGTCCGAATCTGAGGCACATTTAATAATTTCAGTTAACAGTTCATGAGAAACTACATCTACTCCAGCTCAATCGGTTATCAGGTGCCGGAACTGTTCTTATTCCTTCGCCAGCATACTATGTAAAAAACCACGGTTACGAAAAGTATACATCGGGAGTCAATTTTGAATAGTTCCTGAACATTCGCGTAGCATTCGCTCATTCTAGTTTGCAAACTTTCTCGGCTCAGGTTAACAGTTTGTTGGGGGGAACCTTTGCTTAAAAACTGGACTAGTGTGCTAAGCAGAGTGGGTTTTACGCGAACATTTATCACAGTACACATTTCCTATACGATTTTTAAAGTATGAATTAGATACAAGCAATATAAGAGTTTGGAATTCACACTCTTCATGGGAGCCGATCAGAACCTAGGTGCTTTCCGGCCGTTTAGGATTCAGTTGTTTCCAGCGCGTACGAATTATGTCAAATGTCTGCACATAAGGAAAGTTCTTTTTATCGTACTTCATGTCTTTTCTTCGAATCATATCAAATGAGACTCCGCTGTTTTCCATTACAAATCGCATATGACCTTTTTCTCAAATATTTCGAGTAATCTCGATAATGTTACGTTCAAGACAGCTTCTTAAATTTTGATAAACGAAATAGTCGACGCAATTCATCCGTCAGAAATGTGGCCTTGTAGGGTAGACTAACGACCACAAAGACCCAAGGAAAGAGACATCAGAGGCTGATTTCCAAGTGAGAGAGAACAGATGCCGAAGATGGCAGTTGACGGGGTTTTGACGACCTGAAGGAAGAGGTCGGGGTCGGGTCACCGACAGTCAACTGCCGTGGGCGGTATGACACTCAGCTGTGCAGCACTGTCGACCAGGAAACATCAGCCACACCGGTTGTCGCAGACGCAGAAGGTGCGATTAGCGTTAGACTTGCCAGGAAGATTGGTTGCACAGACTTTCGGGCTGGCCAGTTTTACCAGGGGAAAATGCGGCGACGGCCTTTGGCAGCAAAGGAAGTGGGATACCAGCCAGTGGGGACGTTGCTGGGACGAGAAGAAAATGGTAGCTTTGCCTGCTGGGTAGATGACCTCGGCGGGCTCCAATAGCATGAGACGCCTGCCGGTTTTTTCAAGAAAAGCTATATAATGGGTAAGCTTTGCAATTGCAAACTTCGTATGTGAGATGGGAGACATAGGAGCAATTAAAAAGTTTGAAAGAACGCATAATGATGCCTTGGAAATAGCATTCATCTTCATAGGCGTTCACTCATCTGAGAAAGTTTTGCGGCCAAGTGGATGCCAAAAGCAGGTGCCCAATATTTCATTGTTTCTGGTGAAAAGCTGTCAGTATCAATGTCTGACTACATCAAAGCTCGGAAAGGAGGACGAATGTCGTTCGTGAAGAGACACCAATTTTGGCTGCCCTCTAGCTCTCCCGACGTAAGTTCCCAGCTTTGCACGATTCCGGCAGCAGATCGACAGGGAGCATGATGAGGAAGCGATGGATATCAAGGGGGCAGACTGAGGCATTGGAGCCGAGGAAGTTTTCAAATGTAATGCGGTTCGTAGAATCGCCTCCTCTTCTTCACCCTCTTCCCCGGAGGAGGATGAACTATGCTGGACGTGTGTTCACCAATTAGGTTACGAGACCTGCTCCTCCCTCTTCTCGTTGGGGCTGAGGAAACGCCATCGTAGTCAGTCACCCGGCGGTCAGGAATATATGCTACTGGCTACTCCGACGATGAAAAGGGAGACTGAGGCGGCCGTTTCTGGCTTGTTGGCCATCGTCAGCCAGTCCTACTCAAGGCCAGGTTTTGGCGGCGCTTGAGATCCGAACCCGCGTTCTGTAGCCAATTAGCGTTCTTAAAAATTTCGGTGTTCTTAACCAACGAAACTCGGTTACGAATTTTCTGTAAATAGTCACTTATGATGTTATGGGGCATGTTTTTGCTCCAGTAGCTGATAAGTATGAATTCTTCAAGCTACGCTATCCATATTTCGCCTCATTTTGGCCACTTCGAATCTGCCGCCCTTATGATTAACTAATAGACTGTGTTATACGTATTTTTGCTGTCCCTTCTGTTTGACACATCAGAAGTGCGTCAGTTTCTGCGTTATTCGACGATATTTAGGAAATGCTTGGCTACTTCGTGATTTAAGACGGTTGTGTTGGACAATGTCTGTTTGTGGTACAGCCAGAGACCCCGCCCTAAAAATCTGAGAATGTAAATATGTACGAAGGTCCTTCGACTTGTCTGACCGACGGACACAATTTTCCCAAAAAACGAAGAAATCCGAATAACACATTGGAAATTTCCCTGACATCTGACCGACATTTTTCTGTTATCGCAAGAAATAAAACATTGGGGATTTCTTGAATACGCGCCACGTCAGTCCTTTTGTAAGCCTACATGTTTCCTTACCTGCAAAGACTCCTGCATACAGATGAAGTTTGGAGGAATACGAAACACCGCCAAAAGTGAGGAAAAAACGCAAGAAAAGAACTTGGATTACGAAATTGACGACGACAAAAAGGGAAGACTAAATATATAAACGAAACCAAAGTAAAATTAGAATGAAGCGGTAGGAGGTTGAGGGGAGAGAAGATGTCGTAGAATCAACAAAGCGGAGAAGGCAAAGGAAGAAAGACGTCCAAAGATGTCCAAAAATTCGCATTTTGTTTTAATCGATATTTATTATTCGCGCCGCATGCCAAATACTTTTGGGTTAGATTTATGCATTTCGAGACCGCGAAATACAAAATCAACACGCCTATTGCTGAATATATGTTGAAAGTTGACACTATGAGAGGACTATTCTAACGCGATTCTGATTTTGCCTAACCCTCCTCCAGTTGATACAGGAAGTTCTTTGCGCGGACAGCGAACGACAAATCAGCCTCGTCTACGGCTGTGGGCAGGGGTATTTAAATTTTTTGCCAGGCACTCCTCAGGTACCTCCTTTAGGACCACTCAGGGCGAAGGATTTTCCTAAACGCAGAGTGTTTATGAGCGGCAATTCGTTGATCTAACGTGTCTAATGCTGATTCGGATGAAATTCAATTATCCATGGCTCAATGGCGGCGTTTTCCAATCAATTATTAAAGATCCCGATCAGGATCTCAGCCGATCGACACTGGGGGTCGTACACGACTAGCTGATGACGGCTAATAAGTCATAAATGGCCATTCGGGTCCTCCCTGTCTTTGTCGATATCGTCTTAGCTCCCTGTCTATATTTTCACGTTGGCGATTAGTCATCTGAAGAAGCAGGAAAATTGTCAGTATTTCATATCATTTTCGGAAATTGCCGTCCTCCGAATATCCTTCATTTTGAGGGTGAAAAGGTTCTAGTGAGGAACAAATACAGTTGAAGGCAACTGTGCAACTTCTTGACTAATTGAATGATAATTCTGTGAATCACAGTGTTGAGGTGGCGCAGTTAGCTCTTTTATCAGGTCTGTTCTTCAAAGGTTGGCAATCGCCATGTCAGCATACCTTTTTCAAGTGTGCGGCAAACTGTTTCATTGGTTGGACTCGTTTTTCCCCGCTGAATGCCAGGCACACTTAAGTGACATGCCTTCTTCACCGTCTTCTGTTTTCCTTAGAGTAAAAAAAGAGCTAATTCTTAGCATTTGAGAAAAGATAAACCTACAGTGTTTTCTGAGTTCTTGGCATTCCAGTGCCCCCATTTGTTTATGAAAACGCGGCGCGGATAAGCAGTCCGGCGAAATGAGATGTAAATGCGCTGGATCAAAACGCAAGTCCGAAGCACTCACGGCACGCCTTTGTCAGGCTGTGCCTAGTGTGTGTGTGTGTGTGTGTGTGTGCCCTCTAAACGGGCCACATGTTAGATGCGCTGGACCAACACGGGGGCCACATCAGACTCTGGCAGGCGTTATCTGTGCGCAATAACAAATGCCAACATTTCCGGGGTGCGCTGGCGGACCCTGTTGTCGGCATTTGTCGCACAATTGGACCACTGCCACCACCCCATTGTTTTGTGGTCAAAATCCTGGTCATTTGTGTGTGGACCAGGGGGTGCGGAGTGGAACGCCAAGGCGAGGATCCGTCCGAGCCATCCACCTGCGGCCTCCCCCGTCTCCGGTCTTCTTGACTCTGTCTTGACACCGGACCCAGGCGGGGGAGGAGTAGAGAGTGTAGGTAGGTGCTACGCAAGTCTACTGGCACTATAAACCCCTGCGTAAGTCACCGTCCCTGCTCCCACAATGCAGTCTGTGGGGCACACGGTGGACATCATCGAAATCGATAGTCGAACTGTCGTCGTCGTGTGTGTGTGTGTACACATCTGCCGTGCCATGGCCAGCAAACCACTGCTCTCGCAGCCTGATGGGCCCTAGCACTTCTCTGTCACCTGGTTCCATGCCGATAAATGCACTAGTGCAACTTTTGGGTATAGAGGTCATGAACGTGGTTGGCCTGTCACCCTCCCCTTTCTGACCCGTTGTGGTGCTATTGTTGATTAAAATCTTGGTCAGCTGTTGTTGTAGACCAGAAGGGGTGTGGTGGTGCGCCTAAGTGCTCGCCCTGTCATGCCAGCCACCTGCGCCCTCCCCCGCCTCCGGTCTTGACATCGAAATCAGGAGGGAAGGAGGGGGGGATGCGGTAGATGCAGCGCAAGTCCGCTCACACAGTAAACTTTTTTCACGCGGAAGTCACCATGCCAGCTTCACCATGCTGTGGAACACGCTGTGAGCATCGTCAAACACGACGGTCAGCTGCCGTTTTCGTGCGCGAAATCATAATTTTTACCGTGCTTGCACGCAGGCCAAGCCTTTGACGTAGTCCTTCCGGCCGTCTTAGCCTCTGCCCCCAATCACATCACCAGCTGTTAGGAAGGCCGGGATAGTCAACGGCCCGGCCCGTGGGGGCGGGGGGGAGAATTAGGCCAAAACTAAGGAACCTATACTTACGACAAATGAACGAATTCCTCCCTATAGTTAATGTGAAGCATTTTAATCGAAAATCACGCGCTAAGGTTCGTGGTTTGGATATTCGCCTTAGTAGAGGGGGCGCTCATCGATCGTACGTACGGAACTCACTCGTTCCGTTGTGCCTTACGGGCTCTCTTTCGAGCCCAACTAGCAGCCGCACAACGGCGCATGGTTTAGGCAGCATGCTATTACCGATAAAGTC
>CACRXP010000029.1:1979049-2001182 GCA_902702965.1 Spirometra erinaceieuropaei | reverse complement strand
TTCGAATCCCACCGAGGTGCCGACTTTTTCACAGTTGGGTCAATATGAAAAGTAGTCTTCTATCTTTAAGGAGTTTAAAAAAGTAACTCATCGTAGGCCTCTGGCGCTGTGAAACGAGCTGGCATAGACATTTGCTGAAATGGCTGCAAATACGTCTGCAGAAATATAAGTTATACTATCAGCCAATTTTGTCTGTTTTTGAAGTTATGTAAGTTTTCATTGAAGGAATCCAAAGATTATTTGGCAAGCAGATACAGGTTCAAGATAAATTATCTGCTGGCTAGTGCATTTAAATGGTAACAGGGTAACTTTAAACGTGGGTAATTAGGAAAAATTAGTAAATTCCAGTTCTTCGTGCAAGTTAAAGATAATTAAAGAAGGAGAATTAAAGACGATCAGCATTAATTAGTTTTGTTTCGTAGTAAACTTGGGCGAAGTCTGAAGACCCTCTTGAATATCTGCGTATCATGTCGCATTTATATTGGTTTTCTGAGAACCGTGTTCCATCGCATCGTTTAGGTGTATAAAATGCAATTTTTCTTGGCTTTACTCCGTCTAGGTGTTTAAAAGCCACGAGTATGATGGATATTACCCTCGGGTGCTGGAATTCTATTAAATACGGAGGAAATATTTGCTCATGATTTCTCTAGATCCCAAGGACATGGAAATTATATCACCTACGAAGAGGACCTTTCCTGAAAGTTAAAAGGCAGCAAGAACCGAATAAAGGTTACTCAGTGCATCCTAAGTTCGCAACAGAAATGCCAGTTGATCACGTCAGTTTACGTTTGGTCAGCTTGCAGACTGATTTAAATCGCATATCCAGACTTCAGGACTATACGCAAGAGTAAACAGTACTGACATTCTCATTGCCGGAGGTGCACACATTTTCTGACGCAGTTATCTACATTGCCTGGATAGCGAACCGTTCGTTTGACTCTAGTAAACATATATCACTTTCAATGACAATTCTCAGCACCGCTGTGATATCGGAAAGCCGATTGACGAGACTGAAGTGTAACCATCCCTTTCCGCCAGGAATCTCTGCTTATATGTTTTTACTTACTTTCCTCGGGTAGGCATGTACATTAGTTTATTGACCTCGGAAGTGATACTTTGGATAGACTACACTGATTCAGTCGACGTTTGGCTATTTGCCCCGCAAATTACGCATCAGAAAGTACCCTAATATTTCTTATTGACCCGGTAGTTGTGTAAGCGACAAAGCTGTTGAAAAAGAAAACGTGATAACTCCACACGGCAGCATGACGAGGACTTACTTTTACTGGTATATGCAGAGTGTGATCATAAGTGATCCAGTACTTAGCAGTAAATGCACAGATTATAAGTATGCGCGTTAATATGGGGTTTTCATTATTGGAAGTTGATTCCTGTTGTTGCGTTGGGTTTCCACGTTAGCAAAATATACAGTGCTCTGCGGCTTCATATCACTGGACTGAATGTCTTTCAGTTTAGCCATTCAGTTAGGGCGCCCTGAAAGCCATTTTGCGGGGTTCGGTCGAAAACACGAGGTAGCAAATGCGCTTACTTAACATAAAACAATCTGCTACGTAGCGGCCTGACGCGTGCATCAGATTCCCGCCTATGCCAAGATTGACTAAGCCAAAGATCCCCAAACCGGTGCGAGAGCGCCAGCCTGATTGGCATATGACGCTCATTTTCACACGAATAAAGCTACGAAAGTTCACTGTCTCCTGCTTACTCGCCCGCGAATGTGTTGCTTGCACTTAACCAGTCGCAGGAGGTATATGTAAAAACGGATTGTTCATCCACTTATCGAGGTAAAAGGGACTTCGTCCCGGTTGTGGAGAGCAGGATACACAACAGTTCGACCATCACGTGCGTCGTGACTGCGGTCATTTCCGCTCTCGTGAATATGCATGCGACCAAACAGACTCATGCGGTCAATGAATGTGCGGGGGCAGTGTGGACAGTGGAGGCGAATGCGGCGGGCGTATGTTGGAGAACTGGTTCACCAGTCTCTGTAGGATGGGTTCACAAGTGACCGTCCAAGCCGACGCGTGAGGCGGAGATGCGGTCGCAATTAGGACAGGTATGGATCGACTGCACATCGCTGGCATTGTTGGTTGGGGGGGCTGACGTTTTTTGGTGTGTCGGGATTGCGTGCAGTGGTGGTGGGTACAGGAGCTACTGTGGCGAATGGTGAGGCAATGGAGGAGGAAGAGGAAGACATCTAGCACTGACCGCACTCCCGAACCCCCTTCCCCCTCCTCCTCCTCGACACGCGTACACACAT
Organism: Spirometra erinaceieuropaei; assembly: GCA_902702965.1. NCBI lineage: Eukaryota > Metazoa > Platyhelminthes > Cestoda > Diphyllobothriidea > Diphyllobothriidae > Spirometra > Spirometra erinaceieuropaei. The sequence continues at coordinate 1,998,904 of CACRXP010000029.1, read as the reverse complement.
ATTTGCGGCAGCACGTAAGCTAGTCCGACTCTTACGACTGTCCGGCGCATGCGTATCACAGCCGAATAGGCACCCACTACCTCAACCGTCACAGGCTTATTTTTACGCAAGTGTACCACCTGTAAGTCACGTAATTTTTCAGCCCATCGTCGTGCGTATACAAGCAAATGACATATTAATAAGATGTAAAAGCGATGGCTGGAACAAGAGCTTTAGTTGCCTGAAGTTTCGGCTTCTGGCTCGTAACCATCATCAGAGACAGTGACAGAAACTGGTGATTCGTGCACAACTGCCAACTCCCAGGTCGCAGCCCATTTGGCGAGACCCGGCCACACATTCAAGTTCGATGAGGCCGACATTCTTGCGAGGGGTGATAGTCGCGTGAGTCACGAGTTGCTTTAGCCATGGTTCACGGGATCCCAGTCTATCAACTAGTGCAACGACATCCCCACTCCGTATTCGGTGCTGAGGCACAGTCTAACCAAGGTAATTAGCCACTTTGGGAGCGCGCAGGCCGGTGGGGCAGATGGCCGAGTAATCATTTTGCAAGCAAGCCTGTCATCAAGCAGTTAGCGCACTAACAGGCAACAATTCTCCATTAAGGGGAGACCGGTTAATTATCATAGGTATGTAGTAGCATGGCGAGTGTATCCCATAGATACTGCAATTTCCTTTGCACCGATCACTCGTTTCTGTCACTGTCTCCGAAGATGGGTTCGAACGTGAACCCGAAACGTCAGGCGAATAAAGCTCTTGTTCCAGCGATCGCGTCTACTTCTTATCAACTAGTTCCTGGAATTCGCATCTTCTTTTGTGTCGGAAATGAGATACTGTTTCGTACGTTTCAAACGACGCATGCTCTCGTACAATATCAAGGACTGTCAAGATCCTCTTCTCATAAACTCCTTTCACTTTTCAACACAAAAGCCGGTTGTAGCTAAATGGGAAAAAAACAAGCGCAGTAGAGTTTGCAAACGTAACCCAGTAAGACCCATATTACGCTTGGTGCACATACATTTTCGACGACTAGACCCTCAGCACCGTATGACGGCTACGAAGGGTGCCGATCTAAACCGCATTATGCAACAGTTTAGTGCAACTTTTCCCCAATAACACATCATCAGGCCAAAACATAGAAATTGAAAATTTGCGAAGTCCATAGGGTGTATAAGTGATTCAGGGGCGCTTTATCTGCGAATGTCTCTGATGATGGATTCGAGTGAGAATCCGAAACGTCAGGCCAGTAAAATTTCTTGTTCCAGTGATCGCATCTTCATCTTATGATTCAGGGGCTACTAACGCTAATCGTTCCCACGCTATCCGCATGGCGAGATCGACGAGGAGGTTGGGGTCGGCGTTGGCCACGGAAGACAAAGCGCCTGTGTCAACGTCTTCTGACAAAACAGCACTGGACTGGCTAGCCGTATAACCACTGCTTCGGCTGTAGTTAGCACGCGTTGGCCTCTGAATAAGCTTGCTGGTGTCCAGTAGACAACCTGGAAGGCTTCTTTGGCCTCGACTCGGTGATTCGTAACGACAAGATGTGCGAGAATAGAACTCTAAAGGGATTTGTTTTCTCCCCAGCCTAGCCAGGCCGGTATGTGTCAACGAACTCTCTATTCCAGGCGCCTCGTTGTACGGCTAATGTATTCTGCTCCACAAGAGAAAGTGAATGAGTAAATACACACCGGCGTGGCCATCGACGGTAGTCGGTCTTTGCCTCCCAAGCGTAGGAGGGGAGAATTTGTGAAACGTGCTTGAATTCGCCGCGGGGTAAAGCGCTGGTGATCACTGTCTTCAGACTTCATCTGACTGAGTCACCTGCTGCGTCCCCTTTAAAATGTAGTCTTTATTTTCTGCAATTGACATAGTGGGCTTCTCAATACGTTCTCTTATAGTTCAGAGGATAAGTCTCTCTGGGTATCCGTTCTCGTGGAGTATAACCCCCAGCTGCTGAAGTGCTGCATCAATGCCACCTGGTTTAGTGGTCTGACCAGGTTTAAAATCGTTTGCTATATCGTGGTGATTCCTAGTTGACTCTGAAATGCAATCGATCCTGCAGTGACCTGTATGTTCTCTCCTAGAAGTATACACTTATACGCGTTTCTCTCCTCGCTTGTTAATCAGGTGTGTGCATGTTGACGCGCCTTAGTTTGTGCCCGATCACAACTGTTGCTCGTGGTCATGACTGACTAAAACAACAACTGTCAGCTTGGCAGTCGTATATTTCGTGACTTGCATTGGGACCTAATCTATGATCAGCTATGAGTGCAAATACGCACTAGGTATAACCAGGCGCAACTTTAATGGTTGAAAAGGCGACTTAGATCTGTCCGTTTGCCCTCACCTGTCTACCACCAGTGAGAGCTATGTAAACTGTATTATTACTACTATTGCTGTCGCTGGCACTTATACTACTTCCTTTGTTATTACCACTACCAGTAGCGACAGCATTACCACTCTCACTACCACGTCTGCCACCATCACTTATGCAATGATTAATTCTGGTATCACTAGTACAGTAGGTGGGCTAACTCATGAAATGTCAACCGAAATTCCGAAACGCGTTTTTGTTTTGAAAATATGAATTAAGTAGGGCTGTAAAAGTAATAATCATGCAACATAATTTTATAATAATTCAGTTACCTCAGGATGCCGGCTTTCGAACGAACGTCTTTCCGGCTGAATGTAAGAAATATTCTCTGTAAGAACTGACTACTTAATTAACATGCATTCTTCTCATTGATTTTGACGCCCTCAAAAATTTAATTATATTTCATGGAAAGCATGCATAAAAATATGCATCCTTTTCGCCCTTACGGTCGAAAATTACGTCTTTTCCCAACTTTTTACTCGAAAGAAGGGTAGAATGCGGTCTTAAACAGTTCCTAAGTGTGAGTTTTTTAATACCGTGAAATGGCCGTTCATTAAACGCCATGACCCCGCATTCACCAATATGGCTCGTAAAGGTAACAATATGGTTCAAGCCACTGCTAAATTTCATGAATCCTATATGATCTCCTCTTAATACTGTGAATAAATATATGGCTATCCGTGCGTACAAAATATAGTGCTTGTAGTCTGGAAACCCTAAATGCAAGTGTAACGGCAGGTCGGGTCCAAAATTATTTGGGAATTGGAAGTGTTTTGGAAAACCGAATTATACACTTCTTTGAATATAAAGTTAGAAGAAGCCGTGATTTCCTACCGAATGAACAAAGGGATGTATATTTTTATTCGTTTTCCATGAAACATTATTGAATTTTAAAGGGCATCGAAAAATAAGAAAAAATTCATGTTACTTTAGTGACCAGTTTTTACAGTGGTTTTTACATGCAGCCGGAAAGACGTTTGTTCGAAAGCCGGCTTACTGAGGTAACCGAACTATTTAAGAATTATGTTGCACAATAATTGGTTTTACAACCCTACTTAATTAATCTTTTCGAAACAAAAACGCATTTCGGAATTTTGGGTAAGATTTCATGTGTTAGCCCACCTACTGTATGTCCATGCCCATAGTTTTGCGTGCAGTCGTCGGTTTTGCTCGGAATGACTGGAAAAGGTGGGAACAGATCCCAAACAGCTGTAGCCTGAGTCTACCCGGTTTTCGTCGGCCAACCTCTGTGCGTAGCTAAACTCAGTTGCTACTGTTGACCTACAAATCACGAAAGGAAAGATGGGTAAACAGATGCCCTCCTCAACGTACAGTCAGTGACTGACCTCACGAAATGTTACCCGAAATCCCAAAATGCGTTTTCGATTACAGGGGATTAGTTAGGTGGGGTTGCAATATTAATTATCATGCAGCATGGTCCTATACTATTTCCGACTAGCCAGGGTGGCGGTTTTGAATGCACTTCGTTTTGACCTCCTGCAGAAACTACGCTCGATAAAAAATGACTACTTAAGAAGTGTACATTTTTCACATTGATTTTCGACGGTTTGATCAATTCAAATATATTTTATAGAAAGCATGCACCAAAATATGCTTCCTCTTGCTAGTTTGGTAGAAAATCATATTATCATCACATGTTTTGTCCGCAAAATGTGCATACTAAGGCTTTAAAAAAGTTTCCCAATTCACGAATAATTTTGTGCCAAATCAGCCGTTTCAATGGCATTTAACGATTTCAGCCGACAAGGTGCGTACTTTCCGCGTAGAGAAAATCATACGTTTCTCTATGCCTTTGAGAAGACACCATATAGAGCTCATAAAACATTGCAATAAATGCATTTAATAAGGAACATTGGTAAACAGACATGGACATCGCACGATCTGAAGAACCTCATAAACAGACACTTTTTAAAACAGAGCACAAAATGTGAAGATAGTGTGATTTTCCACCAAAGTATAAAATATATTTGGATCTATAAGACCATCGAAAATCCATGTGAGATATGCATACTTCCTAAATAGTCATTTTTTACCGAGTGTGGTATCTGCAAGTGGGTAAAAAGAAATGCATTTAAAAGCCGCCATCCTGGTTAAACCGAAGTATTATAGGATTATGACGCAAGATAACTAAAATTACAGCCCCATCTAACTATTCCTTCATAAACAAAAATGCAATTCACAATTTCGGCCAACCTTTCATGTGATCGGTTACCCACTGTAGTTCGTTTACTGGCTTCACTGAAGGTCGCCTTGGTTAGAAATGAGACATGCATGCAAACCGAGTGAGATCGCAAAAGGCTTAATGCCCCACCGTTGTCTTTAGCGGAGGGTCCGTAATAGGACAGTATGCCTTAAGTGGTTGAGCGGACAACTTGCCCAGTCTTGACATGCTAGCCTACATTTTTAGCTTTTACCAGTAATCGAACCGGATATAATTGGACTATGTGTATCCACCGCGTACAATATGTGCCGTTACTCGGAAAACACTAACCAGAAACAAGCTGGTGCGACTGGTGCCGCACGTATGAATTTGATTCCCATCATAAAATTTAATTTGAAATCTCGTTATCCGCCAATCTAGGTTGTTGTCCCTATGGAGGAGAGACACCCTTCAAATCGCAAGGTCAGTCGGGCTTTGCTCCTTACCCGATGAGTCGCCTTCCACTTAAGAGTGCCCGTAAATACTAGCCAGCGTATGCAGTACTAACAAGCGGATTGTGGCAGCGCCCTTAGTACGTGTTTCTGGGACACATATAATTATGATTATCGGGACCGTATTAGTAAGAAAAACTAGGGATTGCAGAATACAGTCTGCGGAAGCAATTTCTAGGCCATAAAGTTAATAAATCAACCAAAGTTTAAGAATTCAAAGATTTTTTTTGTCTTTTGAAAGGATTGGCACAATTTACGCTGTTAATATGTAACAGTCTTGTCTTACAAAACCTCCAGTAAACTAAGATTGCCTTGACTTAGCGGGACCAAAAACATTTACACAGGCCCTACTAAATGTAATAACCGATAGTCACGAAACCCGAAAGGCATAGGTCAGGGAGAGATATTCAGAAAAAAGCAGGCTTTGCTTTTGAAGACAGTACACAGGTCGCTCTGAGACTCATGAACGACGGCGAGAACAACTCAGATAAAGGCAACATTTTCATTTAAATTTTGTTAACTGGTGCGTCCCAAATGCATGTTAGAGGCTTTTATGTCAGTTGAGTCCATAACGTGAGCACAAAGAGCACACAATTGGAGCTTTGAGGATAAACGTCCAGTTTGCACTACAGTGTCACTCAGACGAACCAGTAGCAGTCACACAGAACGGATCCTCTTCCCAATTTTACGGCGTTCCGTGCATCTATGCAACGGAGCGTAGCTTGAAAATATACGTTTAATTGACGGGTGTATATTTTACATAACTTTCTGGCACTATCTCAGAGGAACACCCTATTTGGCACACAAATCTGTTAATAGGTTCCTTTTTTGTTGATCTGCTCTGGAAAATAATAATTCCGTTACTGATAGTTTATTTCGGAGTTGGTCGCAGTGTTGATATGCGCGACCTTTCAGGAAAGGACACAACTAAAATTAACAGAATGTACGCAAGTTCCGCCACACATTCAACAAGGACTGCATGGATGCTGTTATCCTCAATGTTGAAGACACGGCCAACAATGACGACGGGTTCAGAGGGTAAAAGCATCCATAGGACATTTGAATGGGCATTTGATGTAGTCGCAATTTTAAGTAACTGAAGAGCTACATTGGCAGCTCTACAGGACCGATGCGTATCATCCTTCTGATAATTCTAAAGACATGTCTCCTCGTCCACCGCTTGCCCGGGTCAGTGTTGTCCATTTTGGGTCCACTGGCAATGTCAAGAAATTCTGTGCTCTGTGCCCAACTTAGGCTTCACTCAGACCGAAATCTCCAAAAAATGAGCAATCAATGTTCTTTACAAACGTCCATTTTCGTTTACATTTAATGTAGTTCATGAATAAAGAACCATAATTTCACTTCTAAATGCAATATCGCCGTGTCAAACTGAGAAGTTTCAATGTTTTTGGCACAAATGTAGCCTAAAAGAACAAAGAAATCTCGCTCTTTTTGAACTATGAGGAAAGTATTCGTACGTAGTCCTCCCGTGATCAGGGTGTGTAACTCTGGATACTGATGGATACTCAAAAGAATTAAATGGGTTTAGCTATGGTTAGCGGTCCATGTAAACGCCACGTTTCCTAATTTTCGACTTGTGAGTCAGGCCACTAATGCTCGAGACAGTGTAAACGCTGGCCATCCCCGAAAAGGTAACTTATGTGACTCATTACTTTTCGCAAATGGTGATTTGCATAAGTTTGCCCTTCTAAGATTTTTTCCGTGACCGTCATGCAAATAATTACTATTTGATCAAAGACGATATGAGACCCAGCATTTGCAACCAAAATGTTAGTGGTGGTTCCCTCGCGTTTTATCAACAGAAGAAAAGCGGATATATGTCAAAAGATCACGGAGGACGTTGAATTTTAGGAAGGACAACCACCAGAGTTTTTTCGTTTTTACTGCGACGATGCGATGGTGAGTATGCAGATATTAACGCTATTTGGTCTTCAGTGTCTCAAACACCTATCCACCAACTTTTCCTCTCACAGTTCGGAATGCTGTTGGTTGCCCATTTTACATGACTTCAATTAGAAAGATGCATTTGAAAGTCGTATTATGCTTCTCAGTTTGAATATGTGACTCTACGAAGACAAAATCACTGTCGAGTCTGTATGTTGGCGGTTTTCAACGCCAGTCTTACACGGAAGACTGCCACTAATGACTATCATTCAACCACAATTTGCTTCTGAGACTATAGCCTCAAAAGATTGAAAACGTTATGTAGTCAGAGTTTATTCTATGTGGAAAATCGATGCACCTTCATGGCAAAGAAAAAAGTGAAAAGAATTTTAGCACCAAATAGAAACACGTGCAATATCATGTGTCCCAAAACCTGACGATAAGTCACTCGTTACGCTATTTTAGGGGTCCCAGCTGCACTCATTTTGCTCGCGTACGCTTGGGGAATTTCGGGATGGTTCCTCTCTTCGGGAGGCATCAGTTCCAGTACTTTTTCATATATTATACATTTATCTTGACAACAAAAAAATTCGGTCGCGCGTATTTTGTCGATATAATTTTTTGGTAATCCTGATTGCTTGGCCCCACGCAGAATTACATCCAAGTAGTACGCTGAAGGTTTACCATATTCCTTCGTTCCCATTGCATACGTACGGCAAGTAAAACTCTCTGCAGTCTAAAAGAGTAAATATCTAGTCGCATTGTGCATACTTTAACTGGATCGCTTGATGAAAGTAAATTGACATCAACTGTGAAAGGTTGGTAAAGCTCCGGAACCCCCTCTTGTTTGTCGAGAGAGGCCATGTCTTCATTTGCAAGCTGCCATATTGTGCCATAAACTATGCCTCTCGGTGCTGGCTCAATCGATGCAGTTGCAGCACAATGGCCCCAAGCACAGTTGCTATCTCTCTTACAGAAAACTAATGTGTAGTCGGCGAGCATTCCAACGCCAATATACCTAGCTGATGGATTGTCTAGTTGTATTCTGGAAGCCAATAAGTTACTCCCATATGCGAAGTAATAAAAATGTTCAGTTAACGTCATTACTAACGCAAAATCGATCTAACTTAGAAGACGTCTATTTGGCAGTCGAAAACTAGTAATCGCGCCTTTGCCGGGAATAAATGAGAGGGTGCGCAACCTAAAAACTACGGTTTAACCAGGTGTACCTAAGTTTGGTTTACTGTAACGTCATTGGTTTGTATACCACAGTATATTTAGGTTTTGTGGGATGCGAAGCCATGGAATCTTTATCTTCGGAAACGACTCTCTGCGATTTTTCTTCATTTCAAAACCCGTCGATCCCATAGTTTTATCACACTGTGTCAGCATCGCACAACAATCGATACAAGTATGACAATATGTAAACCAAAGATGGAACCGTTTATTCAATTGTCAATCGAAACACAAACACAATAATCTGACTTGGTGATTCGGTTAAGAGAAAATGTGGATTTGCTTCCGAGGCGGCGGTATGGTGCCAAGACGCGTGCAATAAGCTCTGTCCACCTTACAGTCCAACTTTGATTTCTGTCCGACCCACACTCACCCAAACAAACTCCGCCCTGGGCTCTATTACAATGCTCATCCCCGTCAGAGGTAGCCTTTTTCGAAGGGCCGGCAGTCGGAGCATCACTCCCTACGACTCCGGTAGCTGTTGGAGGTGCCAGATACGGTGGAACAATTGCCTGTGTGTCCGTTGTTGCGAGAGGTAGGCACCCTCTGTATAGCTTAAGCTAATCGAAGTGTGTTGTAAAACCTGGTCCGTCTGGAAGTTTGACGTCTTGAAGTACGCTGGTGGCCGGGGATATGACGTCCTGGACCACAAATGGGCTTCTCAGAGGCGAAAGAATTTCAAAGACGTGCCTAATGGAGGGGCGAGTCGACATTTGCACTCCAGATCGTCGTGTACATAAGGGATACTATGCGTGGCGATCGAAGTTATTTTTCTATTGTTCATAGGCCGCTTGTAAATTAGATCGGTCCAGGTTGTGCGTAAACCGCAACAGTTCGTGTTGTTCTATGACGTAACCATCGGAGGTGCACCCGATTGTTAGGGGCAACAATAACTGGGAGTTGACTGGAAGACTGAAAGTTCGACCGGTCACCATCACAAAAGGAGTATAGCCTGTGTAGACGTGCACAGTCACTCGGTAGGCCAATAGAGTCCAGGGAAGTCGTTTGTCCCATTTGCGCAGATGATCTCCCTCTGCCAAGGCTTTAATGAGGTTGATTAATGTTCGATTCGTTCGTTTCACTCGTCCGTTACATTCTGAGTGGAAGGGCATTGTGCGGGTCTTATAGACCACTAGAAGGTCGCACACTTCGAGACTAGTATACTGCCAAAATTTGCAACACAGTCGAAATTAATAGATAATAGTGCTCGGAAACGGTATAGTCGTATGCGGCGACTTGGCGTAGAATTGGCACAGCTTAATAAAAAACACAGGTATGTATATATGTATATTGAAGGGTTACAGGCAGAGCCCTTGATGACCCTATTTATGTACAGTGCTTTCGCAGATTCATACTCAAAAATAAAATAAAATTGCTGGAATTTAAAATGTGATTGGGTCACAGTTCAATCGTAATCATAAGGTAGTGCATGGGGTCACTGAAAATTAGTGCGGAAGATTGTATATGACAGATTTTACAAAACTGGCTGTGCATAGTCATGCTGTACAAGCCGATTTCTGTCGAAAACTAGACGAGCAAGTTTTCTTTTAAACACACAAACTGTGTCAGCCGTCACCATCTCGCTTGGAAGCGAATTCCACGGTCTGACAACCCGCTGGCTGAATGAAAATTTTCGTCGGTCTAAACGCGTGCGCTCATTCTCGACTTTGTATGCATGGCCGTGTAGTTGGTTTGTACGGGCGAACTCAAAGAAGTCCTCTGCTCTTAATGAGCAACCCTGGCCGCGAACAATCCGGAACGTCCACAGTAGACTGCAGTTTATTTGTCTATAAGATAGAGGGAATAGGCCAAGCAAATTTAGCCTCTCCTGATAAGACAAATGCTTTAGACCGTCGACCATCTTTGTCCCTCTGCGTTGCACCTGTTCGAGTAAGTTGATATCCTTCCTCATCCATGGTGAAGCTGCTGGCATTCCATACTCTAGATGAGGTCTTACAAAGACTGCAAAGAGTCTTTCGAAGAGTTCAGGAGGAAATATTTTAAATGCACGTCTGATGCAGTGTAGAGTACTAGTTGCCTTCTGGACCATCTTTCTGCAGTGTTCTGATGGCGATAGATTTGTGGTCGTCCATACACCCAGATCTCTGTGTCTTTCCACAGTTTCTAACCTCGTCCCGTCAATATAGTACTGGTGTTTGGGAAAGGCATTGCGACCGGTGTTCAGGTGCAAAACCACGCATTTGGACACCTTAAACTTCAAAAGCCATCTGTTCGACCAAGCACACAGTTTGTTGATGTTTGACTGCAACTTCTCTGCGTCATCATCACACTTGACTTCACTCCATATTTTTATGTCATCCGCGAACATGTGAGCCTCGCAATTCACCTCGCTGATGCAGTCATTAACATAAATCAGGAAGAGTACTGGGCCTAAGACAGAACCCTGTGGGACATCACTTTCCACCTTTACCCATTCTGAGGCAGAATTACTAACGACGACTCTTTGTAGTCTGGAGGACAGAAAACTCCTGATCCACTTGAACATTCTCCCTTGAATCCCTACATCCCAGATCTTTTGTAAAAGAAGCCTGTGTGGGACACTGTCAAAGGCCTTCTTGAAGTCAAAAAATATGACATCTACTGGAAAACCCTTATCGGTAGCTCGTGTCAGTTTACAGGGACTTTTAAAGATAAATAAAGCAAAGATCAGGCTAACAGTGGAAAAACTCCTTATGATTAAATACTGATGATGGTATTATGGATGGTTCAGGAGAAAAAACTGCTGCGCATGAAATGCCGTAGATCAGAAAGGGATGGGTAATGCCGCTACTGAAATCTACAGTCTCAGTTCTTTCACATCCAACTGATACTGGACAAAGCATAGGCATTGAAAAGCCGCTGTTCGATGTCAACTGAACAAACTGTCAATGGTGAGACCGGCCATAGGTATCAGAGACCACGAACGCCATCGATACGGTACATTCGATCGGTGGATTCAGCACCCAAGGCTTGTACGAGATTTTCTGACTACAAAAAACTGATAATGGTTGGCTTAAAAAAGAATAATGTTGCAGAATTTTTGTATTCCTGGGTAATTTATTCCAAAAAGTAATAGTGTTCACAGAAAAGAACCCACGATATCCAACGGTACGGGCCAGAGGAAGAAATGAAATGACCTCACGGTGATTGTTACGTCGGGGGCGGACAATATGTTTTAAAGTACTGAGCAGGTTAAAGGTACGATTGTATAAGAGCTTAAACAAAAACAAATTGTGCCAAACTCGAATTGCGGGCCAAATTCTTCTCTCACCGGCTGGTTGAGGGATGGAACAAATTGCCGAACTCCGTTGTCTTAGCGGAAGAAGTTGAGACCTTCAAAAGAAGACTGGATAAATTTATGCTTGATGGTCAAACACTTACATGATATCAATGACTGGCATAACTGCTACGCAAATACCTGCATGTTTTTTTATACGTCTATCTGTAAATAGGGTTTTCCAAAGATCTGCCTCTATCCCTTATATATACTGAATTACAACAGGAAAAATAGTCCGACCAACAAAACCACAAGGGATCAAGACCTACAAGCCCGCAACGATCCTGATAGATCTAGTATTGGCGGCGAAAGGTCATAACTCTCCTGCTCAAAAAAATGTTGGACAGATTCTATTCCTTTCGCTCAGTAGCACGCATGAGGCTAAATAAAAACTAACAGTACTTCAGACCAGGTCTAACGCACATGTTATAAGGGTGTATACTTATATCGTCGGTTTTAAAGTTTCGGAGGATAAACCCAGACGTTCTACGCGGATTCAGTCAGTATCACTGTACCGACCATTGACCTTGGCAGTTCTAGAAATTATAACTTTCACTCTGTGGGCTGTGACTGCTACGATTCGGCGTTTTCGTCAATCTCATTGTCCGGGAAACGATGGTGTCCCAGTCAGCATTCTAAAGGCGGATGCAAATGCAATTTTCCCACCTCCCTTATGCAAGATATTTAATCTTGTTCTTGAAACTGAAGCCTATCCTACCTTGTGGAAGGAATCACACATTTTACCCATTTCTAAGCATGGCAAATCTACGTCATTTCATGACTTTCGGCAATTAAACGCCCTCCCCGCAGTTTTGTAGATCTTTGAGACACGGATTAAAAATAAGATGATGTGTCACCCAACAGAGAATAACCTACTGAGTGCTGCTCAGCATGGATTCCTCAAAGCTCGATCTTGTGACACCTGTCAACTCTCTTTCTTTGGCTATGTTCTCCAATCTAGGGACAATGGTTTTGCACTTTACACAGTATATTTCGATTTCAATAAGGCCTTTGATCGTGTTGACCATGCGCTTCTTCTCTTGAAACTGTCCTCTTTCGGAATAGGTGGCAAACTTTTGAATTTTATATCCTCTTACCTGCATCTTCGAGATCCAGGGTCACTCGCCGAATATAAGGATCAGCGCAATAAATGCCGCAAAGAAATACGGGTTGCTAGAAGTTCTTTCGAGCGTCGACTGATAGCAGAATCCATTACATGTCCCAAGAAGTTTTACGGGTACATCCGCAGTAGGAGGAAACATAGGGGCGAAATTGCGTGTCTAAAGGATAGCCTCGGAAACTTATTAGTTGAAGGGTCACAGAAAGTGCGATTACTGTCTCAGTTTTTTCTATCGGTTTTTACGGAGGAGTCCCTAGAAGACAATCAGCAGTTTGAAATGGACCGAGACAGCCGGGAGCTTCAAATGCGCCAAAATTTTGCCGTCATTAAAACCGTCGCCTTTTCCGTCGAAGAAGTCAGACGAGTCCTCAGTCAAATAAAACCTGATAAGTCTCCTGGACCCGACGGAATTCCCGGGCTGATACTTAAGGAGCTATCAACGGAGCTGTCAAAGCCTCTTTCGACTCTCTTTGAGCTGTCAATGAGAACAGGAAGGCTGCCCTCACAGTGGAAGACAGCTAACCTCGTTCCATTGCATAAGGGAGGTAGCAGGATGACAGCAAGCAGCTTTCGACCTATTAGCTTAACTTGCCTCCCTTGCAAAACGATGGAAGCTATAGTAAAGAACGCTATACAGCAATTTTGTGAAGAAAATAACATCTTACAGGATTTTCAACATGGCTTCCGAAGAGGACGTTCCTGCCTCTCAAATCTGCTAGCTTGTCTGGAGATCTGGACCAGGGCTCTAGAAGAGGGTTTTGAGGTCGATGTCGTGTACATCGATTTCCGCAAAGCTTTTGACACTGTCCCACACCAACATCTTCTTCACAAATTGAGCGACATTGGCATCCAGGGAGATCTTCTGAACTGGATAAGGGCGTTTCTGGTTGGTCGGAAACAACGTGTCTGTATCGGGGATGATATGTCAGAATGGGTGAATGTGACCAGTGGTGTGCCGCAAGGCTCAGTTCTGGGACCATTGCTCTTCATCCTTTACGTTAACGACAGCCTTCAGGAACTCGACTGCGGCAAAATAATGTTTGCAGACGACTTTAAGCTCTGGCAAGTCATTAAGGGTCCGAATGATCAGAGATCCCTTCAAGATAATCTGCACCGACTGCAAGCGTGGTCGAAGAAATGGCTTCTAGATTTCAATGTGGAGAAGTGTGCCGTCCTTCATCTGCGTCCAACCAACTCTCATTCAAATGAGAGTCTGAGGACTTATCACCTGAAAGATATAAGGCTCCCTGCAGAATCTTCACAGAAGGATCTCGGGGTTTGGATACAGAACAACCTGAAACCAACACTGCAATGTCACAAGGCTGCAAAAAACGCCATGGGAGTGCTGCATGCAATAAAAAGGGCTTTCGTAAATTTTGACGAAGACCTTTTTGGGAGAGTTTACGGCACATTTGTTCGGCCCCACTTAGAATATGGCATACAAGCATGGCGGCCATGGCTGGTAAAGGACCAAGAATGTCTCGAACGGGTACAACGGCGTGCAACAAAGCTGGTAAACGGTCTAAAAAGCCATTCCTACACAGACAGACTGAATTGCCTTAATTTATTCCCTCTGTGTTACAGGCAGCAAAGAGGTGATCTTATCCTCGTCTACAAGATAATACATGGCCTTGAGTATGGACTTAAATTTGAGGACATGTTTCAGTGGCATCTTTCACCCAATCTTCGTGGTCGCTCGATGAAGTTACGGACAACAATGTCCAGGCTGAATCTTCGTTCTGAGTTTTTCACGCAGAGGGTAGTGGAGAAATGGAACGATCTCCCTCAGTCAGTCGTGGAGGCTACATCCCTGCAACTCTTCAAGAAACGCTTGGATGATTATTTTTGTCCCCTGTTTTCCCTCGACGGTCTGAATCTGAACTAATACCCCTGGTCCCCACAAATATCTCCTCTGAGACAATGCTACTCAAATGAACCAAGTACTGTTTCTATAGTGAATATTTTTGTTCGTGTACAGTTATTTCTAACGACCTGACATGCAATTAATAGGGTTTTCAAAGGCTTTGCCTATTATCCTTACCAAATAAACTGAAAACACAACGAGTTAAGAGTTTCAATACCATCTCCTACCCCACACGTGTGAGAAGTGGAGTCATTCAGGGTAGTGTACTCGACCCGCTTTTATTTTGCCTTTTCGTTAATGATGTACCCGATTTATTTCAGAATGGTAAGCCTTTCACGTAAGCCGATGATCTTAAAGTTGCATATCGGTATGCGACTATCTGGAATTTTCTTCCAAGTTCTATCCGGAAAAGTCGAACCCTAATCGAATTTAAAATAAAAACTAAGAAATTCCTTTCAAATAACAATACACATTTATTTTTGAATAAGATAGGACATTTTTCAAGTCAATTCTTTGATACTGAATTTGGTCCAAAAGGGTTCTGATAATGCCAGCCGATTGAAAAATACCGGAACATAGCACTTAAAATAATCAAATTTATAAAAGATAGCATCATTGATAAACATAGAACAGATAATCATTTTCTTTTATTTTCCTCCGTTTCTAGTTTTCATCAGCTATATCACCTGACACTAAATATCCCTTATAAAGCTAATAAAAATATACCCTTCGATAAAACCCTGCATATTAGTCGTGCGTATGTCTATATTAAAGACATATTAAACATATATAGAACTATATTAGGTCATAGTAAACAGTCGACCACTACTCCTATAATTTCACATTAACAAGCACAATATGATACATGATTCAATAGTATTTTGACAGTTTTGATTGTGACTTACCATTGAATGCTCCTTACTCCTGATATATATTCATCTTTTCCAGCTCTTAATCCAGACAACGACGGTAAACCTCCTGAAAAACACGTAGGAACTGTGCGACCGCCCACCTTACACCTGGCCAGATAGACTGACAACCAGCAACTAGAGCACACCGAAATTTACCCAACAGGAAAATAATTTCAAGGTCAGGCGAATATAGAAGTTCTTCAATTGCCATAAAGGACATATTATTCATGCCCCCGAAAACCACCTAACTGCAAACTTCAATTTTTATATTGTACATATCGTTATTTTTTGAAACTTTTGTTGTTATTTTCCCTTAGAACTGAGGTTTTTTTTAACTTAAAACAAAGTTTCAATTCGCGCTCTTTTGGCTAACCAAACACCCGAAGCAAATGAAGTCAAAGTATAGTTGAAATTGACGAGTTTGTTTTAGGTTTTTTTCCTGAGTTCAAAGGGGACTGACAGTGCCCAAGGGACGCTACAATAAACCTATTCTATTCTATAAGCCGGCAGACCGTGACATCGTGCTTAAGCTCCTAAAGAGCGATCTACAGGCTTCCGCTCAATGGTGCCGCTCATGGCGCCTTTCTCCTTCTTGGCATATGTGCTCAGTCATGGTGGTTGGCGACGACCACCAACCTCACCTAAGTACTGAAGGTCACTCCATAAATGTGCCCAGGGTTAATAAGGATCTGGGCATATCATACTCCAAGAATCTCAATCTCTCGGAGCACTGTGCCTTGATGGTCTCCAAAGCACGCAGAACTACCGGGTTTATCCTCCGAAACTTTGAAACAAGGGACATCAGAATGCGCCTTTACAACATGTACGTTAGACCTGGTCTGGAATACTGTTCGTTTTTATTTAGCCTCATGCGTGCTTCTGAGCGGAAGAAAATACAATCCGTTCAACACATTTTTACCAAGAGAATTTTTGCCGCGGAACACCGACATATGTCTTACCAAGAACGTTGTCGGCTTTCGGGCCTTGATCCTTTGTGGTTACGTGGATTACAAAAGGGACTATTTTTGCTATTTAAACTCTTATATAATCACACATTTAACCCACTCACTTCTTTAAGACATCATATCCACCCACAACGTAACAGTCACCGTGAGGTCTTCTTATTTCTGCCTCTGGCACTTGCTGTTAAATATCGTCGGTTCTATTCCGTAAATGCAATTGCTATTTGGAATAAACTACCAATGAGCGTGAAAACTCTGCAAAATTATCCTTTATTTAAGAGAACTATTACTCGATTTTTGCATTCAGAAAAGCTTCCTCAAATTTTGGGTTCTGAATCCACTGATCGACTCTACCGTAGCGATGGCGTTTGTGGTCTCTGAACACTTTGGCCGGTCTCACCAGCTGTTCCTCAACGCCTCTACTTTGACTATTCCCAACTTCATGAAAGGAATTGGCGTCCGATAATCTCCGATATCGTGCAACCCCCCCCCCCCCCCCCTTCTTGACGATCGAAAATCTACCGCCAGCAGTTTTTTTCCTCCTGAACCCTCCAAACCATAAAAACCACCACCAAATATGTTTTTTATTTTTCAGGAGTTTTTTTTCACTGCTGGTCGGATTTGTGTTTAATCGCTTTCCTTGACAATGCCTGTTAACTGGCATTGAATAAATTAAATTAAATCAGTCAGTATATTTGGAGTAAACGACAGAAGCCCTGAAAAGTCCATTTAGAGGGTACAGATATAAGGGAAAATAGTTAAATTGCAAAGCTTGTAGTTTTATTAAGGAATAATTCATAAGTCTATTAATGTAACATAAAGGCGAAAGGGGTATTATAATCGCGAAATAATTGCGAAAAACTTTGTTCACTGCATTCGGACTGTGAAAATTTCAATATGGGCTAAGTTTGTAGCACAAAATAGGATCTGTTGGAATCTTGTTAGTAGTATATTTATAGACATTTCAGTAATCCGTTAGATCAGGCTTCGGCAGTTCGGGTTGCCTTTCAGCAGGTAAGCATCCAGTTGTCTCTTTAACACGTTCACGGTAGGGGAATTAACAACAAACTCCGGCAAAGAGTTCCATTGGCGAATGACCCTCTGTGAGAAAAAGGAGGAGCGTTGATTTTTGTGGCACAGTTCCCTTTTAAGCTGGTAGTCATGTCGTCTGAGATTGGACTTGGGTGCCATTTCAAAAAACGTTTCCCAGTCGACATCCAGATTGAGTCCTTTTACCAACTGGAAAGTTGCTATGAGGTCACCTCTGTCCTGCCTGTAGTGGAGGGGATAGAGGTTCAAGGCCGTCAGGTGCTGCTCAAACGTGAAGTTTTTGAGGCCATGAACAGCCTTTGTAGCACGCCGTTGTACACCTTCAAGGATATCCATATCCTTACGAAGCCACGGCCGCCAAGCCTGTACCGCATATTCCAGGTGCGGCCGCACGAATGTCCCGTAAACTTTGCCAAAAACATATTTATTCATGTGTATAAACGTTCTGCGTATCGCGCTCATAACGGACATTGCTCGCGCACGACTTTAGAACACTGCGTGCTGACATTTAGATCGTCTTTAATGAACACACCGAGATATTTTTGCACATCTACGGTTTTAAGTGGTTGATCGTCCAGGAGATATTGTCGTGGGGGCGCATTTGTTCTTCGCCTCGCTGATACTACGTGCATTACTGCACATTTTTGACGTTGAATTTCATAAACCATTTCTCGCTTCATGCGTGCAAATTCTCTACGTCCTTTTGTGGTATCTTGACGTCATCTTCATTTTTTATCGCTCTCCAAAGTTTAAGATCGTTTGCAAAGAGCGCTATTTCCGATTTCACTTCCCCTACTAGGTCATTTACGTAGATAATAAATAAATAAATAAATTTTGATTTAATGCCAAGCGGCCCAAGAACTGACCCCTGTGGGACTCCCCTCGTAACAGGTGCCCATTCTGAGCAGTAGCCGCCCGCAGTGACTTTTTGTCACCGTCCGTTTAGGAAATCTTGAATCCAGTTCAGAAGATTTCCTCTTATCCATACTTCTGACAACTTTTGAATGAGGCGCTTATGTGGCACGCAATCGAACGCCTTGCTGAAGTCGAAGTAAATGACATCAACTGGATGTCCTTCAGCCATGGCCTTTGACCAGTGTTCGAGTGACGAAAGTAGGTTTGTGAGGCACGACCGCTTTTCGCAGAAGCCATGTTGAACTGAGGCGATGTGACAGCGGAAAGTATCGAGTGATGTAATAGATTTTTAACTACTTTTTCCATCAGTTTGCAGCAAATGCATGTCAAACTAACCGGCCGGTAGTTCGTGGGACATAGCCGTGATCCTCCCTTGTGGATACGTACGACGTTTGCCAACTTCCATGTGTCTGGTAGTTTGCCAGCTTCCAGCGATTTTTGGAAGATTATAGAAAGTGGCTCCGCTGATTCTTCGGCTAGCTGACGCAGGAGTACACATGGGATCTCATCTGGTCCAGCTGACTTGGACGGATGCAGCTTATTTAGCTCTGCTAAAACTAACTGCGGTGTAAAAAAATACTGCGCTTATAAGTGGTTGGTTGGCAGGCAGTAGAAGGGAGACTATCAGGGCACAGTGCTCCGAAAGATCAAGACTCATAGATTACGATACACCCAGATCCTTAATATCCCCAGGCACATTTATGCCGTGACACTCAATACTTATTAGATGTTGGTGGCTATCGCCAGCCACCATGACTGAGCATTTATGGCAAGAAAGAGAAAGACGCCATGTGCGGCACTACTGAGCAAAGGCCTGTAGGTCGCTCGTTGGAAGTTTAAGCACGATGTCACGATCTGCCGGGTTGTATCGATATGCAACTTTCAGATCCTCGGTCTAGATGAAGGGCTCACCATTCTGAAATAAATCGGGTACATCATTAACGAAAAGGCAAAATAAAAGCGGGTCGAGTACACTACCCTGAATGACTCCACTTCTCACACGTGTGGGGTAGGAGATGGTATTGAAACTCTTAACTCGTTGTGTACGAGTGCCCAGGTAAGAGGATATAAAATTCAAAAGTTTGCCACCTATTCCGAAAGAGGACAGTTTCAAGAGAAGAAGCGCATGGTCAACACGATCAAAAGCCTTATTGAAATCGAAATATACTGTGTAAAGTGCAAAACCATTGTCCCTAGATTGGAGAACATAGCCAAAGAAAGAGAGTTGACAGGTGTCACAAGATCGAGCTTTGAGGAATCCATGCTGAGCAGCACTCAGTAGGTTATTCTCTGTTGGGTGACACATCATCTTATTTTTAATCCGTGTCTCAAAGATCTACAAAACTGCGGGGAGGGCGTTTAATTGCCGAAAGTCATGAAATGACGTAGATTTGCCATGCTTAGAAATGGGTAAAATGTGTGATTCCTTCCACAAGGTAGGATAGGCTTCAGTTTCAAGAACAAGATTAAATATCTTGCATAAGGGAGGTGGGAAAATTGCATTTGCATCCGCATTTAGAATGCTGACTGGGACACCATCGTTTCCCGGACAATGAGATTGACGAAAA
>CACRXP010000029.1:1925977-1975716 GCA_902702965.1 Spirometra erinaceieuropaei | reverse complement strand
ACAAGATCGAGGCAGTTCATTTGTCGGCCCTCGCAAACTCTCGTTGGAAATATTAAGTGAAAAGGAGATTGTCGGAGCTACACAGTAGCTGCTGGCCGAATGCTGTTTCAGTGCAGTTTGCTGATGCCGAGCTACAGGATAACACTGGAAGTAGATGGAATTTTCCACCGAGTGAGTAAAAGGATAAATACCCATGTTGTCTAAGTAAAATAATCGGATTTTTGAAGGCAAAGAAAATCGATGGGAAAAATTCATGCTAATTTGAAGTCACTTTTTACGGAGTGTGATTTCTGCATGCGGTAGGAATGATGTTCATTCTAAAGCCGGCATCCTGACGTAACTGACGTAACTGCCGGATAATTAGTTTTAAAACACCACTTAATTAGTATTTTCGAAACGAAAACGGACTTCAGAATTTTTGTTAACATTTCATGACTAAGCACACTTATTGCAGTTTAACTTAAGTTGGCATAATTAAGCGTCACGCGGACGGCCGCATTAGCGTGCAGTAGCAAACACCTACAGTGCGTGACCTATCTCATGAAATGTTGGCTGAAATTCTGAAGTGCGTTTTCGATTAGGAAGGATTACTTGGTCGCGGTTGTGATATTAAGTATCTTAAGGCATTTTCTTATGACAGTTTGGATTCGGCAGGATGTCAGCTTTTAAATGCACTTCTTTTCAATCTCCTGTACAAATCGTGCTCGGTAAAAAAGACTACTTCAGTAGCATGCATTTGTCCCATTGATTTTCGATGGTCTTTAAAATTCAAATATATTTTGTAGAAACCACAAATAAAAATATGCTTTCTTTTACTCAATCAATAGAGAATCACGTCTAGTTTATGTTTTATACTTAAAAAGGAGTATAATTAGGTTTTAAAAAAGTTTCCAATTATGAGACTTTTTTAAGACTGCGGTATGTCCATTCACATAGCAACGTACCTGGCCGTTTACCACTGCTCCTCGTAAAATGTACAACATAGTCCGCATCCATTGCAAAATTTTATGTACCCTGCATGATACCTCTTTAATGACATAGAAAAATATGGGATTTTCTTTACGCGGAACGCATGCAACTTGGAGAGTGTAATCACTAAGCGCTAATGCAACGAATGATCAGGCTCCAAATTTTTCGGCAATTAGAACACTTTTTAAAACCTAATTATCCTTCTTCCTTAAATATGAAATATAAATAAGAAGTGATTCTCTATTGATTGACTAAAAGAAAGCATATTTTTGTTTGTGGTTTTTATAAAATATATTTGAATTTCCAAGACCATCGAAAATAAATGAAAAAAAATGCATGCTAGTTAAATAGTCATTTTTTTCCGAGCATGCTTTCTACAGGAGATTAAAAAGAAGTGCATTTAAAAGTCGACATCCTGCCGAATCCAAACTGTTATACGAGTATGCCTTAAAATAATAAGTATTACAACCGCGACCAAGTAATCCTTCCTAATCGAAAACGCATTTCAGAATTTCAGCCAACATAGGTCACGCACTGTAACTTTGTGTGAATTTTAATATTCAACGTTCGGGCGAGCAAGACGCATTATATCACAAACTGCAGATATGTACTGATTTGTAAATGTTGGCTCTATGCCGAATAAATGTAGGCCTAAGTTAACATATGAAGATGTTTTGAGACGTGGCTAAACTTCTGCGTCACCTATCTTGAACCCTCACAGCATCCGCACGAAATCTACTGAAAGGGCATATCGCATCCAATAGCGGCATACGTAACTGTACGGTTTAATTTTTTCCCGCGGCGATTCAGGGTGAGATGAGTATCCAGAGATACGAGGATGTCCGCCTTAATGTACACTCTCGGGATGAGCAAATATTCATGAAGTCTCTTTGACGATATTCTTAAATAAGATTTTTGACACCATTGTACAGATCGTTGGGTAAAAATTTGAAGAGAATTTTTTTACAATTTCCTCATTCGTTTAGTAAATCTCCGTCATTATGGCGCCTAGAATATTCATCCAATACCCTGTTGCGTCAAGGTCATCCACAGTAGCAGCGCTGAACTTACGGACAGTAAAGAATGCTCACAGGAGCATTCCACGGTTGGAGAAGTCCAGGTTTGAAGATGCCAGTGCTCGGTTAAAGCAACGTCCAGCACTTGTAAGTATATCATGAGAATCACACTGGGGAGTACTCATCGCTGTCTGGGTTTTATTTCCGAAAAGGCTGAGTTTCCCTGCAGTCGGCAACTCCCCAAACCAGTTCTTATATCGCCACCGTAAACTTGAGCTAATTAGTTCCATTATAGCGAGGGGTATGCAGATCCATCAAGATTGTGCATTTCCAATGCGGAACTCTGTCTCCCTCCGTCTTCAGTGCAACCACCACCTGTCAACGACTGTTAGCCCATTAACGGTGAAGTAGGCGATGTGTGCAGAGACACACATCGGTTATGTATGTGCGTGGATTAGTATTAGGGTAGTTCCAGTAGGGTGCAGCTTTTGATTTACACTCTCAATGCCGCTGGAATTGACCCTACAGCCAACCAGGCTGATGTGGTTTTTCAAATAATTTGACTTTTTAAAAAGTCCCATAATTATTGATTTTGCAAACCGACGCCCGCGAACCTTATTTTTTCGAACGCAGTGGCAAGGTAATAGTGGGGAAGTCTAATCAACCCTCTCATTTCCATGTATGCGCTGGACACGAAAGGGCGCGTATTTATATTAATATTATTTATATTTGTCCATGGTTTAATATCTTTCTACTATTATAAGTGTGAACGCGGGTGACGCTCTACGTAGTATGGTGTTACTTCAACTGCCGATGACCTGTCCACTTCATTTTCAAGTTACGCGATTTTGGAAACAAGACCTGCCCCTAAATATTTTACCGAACGCACGAAAGGGTGGCCTTTTTGCGGTAACTAAAATTTGTATTTGCAGCAGGTAGCCAAATGTCAGAACGTGCGAACGAGGGACTGCCTTCAGACGTTATCGCTGCTTGTTCGTCGAACTTCTACGTCGTTCTTCTATGGGATTACTCGCTTTTCTCCATGCCCAAGAAACCCGGGACAGTTAAAAGAAACCTTTGGCGCGGGGATTTCGACCAAATGAGGGCTGAAATTTTACGCCTTGAGTGGGAGTCCATATTTGTTGGGAGCATACTCGAAGACTGGCAACGGTTCCGAGAAATTCTGCACGAGCTGATCGTAAACCACTGTCCGCTTTCACGGAAGAGGTTAACTAACAGACCTCGATGGCTTACGCAAGCCTTGAAGAATGAAGTGAATAAAAAACGACGGCTGTGGAAAAAATCGCTTTCTGACAGGAGCCCCACATCTATATGCGCGTACAAAATTCAAAGAAATCGAGTCAAGGGTCTTATCCTTAAAACTAGAAAGGAATTCGAACGGGATCTGCTTAACCGTGCCGCGGAGAACCCTAAATTATTCTACGGTTACATTAGGCAGTGCACGCGGAACAAGGACCCAATACCCCTGCTAAGGACTGCTGAAGGCGAACATCTCACTGACGACAGGGCGAAAGCTGATCACCTTTCAGAATTTTTTCGGTCTGTTTTTAGTAGCGAAACAGGATTCAACCCTTCGGCCCTTCAATACTTCGAAGACACCCCAATTATAGAGACCGTCCAGTTCACTGAGGGTATGGTTCTGACGGAGTTGCTGAGGCTAAAGGAATCCAAATCACCAGGTCCCGATGAGATTCCGGCGAAGATTTTGAAGGAACTCGCCGGTGAGTTGTCTAAGCCACTCTCCATGCTTTTCCATACATCCTTCGAGACCGGATATCTGCCACCCGACTGGAAGTCGGCGTGGATTACGCCGCTGTACAAGGGCGGAAGTCGGGTCTCTGCGAACAATTACAGACCGGTCAGCCTCACCTCCATTTGCTGTAAGATTATGGAGAAGATAATAAAGCAACAACTAATGCAGTTCCTTGAACAAAACCATTTGCTTTCCGATTCTCAGCATGGATTCCGAAAAGGCAGATCCTGTGTGACAAACCTGCTCTACTGTCTGGAACACTGGACTAGGGCTGTTGATAGAGGAGATATGGTGCATGCCATCTATATCGACTTTAAAAAGGCCTTCGATAGTGTGCCTCACCACCGCCTTCTATACAAACTTAGCCGTGCAGGAGTGCGAGGTAAGCTTCTCAAGCCGTCCACGTCGGTGACCAACAATCTGCCGAGGTTGCCGTTAAGAGTGGTGTTCCCCAAGGCTCTGTTCTTGGCCCTACGCTGTTCCTCGTATACGTCAATGACTGCGCAAACGAACTGAATTGCGATGTCGCAATGTTTGCCGATGACATAAAGAT
The DNA here is from genome assembly GCA_902702965.1 of Spirometra erinaceieuropaei. Lineage (NCBI taxonomy): Eukaryota > Metazoa > Platyhelminthes > Cestoda > Diphyllobothriidea > Diphyllobothriidae > Spirometra > Spirometra erinaceieuropaei. Next base: position 1,971,404 of record CACRXP010000029.1, on the reverse strand, counting down.
TTGGAGTACCATACGAAGCGAAGTTGACGAGGCGCGACTGCAGACAAGTCTGGACCACCTCGAGCAATGGTCGAAAGACTGGCTTCTACCGTTCAACGTAAACAAGTGTACTTTCCTACGCGTCGGCAGAACCAGTTCTCCTAACCACACGGTCTACCGTCTGACTGGCAAACCACTGCAAGAAGTCGACGCCCAGAAGGACTTGGGTGTATGGATCACAACCTCGCTTAAGCCTTCGCTGCAATGTTCAAAGGTGGCCAAGTCGGCGATGTCCATGCTATACCTTGTCAAACGGGCGTTCTCCTCCTTTGATGAAGACTGCTTCGCCAAGGTCTTTCAAACTTTTGTGCGACCGCATCTGGAGTTTGCTATCCAAGCATGGCGACCCTGGACCGCTAAAGACTTGGGCATACTCGAAAAAGTTCAACGGCGAGCAACGAAACTTGTATCTGGGCAGTGGTTACTACCTTACGAAACGCGATTAGCTAATCTTGACCTCTTTCCTTTGAGTTACAGACAGCTACGTGGGGACCTGATACAAGCTTTCCGCATCGTGCGCAATCAGGGCTGTTGCCTCGCGTTTGGAGACTTCTTCGAGTTGGCGACTACGACTAACCTGAGAGGCCATCCACTCAAACTGCGTGTGGCTGGTGTCCGGCTAGACACCCGAAAGTTCTTCTTCTCAAACAGAGTGGTTGCAGCTTGGAACGCCTTGCCTGAGGATTTTGTTATGTCAGGCTCGGTAGATACTTTTAAATGGAGACTAGATCAGCATTGTAGCGCGCACCACAATAACGCCGGAGTACGGCCACCTTGACAGCCAACGCTGTCAATTTAGTGTTATAACGATGCTACTACCAACATTTAAGTAATATGTGTTTATGTTATTTATTAAGCTTGGGCCACGTCGCACACCGCTGTTCGCATTCACCACGATGCCTGTAGACTAAACAATTTTACTTCTTTTCCCGTGTCTTAAGTGTGCCTCAACTGTCCGCTGTATTTTGACCAACAGAGCAAGTTAATGTGCCTCTAAACTCTGTTAACGCATGACATTCTGTGTTCATCTGTACAGTTTTTGCTATTCCCCTCGCATTTCTTTCATGTTACTTCCTTTCCATTTCCTCCATATATATCCTCTGCATGTAACCAATAGGGATTTCAAAGGTACACACCTACTTTCCCTGAAATATACTGATACTGATACTGAACTGAACGTTCAACATCGATAAATACCTGATTTTATAAAAAACAGCCTTCTTGTTTTTTCCATGCTCCATGTGAGTTCCACAGGTTATTTGACAAAACTTTACAAGTCAAATTACCCTCTACCAATAGAAGAACACCCACGAATGCAGAACCTCAGTCTATGACAGATGTTGCATAGGGAACTGCCTGAATACCAGGCTCCGTAGACGTCCGCTCCAATTTTTAAACTTTTCTCACGCCTTATGAGATCGTGATAGTTTTGTGAAATATTAGGCTGGGGACATGAAATTAAGCGCCCGAAGTATGATTTCTACGACAGAACACCAAATTTGGATGAAAATGTGAGTCGAAGATAATCAAATACTGTTGAATATTTACTTAATGTCTATTTTAAAAACAAGCCTGACACTGCCTTTACCACACATCCGACATAGGCACAAGTTAACAGCCCAGACACGTGTTCTGGCGACGATTCCGTTGCTGATTAGGGCATCCGTGAAAGACCCGGCTACTCAGTGTAACACTTGAACCTCAAGCTCCAACCACTTGACTCCAAATCCTGAAATTAATAGTTTCAGCTTGATTTTCCCCTGGAGTTCATATACCGGGAGCAGCATGTGGGAGCATGTAGACTCGGCTGGATAGCCGTGAGCACTCGCATCTGCGCGATGTAGTAACAGACTCGTCGGCGAAACGCGTGTCTGGGTTTTCAACTTTCGATATGCGTTGATTAGACAGACTCTGTGTCTTCGTGCAGGTGAGGTCATGGCAAATGGAATAACTGTGGGCGGCTATGAGAAGGTGGAAACTTGAAATAACCCAAGAGACTAACCTGTATGCAGCAAGTGTCACTTATATGCACCACGGTGACACTGTGAGCATGTGGGTGGCTCACAAGTGTAGAGGATAGAAAGTACCTTCAGTAGGATGTGTTCATCAACACCTCTTAATTATGATGTCCAGTCTACATATCAGATAGTTTTTTTAGATTAAAAAGCGAAAGTGTTAATCGATCAGTTGTGGTTAACTAGTCCCACCATACGATCCCGGCGGTTGTAGGGTTTATTGCATGTGAGACAGGGGAAAATCACATACGACGGGGTCAGGCGACAGAAGAGCAATTGGGAATGTGTGGTTTTAATTTGATCGGTTAAGAGGCAGTTTACCTAACGCCTCACACTGACCATAACCTCTAGCCCCAACCCGCAACTCTAACACCTAGTCCCAACCCCAATCCCCGACAATTAACCCTAATCCCTAACAACACATCTTGATCATAGCCCCTAACCACAACAGTATTGTGTACATCTGATGAGGCTACATAAGTACATTTTCAAGGTAGAGCCTGACGGTTTCTCTCTACACTTACCTCAGACTAGAATACTGGTGCATTTCTTTGTCTGTGCTTGCAAGCAGGAGGTCCGGATGCGTAAAAAACATCTTTGAATTCGGCATGTGAAGGATAAAAAATAAAATGTGTCCAGTTTTAATTTATATTGAAGACAGATTGAAGCTTTGAATTGTGTATGCAAAGAGACAGCACACGCATAATCGTAAATATTGTAAGGTACAAGCTGCATTTACACCGTTGCAATGAGCTGGATGTTTAGTTAAGTTTGGGCCACTCGAGAAAATGTGTGGGATACATCAAGATGGGTGCGCCGTCGTAGGCCAGAAATCGGTAGGTTTCTTTTTTCCCAGCGTCATATGTCAGAGAAAAGACTAGGTTCTCAGTCTTCACACGTCCCGTTACCCGCATGATTTTATAGTTCTCACCGTCGACTTGTCCTTAAATGGAAAATGAAATAAGCCATCTGCGCCAGATCTTGAGTATAGTAACGTGAAGAGCAACTTACCATAGGGAATAATTATTTTCAGTCCCTTCCTGCCTGATGACGACCCATACCTGCCAATATTTCCCAGTAGCATGATCTCCTTAAAATTGGAAATTTGGTTCATTTAAAACTTCGTATCTCAATCGGGATTTTGATTGTAAATGTAAATGTAAATTTACAGAAGACTAACAGTATAAATGAAATGACTGTGGTGTTTTGGTACCTTTATATTTTCATCCATGACCACAGAAATTGGTTTCGAATAGGCCGGGTGTGAGACAATGGGTTTTACGTAATGGACATCAGGGATCTCTGATAACATAAGAAAAATCTGAGTTGTGGAATTGAAATGACATATATTTGAGGAAGATTTTCTTGCTGTTTGGTTTCATTAACGATTATCAGATATCACGACTTTATATAAAGTGGGGCATTTTGAATATATACCTGGGAAGAATTCCCCTTCGTTCACTACGACGATCGCAATTTTTGCCTTTTCGGGATTTTCGGGTGTGAGAATAACCACAGAATAATTTTGGTAAGTTCAGTCTTTGATCAGAAAACTCCTTCTTCCTTTTTTCCGAAAAAAAGAATTCATGAATTAGCTATCTTTAATATTTGATATCACTATATGCAGACTACCATAAGTGATCTGACCATCGATTCGAAAAAAAACCCGCAATTAATGTCCTTTGTTTCGTGGGTGTGTTCGTGTTTGCGAATTTGAAGTGACAAATTGTAAAAGACTCAACAACTCACTTGGATAGAATTCTACACATTTAGTCGCAGGTTCGCAGGGATGTCCTCCTGTTCGATGCACAAATCCTGATTCGGATGACTTGAACTGTACATACAGTACCTGTGCTAACTCATGAAATGTCACGAATTAACACAGGTTAACGCCTTTAACGCAAAATCGGTAAACACTGCGGCTCTCAAAGTCTGATAGCGGAAAATAAACGATGTGCCAAAGAAATAAAGCAAAGTTTGGTTAAGAAAATATTATTTACTGAGATAAAAATAAATAATTTTCGACAAAAGTCACATTTTCGAGAAACGCCTATATTACAACCCAGTTAATAAAGGCTACGTATGAGGACGTATAAAGGAGGAGGGCGCATAAAAGGTCAAAAATAATTAAGGACAGAAACAGATACAAAAAATTAGTACTTTGTAGATTGTCCATTCGAATTAATAACAGCAGAAAGTCTGTCCGACATAGACATGACAAGCTTATCTATGGTGGATTGTAAAATGTAATTATTGAGTATGAAATCCAATTTTTCCTGCATTGAAAGAGTCTTCTTAGCTTTGTGCCAATTTCTTTTGACTATTCCAAAAAGATTTTCGATTGGATTAAGGTCGGGACTGTTGGCCGGGATGAAAATGGATTGGAGGCCAATTGCGGAGAGCGTGGTTGTTGTCTAAAATGTTAGATTATGTTTGCAAGCGGCATCAAATTCGTACCTCTTTAGAGCGGTGGACAGGTGCATTGTCCTGCAAAATTACAGTATCCATTCGGCGCCGACTTATGCCGTTGTAGCCGAAAGCATCCTTGACAATTGCAATGAACACCTTGCTGTTGATGGTGTCGGATGTTGACCGCCAGACAGGCCGCTCACCGAATTTAATCGCCATCCAAACCATCATCCGCCGACAGTTCTTGAATGTTGCCGTCGGTGTAGTATGTTCTCTTGGGAAGTTCTTTCCACATATGACAGTTTGGAGCGACTTCGTAGGCTTGTCTAAAAATAGAACCTCATCGCTGAAGAAAATGCTCTTCCAAAATGAAGATCTGTATTCAATATAATTCTTAGCAAATAAAAGCCGTTCTCTAATTAGTTTTCTACTTAAATATGGCTTAATCATGGCCTTCCGCCGCTGCAGTTCAAATTCCTTCATCCTTTTTCTAATGATGTTCATAGAAAACATCGGCAGATGTTCCCGCTGAATGGCCTCAATGGGCATGTAATGAAACTTTTTTAATGTACGACGAATAAAATCGTCGTCTTGCTTACTTGTGGACCGTCTTGGTCCCCCTATCTTATTTCTAGGAACAGTTTTATCATTAATAATGCGCCACAGAGTGACCTTGCTAATATTGAAAATATTAGCTAACGACTCACGCGGGATTCCTTCCGCCGCTAATTTTCGAATGCGCTGGAAGTCAACTTCGGATAAGTATTGTTTAGACATAGTTATCGTTTGGCGTGGCAGAGCAAAGTGACGGCATGTCGCGCGAACTCAATATATATTCGTTTACGACACGCATTTTCAGTCTGGTAAAACAATCACACTGATAAACTTTTTTATTTCGGTATTTTGAAACATAAAACTTTACGAATTTGTAAAATAGAATTTTTAGATAAAGAATCGCACGTTATTTCCTGAACACAATAAGAAATAATTTATCTGCATTTCCCTGATTTTGTTGATATTGAAATTTAATTTTTTCTTTTTGTTCGAAAGTTTATCAAAAAATTTCGTCTTTTTATTAATCTTCTTAAACAGATTAATAAAGTTACACAAAGAATTTCCATCCGAAAGCTTTAATAGCGTAGGAAACTGCTTGAATATCAGGAATCCTCCGATTTCGCCTTGATCCGGCCCGTTTTCTATTTAATATACAGATCCGTATCAAACTTTCCTTCAGAAAACGGTCTTTTCGTACTTATTTCAACCAAATAAACACAAATAACGACACCAAAAATACACTACATTGTCCACTATAATTTTGACCTCGGCATTTCATGAGTTAGCACAGGTACTGTACTAAGCCACAGTAATATTTCGCCAACCACGTTCCGCGCAAGTCCCACGTTGCTGACTCGGCTTACCAAACGACAGTTCATAGTTACAACGGACTGTAACACGTACACGCGCGCTCACGGAAAACTCCTGCCAACGCAGTGATGCAGTCGCATTTGCTTCTCCTTTATATTCAGTGTTTTGGCCTACTAATCCTACTTTTTCTTCAGTCATTACGCTGAGCAACGCGAATGATTTACTAAGTTCACGACCTCCTAGCCTGGTGGATATAGCAAAATGTAGAGACTTAAGAAGTTACTGGAGTTTTCTGCAAGTTGTAGTCTTCTACCGATATGTGTCGTTGTAATAACTGTCTAAATGTTAAAGGCAAGGAAAATCTAGGACTCTATCCATACGAATTTAAATGGTATTTCTGCTATTCACAAATCATAAGTGTAAAGATCGGAAAAGGTTTATGGAAAAGTACCAGGTCAGCTAAGTTACGGTTTGTTCTAGCAAGCCTATTTAATGCGTTGCGAAAACTAAACCGTGTAGGCATTCTGAGGATGCAGAAGTTATCGACAAGGAACCCGCGCAATTGACCGATGGACCTCAATTTTAAGACCACTTACAACGAAAGATGTCAGTTAAATTGATTCGAAACCTTCGCTGTCAGGAGAGGAGTAGAGGCTCAGACCCAGGCTGACTGGAGCAGTACCGAACACAACAAACGAAGCTTGACACCCCTACTTTCAACTAATCAGTAGGCAATTGTAAATATTGTCGCATCTGAGGTAGCATATTGCGTCCACGCCAGAGTTTCCTAATACGAAGTATATCAGTTGACAATAAATGTAATGCGTTTAACTTCTCAGTCATTATATTTTTATGACTAGACTGGGACTTTTAGAAAATATAGGCTGCATTATCGAAGTTTGGGATTGTAGAACGGGCGGTCCTGCTTGTCTATATAATATATGTCACTCGGCACGTAATTATCTAAAGGTAGCGGGGGTTAGATGGTAGTTGGTAGCCCTCACGTTACCGAAAAAAAACCCAACTACCTGTTTTACGGGACCGGTGGTAATAGGGGCTATACGGGTGGGGAAAATGAGTGGAGGCGTAAATGGCGCTTGTAGTGTATGCCTGGAATTGACGCTCCTGGTAAAGTCGAAGCCTAATTTAAATAAGGTGAAAAATGAAAGGAGGATATATAAATAAGCGTGGATAATTAGTACGGTATGCGGAATAAATGCATCCTTGCCCCAGATTGGAAAGAATAGCAAGCGAAGGCGAACAACCAATAGGAAGAACGCAGTGTGTCTTTAGGTCATTCCGCAGTATGTGCGATAGTACTCTAACCGACAGAATAGACATGAGAACACGAGAGTCAAGTAGCGGCACGCAGGACGCCACAACGCAAGCGGGGTAAGACATTAATGCGAAAAATATGTTTGGGCGAAAGAGAAAATCTGCAAATAATAGTGTATTGTCACTGTGGCCACATCTAGGATTAAAACTATTGCAGTAGTTGTTTGCTATACGTGAATGGTGTACTTTACAATGTAAAGACGAATTTGCACTCTGTATATGAAGTTATACTTTGTTCTGCTTGAAGAGCCCAGTCTTATAGAAGGCGGAGGAAAGCAGGACCGCAAGTGCATAGGCCGACAGATTATTCGCGGATCCTGGAAATTATCCAGTCGTCCTACCTAGTGCAGTATCTCTAACAAAAAGGACTACTGACCTGTAGGGTCTTATGTAGATGTCGAAATACTGCGACAGCCCACGGATGGTTATGCCTTCAGATAACATCTGGGTACTGTGGTATGCAGCCTAGGATAGTACCTCTAAAATGAATCAGATACAGGTAACACAGTGCGCGCATGCAATTACAAGCATAATGAGAAGCATGATGAATCATAATATGTCTAGGATAAATCTTTCGCCCTTTACTAAAGATTTCCGTGTGGGGGTGCAATACAGTGAGTCTATAGAGACATTTCTGCAGTGCCTCGTTCTCGGGGCGGATAGAGTGAAGAAGAAATTCATCCTGACAGGGCTTCTGCGCGTGCACTCCCAGACATAATAAGAACGTAATCACAGAGCTTGAAATCTAGCCAGTAAATGCAATTGAAGAATGAGTGGGCAGGGCTACCCCCTAACATCCTACCGTAGCGGGTGTCACTCAGGTATGCTTATGACTTGATACATGTTTTATGACCGTTTATGTTTTACATGAATTAATAGGTAATAGCATAAGAAGCAAAAATTCGCTATATAAATCAAACCCCCAAAGCAGGCATAGTGTATTTCTGAGAACTGAATCTACTCGGTTACCGGACATTTTCGCGTTTTCGTTCTCGCTGCTTTTCTTGAGTGCATTTTTATTGCAGAGCATTTAATACTGCATCTGCCGGTAAGGATATAGTAAGTAAACCCCTCGGAAAACCTTGTTTAACTACGATCCTAATGTCAAACATGATCATGACTGTGATTGGTAACCCGAAGCGTTAGCCCGAAAGCATTTAAGGAAAGCTTGAGTGTCACCGCAACCTTGACCCAAGGCCATAAGCCCCTAACGCAAGCCCTAAAAACCTTGTCAAAATAAGCATACCAAAAACCCAAGGCAAAATTGAAACGCATTGCAAAAGTGGGACTTCAGATCTGTAAAAACAGCCAAGAATCCCAACTGCGGGATAATTCTGCAAAGCATGTGACTTGGTATCTCTCATCAGTTAGTTTCCTAAAACACTCAGAACCAAGATGAAGGCGCATAAGCTAGCGTCAAGTGTTTCTTAATAAAACATGGAAAAAAGTGTTCCTGTGTATGTGCGCGAGGCAGCGACTTAGGCAAATCACTGGTTGCATTGTGTGATGATATGCCGATGCCCGCACAGGCAAAAACGCGAACAAAACAACTGTCAAAATAATGTACAATACAAAAACATAACGCCCAATGAAAACAGTCTGATCGTCAAGGGCGAGGCCACCTGTTGGATAGTGAACTGGACCCTTCATTAGCATGGTATAAATACATTCATACATTCATATATAGTCCAAATTTTAAAATAATTCGTGAAATCTGAAGCTCGCTGATAAAACCAAACAGCAGGGACATCTACATCAAACATATATCATTTCAATTTCACAAATCACATTTCTCATATTTTGTCAGAGATCTGCGGTGTCCATTACATAATACCCATTGTCGCACAACGGGGCCATGCGAGACTACTTGCTGTTGTCATGGATGAAAATATAAAGGTACCAAAAGACCACACTCATTTCAATTATGCTGAAATATTTTTGAGATTTACATCTGACTTAGTTATTCATCTGTCCAGATCATGATTGAAGCGCAAAATGTTAAATAACCAATTATCTTTTTTCAAGGAGATCAGGCTGTTGGGAAATATTAGCAGATATGGAACGTCTTCAAGCAGAAATGGGCTGAAAATAATTATTCCCTATGGTAAGTTGCGCTCTACGTTGCAATGCTCAAGATCTGACGGAGATGATTAATTTCACTTTCTTTTTAAGAACAAGCCGACTGTAAGAACTATAAAATCATGCGAGTAACAGGACGTGCGGAGACAGAGAACCTAGCCTTTTCTCTGAAAGATGACGCTGGGAAGAAAAAAACCTACCACTTTCTGGTCTCCGAGGGCGCACCCATCTTGATGTATCCCACACATTTTCTCAAATGGCCCAACATGTACAAAACATCAGGCTCATTGCAAAACTTTAAATGCAGCCTGTTTCTTAAAATATTTCCGATTTTGGGTGCGTTTTTATACAGCAAGTAAAAAGCCGTCTCATTGGAGGCGTATTTCAAAGCTTTCATCATTCCTTAATAGAAATGACAACTGGACAATCTTTATTCTTCTACCATTCGCATTAATTATTGAAAGATTTTTTGAAGGCATCCGGGCAGGTTGAATTTGAGCTTTTAATTCGACCAAAATGCCGTTATAAAATTGGATTGAAGTTGGCAGCATGACTGATAAGCCTAGCAACTAGTGGATGGTGAGTAAGTTGGCGGAATAATCCGATGTAACCATGTTCGTCACGCTTGGTGTGAGTCAGCAGTCCAGTTTGAGGTAATTGTGGAGGGCAGACGTCACGCCGTATTCCAAAGGAAGATTAAGCTTGTCAGTCCGAACGTTGACAAGATGTAAATACATACCTATAGTATTAAAAATGTACTCCCCATGTGGTATATGACAAGGTGCGGAGGCGTTCGGTAGGAGACCTTTATGAAAGCTCTGACGTTTTGAATAGTTACTTCGGTCGGATTTTATTTTATATCCGCACCTGCAATAGACAAGCCCCCGCCACCTATCATACGGGAGCGGGTGTAATAGAGAGTTTAACACTAACCCGTACTCTAACCCCTAACCCAAAAACATAACTTTTAATCTTGACCCTAACATCTAAAACTTAGCACCAAACACTTACCCTTAACCATAACTCTAACCCCCTAGCAGGTGCGCCAAAGAAATGAGATCTTGCCATTACTTAATATACCCATCGTCAGAGACTGAAGAGTCGTGCGCTGCAAGCGCGGATGCACGAGCATGCGAGGGTCGGACCCGAATTCAGATGTAGCAACCCATGCCGCGCAAATGGTACTTTGAGGCCGTTGAAATTGTAGACTTGGGGCGACAGTCATACGGCAAGGATGGTGCAAAAAGCCTGGATGTCCACCGACTGCCTTGTCAACCGCCACATCAAGTTGCCTCTCCTCTATATGTTTTGACGTGGCTTCTTGTCGGGGACAGTCACGGCGAGGGACAATCAGAGCCGTCACTTATCTTAGCGACCGATGAGGGTGGAGACGATTTACGTCACGGTGATATGCGGGTCGGATGCAGCCACACAGGCGACATTAGCAAAACACGCATAAAATAAAGTAAGTCATATTATGTGGCCATGATTATAATAACCCCCCCCCAGTGAACGACTCCCCTCACTTTGGCACATACATATATTCCACTGCTCTTCGCATGTAGATAATAATGCAAACAACGTTGTGGAGCCGGGGCAATGATTAGCAGGTATAGCTATCTAACTTCGTAATCATCCATGCGCTACAATGCTATCTGCTGATTTACCTCAAGTCTGAAGTGGCACGCTGACTTCAATTTTAGTAAATAGCACTTTGGCGGCGAGCTTATTGCCACCTAACTTCCTTCATTGTCGAGGATGCCTCGACCTGCAGTCCTGTTGGCCTACGGTTGGTCGGTTTCGACTACGTAGGTGTTTTCCGTTGGCTTGCTGCAATATACTTTTGATTTCTTTCATATTTGGTTTTGCAATTAATAGAAAATTTGGCACCATTGCAGTATCTATCGCACGCAATCCTTGTTCACATTTAATTAGAGAGCATCTGAACATCTTTGACTTTGGGCATTCTCAACTTCAACAATCCTACTTTGGATGTATCGTTCGCACATCTTGCCCCTGTCTAATTGTCCAGTGTCTTCAACGATCAGTTTATTTTCGCTACTTAAACAGCGCATACCAGGTCCATTCTTTGCACTATTTTATTGGTCCTGCGTATGTACTTACCTAATTGAGCGTTTTAACCTTAACTTCCGCTTGGACTACTCGAAAGAGATAATGGCGTGAATGCCATTTGCGGACGCTGTTTCCGCTCCCGTCATCCCCAAAGCCCCTACCTTAATACCACCTCCGTATCACAGGAGTCATTGAAATCAATTTTCTCAGTGGGGCCGCAAACAGCATGCTTGTCCCGACTTTTTTTCCAGGTGCGCAGACGATGTTTAGTGGTTTTGCGCGCATAGCGTAGTACCTCAACTACCTCCAATTCCTAAGAAACAATGACTTCGCGTCTTGCCGCGGTGATGGACTGAATGAAGGGGGATCGACGGCTTTGCAACGCGCAGAGATCTCTTAATTGCATCATTCAAGATGCCTTTGTAAACTGCATGCTTCTGGTGTTTCTTTTGGTCTCAGAATACGGGCTGTCCTCTGCGTGTTGTCTATTGTGAGTTCTTTGGGGTGGCGCATCGCTCATTTTTGGATTTCACTAGTTGCTAGTGGTATTGCGATGCGGGAGTAGGTGGAGCTGTCACTGGCATAGACGCGTGTACAACCTACGCAGTACTGCCTAAGAGTAGGATCTGTACAACGCCGCGCGCGTATGTGCATCGATTCTGTTGTGTGCCCGTGACTGCACCTCATGCGCCTGACGTCATTCGCCTGTTAACAAGGCTGCTGCCCTTGCAGGTACACTCACGACCAATGAGAAATTCAGCTCACTCACGCTCATTCAGATGTGCACTAACTTCCCTCGCTCAGCGGTTCACGCCCGCCCCTTACCTTCTTCTCAGTCATGACTAAATATCCGCCTTAGCAGCTCTCAGGAGCCAAGCTGGATGCCAAACAGTGTCTAGGGGAGTTAAAATAACTGCTCCATCCGGATGGAGTACACTTAGTCATCGTCCTCCAAAAGCCGACATGGAATATTGAGGGCGAAAACAACAAATTTGCTTAGAAACTCCAATAGCCGATAATTGTATTTTTATAACTATCCGGCTAGACAGAACTGCCTACTTTACACAAAGGTACAGATGAATTTTGAGGCAAACTTTGTTGAGGACATCATGTGATGTATTAGAGATGCAAAACGACATTATGTATATTTATGACCTAACAACAGACGGTCATTTTGCAAACCACTATCTGGGTAGGAGTTGGTTGCGCTGTCCTAGTTCAAAGTGTAAGCGAAATGTGGGCATTGCAACTGAAGTAATCCAAATGACGATACGGAATTCGTAAGTGGGAAAGTAGCCAAAGCTGAAGAGGAAACGGAGAACCTGATGTTCCGGTTAAGGGGTAGGGCTAGCTTTAAGGTTGGGTTAGTATGAGGCTGAGAATTGAGTTTAAGGTTTGCGTTTGTGTTAAATTTAAGGGGTCCGGGTGAAGTTAGGTTTTTGGATTGCAGATTAGATTTACGTTAAATGTTTAGATGGTGATTAGGGTTTATGTCAGAATGAGGGGTTAGGTTAAGGTTATGATTTGGGTTAGGGGGAAGGGTTTGGTTTAAGATTTGGGATTAGGCTTATGGTAAGGGTCAGAGTTTGCAGATGCGTAGGTTTCTAACACTGACAATTTGAGGAAATCAGCCGAGCGAACTTCTGCATCATCGTTTCAACGCTGCTGTCGCGCGCGCACGTTCTCAGCCATTAAGATAAGAGAATTTTTTACAAACACTCCGCTTCTTCGAATAGAAGGTAGAAATTGATTGCCTTCTCAGACCTGCTCCGTGTGCATTCACGCCTTCACTTGCTCCTGTGGGGCAGCTTAAATTAATTGAACAACTTGACGTCCATCCATGCGAATACGAGAGCACCATCCTGGTTGGCCAAATCAAGGTGTGGAAAAGTCCATCTGTACCACGGCTGTGGCTCACTTGTTTGACAGTGGCCATCGGCTAGACGTCAATTAAGCATTCCGAGTCATCTATGAAGTACCCGCGGCGTACTCCAAGTTCCTGCATCAGTGGATACTTGAGACGGCAAAGACAGCGGACACACGGTTAACCAACCCGACCTAGTACTCGCATAAATTATTTGTGCAGGCGCTAAGGCTCCCGTGGTCAAAGACAAGACCCAGCATATGCGTTCACATAGACCATTTCGCGTTACAGCGATAAAACGGGAATAACTAATTGCCAGTCACCTTTACATTCTCCCGCCTACCCCCAACCACCTGACTGAAATAAACTCTGACGCCTGGCCTCCGAACGTTCCTCAACCTTCTCTCCCATACCGACTTTTATTGGCTGTTTAGTTTTTGCTACATTGTCCTTCCTTATATTACTTTACATGTCTGATGACTAGCAATCGAAAACGTGCGTTTATATGTCCAGAATTATTAAGAATTTCAAAGTGACTTATCGGTTTTCTGGTTTTTCATTGACTCTACTGTTGTCTGTCCCAAAATGCTGCTTAACCAGAAACTCAGTCTTTAAGTGGCGCTGCATGAAATCCATAATCTAGTTTGGATTCAACTTCTGATATGTTAGTTGACTTTTTAATTAAGAGGAGGACTACTTTGTCAGAATTTTGGACAAGATTTCAGAGAGAAGCACAAACGTTCACCTATTAACTCCAGAAAAACAAGATTGTCTTTACAAAACGGCTGCTGAAACTCAATATTTAATGACTCGCCTAAATTGTCCACCACCTCAATAGTTGACCGAATTAAATATAGCTTACAAAAGGACGTAGCCGCTAACATACTGAGTCATCGATATTAAAAAGACCTCCATCCACCATTTGAGTCATCGGCACTGGGCAGAATATCAAACCGAGTTTTCGAAATCTGCATGCGGGGTTTGATTGTGTAAACAGGGCTTGTCAAGAAACGTCTACTTAGATAACCAGAGGACTCTGTCTGACGCCGTACTAAATTTGCCCAATGCGGTCAACGTGAATGTGCCAGATGTCATATAGGTTGCAGTGGTAGCAGAAAATCCTGTTGATTTCCTTGCATGGGCATGACTTATGACTCGGGTTACTTACGTATGGGAACAATTAGTCTAAAAGGAAATAGTTGGCAATACTTATTTTGTGTGCGCGGTGGGTGTTGAGTATAGGTGTCAAGCTGCTTTAGGGTAGTCATTGACAGTGCAATGCTTTTTTAACAATTCATGAAAAGAGGCATTAGATTCACTTACTACTATCCTTATGTGGCAAAAGTAGTGTCAACTTTTAGCTGGCAACAATACGGCGGATCAAAATTTGTGATACTACGATGTTCTTTGATGTCCAGTTTTTTTTCCTTATCGCGAGTGCTTCTCAGCGTAAGTAACGCCAGGTCACTAACGATGAACTTGCCGATTGTTTTACCTAAGGCAAGTCTTTACTATAGAGATGGTGCTGCCGCCGAGAATATTCGGCCATGCCCTAAAAATCAGCGAAACTTTACGTCTCCAAGGTGTAACGCTACTGCTTAACCAGAGTCGACGACAGTATCAAACACAAGTTGGTTCGACATGACCCATGACTTTTGGGCCCTCAGTCCGGGCAAAATGGGTGTGTTGGCTTGAGTGAAATAACCAGTGGGATCTGAACAACAGTCTGGGCCGTTGATAATGCCAAATTTTAGTATAAACTCACCACGTAGTTGCCGGTAGGGAAGGAGAGACAGGTTGAGAGTTTACAGTCTGGTTTCGTAGGGCAGCGCCCCCAGACTTTTGTCATTTTGGTCGCCCCTTTCTGGACCTCCTCCAAGACAGTAAGTCCTTGGCAGTCCAAGGTCTCCACGCCTGTATGGCGCATTCTAGATGAGAACGCACATAGGTGCAAATATTTTGGAAAAGCAGTCAGGGTCAATTCCCATAAAGTCTCGCCTAATGAGTTGCAGGGTAGCCATAACTGTTTTAGCCGCCTTCGCGCAGTGCAGTGTTGGTTTGAGTGAAGATGTAATCCGTACACCCAGGTCCTCTGACTGTCAACCTGTTGGAGCGGTGCGCCGTGTAGAAAGTATGTCCTGGGGCTGGGGGCTCTGAAGCTGCCGAATTGAAGAAAGTTGCACTTACTTACTTTGAAGGGCATGAGCCAGCGTTTCGACCAGTCTTCGAGCCTGTTCAAGATTGCTTGCAGGTGGTCTGTGTCTGCCGCATTGTGGATAACATTCCCCAATGTTTTGTTGTCGACAAACAGGATGGGATCACTGTCTGGGTCCTTGACGTAGTCATTTATGAAAACGAGGAATAACGTGGGACCTAAAACTGAGTCCTGTGGGACGTCACTCACCAAGCTTACCCCTGAGGACTGATGACGCCCGACCTGCAGTATTTGGGACCGTCCAATCACAAAGCCCTGGATCTATGCAAGAAGGCGTCCACCAACTCCAAGAGACGTTGGCGCGGAACGCTAACGATGGCATATTTGAACTCGATGTAGATGGCATGTGCGCATTGCCTTCATCGCGTGGTTTTATTCGGCGTTCGAATGTAAGCAGCAGATATATGGGGGAGGACCTACCACATTGATAGGCATGTGGGACACCGGACAGGAGTTGCTGCTGTTCGGGGAACTGCATTAAGGCTTTCTTACTGATTTTCTCCATGTTTTTGCAACAGATGGAGGTAAGAATCACTGGCCTGCAGTTATATGCGGACGCACGAATTCCACTCATAAAAAGTGGAGTGATGGTAACGGACATCCAATCAGAGGGCAGTAACAAATGACGTTTGGAAGATCAAGGCTAGTGGTTTGGACATTTCGGGAGATAGCTCCTGTAACAGATTGGCCGGGCTTGAATCAGAGCCCGGGGAGGTCGATTTCTTCAAGTTTAACTACCTTTTTGAACAAATTTTTCGGTGATGAAGACTGCCTTGAGGATATGCATTTATTCATCTTTACAGGTGGGTAAGAAAAATCTGGTTCAGATGTCACGACGTGCCGGAATAACTAAGAAAGATGTTCAGCTTTATATTTGTCATCTGAGATGTTCGTTCCTTGGCTGTACATAGCGGTGGGATGGAATCTTTGTTCCGTGTACGCTGACCTATATAACTGTGAAGTACTTTGGGATTAACCATTGTACGGTTCAAAAGATCCTTTCCAAAGGCTTTCTGATCTTTGGAGATGAGAACTTTGACCTGATTACTCTGTAACTTATAACTGCTAAGGGATTCCGGCGTCTGGTCAATGACGGAGCTTTCCATAGCTTCCTCGTCTTGTTCACTTCCTTCTTTAAGAACGGAGTCAACCAGCGGCGTCTAATTGTTAGACTACTTTGAATGACTGGGCAGTGGTTGTAGATGAGTCTGCAGACTATCTCTTTACACTGACACCATACCTCTTCGATATCGCCGGAGAAAGTGGATGCCGAGTCAATAGGACGAGGATCTTTTTTCATCTGTTCGAAATTGCTGCGCCAAATATTGGGTCGGGAATCGAGCGGTTGTGCTGGCAGGGAGAATAAGGTATACTTCCACCTTGGAACTACATGGTCACTGTGACCTATTGGAGAGTGGCAATTCACAACGTTGCTGTTGTCACACGCCTTGGTGAACACAAGATCGAGGCAGTTCATTTGTTGGCCCTCGCAAACTCTCGTTGGAAACATTAAGTGAAAAGCAGATTGTCGGAGGTACGCAGTAGCTGCTGGCCGAATGCTGTTTCAGTGCAGTTTGCTGACGCCGAGCTACAGGATAATACTTGAAGTAGATGGAATTTTCCACCGAGTGAGTAAAAGGATAAATACCCATGTTGTCTAAGTAATATAATCGGATTTTTGAAGGCAAAGAAAATCGATGGGAAAAATTCATGCTAATTTGAAGTCACTTTTTACGGAGTGTGATTTCTGCATGCGGTAGGAAAGATGTTCATTCGAAAGCCGGCATCCCGACGTAACTGACGGAACTGCCGGATAGTTAGTTTTAAAACTCCACTTAATTAGTATTTTCGAAACGAAAACGGACTTCAGAATTTTGGTTAACATTTCATGACTAAGCACACTTATTGCATTTTAACTTAAGTTGGCATAATTAAGCGTCACGCGGACGGCCGTAATAGCGTGCAGTAGCAAACACCTACAGTGCGTGACCTATCTCATGAAATGTTGGCTGAAATTCCGAAGTGCGTTTTCGATTAGGAAGGATTACTTGGTCGCGGTTGTGATATTAATTATCTTAAGGCATGCTCTTATAACAGTTTGGATTCGGCAGGATGTCAGCTTTTAAATGCACTTCTTTTCAATCTCCTGTACAAATCGTGCTCGGTAAAAAAGACTACTTCAATAGCATGCATTTTTCCCATTGATTCTCGATGGTCTTTAAAATTCAAATATATTTTGTAGAAACCACAAATGAAAATATGCTTTCTTTTACTAAATCAATAGAGAATCACGTCTAGTTTATATTTTATACTTAAAAAAGGAGTATAATTAGGTTTTAAAAAAGTTTCCAATTATGAGACTTTTTAAGACTTCGGTATTTCCATTCACATAGCAACGTACCTGGCCGTTTACCACTGCTCCTCGTAAAATTTACAACATTGTCCGCATCCATTGCAAAATTTTATGTACCCTGCATGATATCTCTTTAATGACATAGAAAAATATGGGATTTTCTTTACGCGGAACGCATGCAACTTGTAGAGTGTAATCATTAAGCGTTAATGCAACGAATGATCAGGCTCCAAATTTTTCGGCAATTAGAACACTTTTTTAAAGCCTAATTATAATACTTATTTAACCA
The DNA here is from genome assembly GCA_902702965.1 of Spirometra erinaceieuropaei. NCBI lineage: Eukaryota > Metazoa > Platyhelminthes > Cestoda > Diphyllobothriidea > Diphyllobothriidae > Spirometra > Spirometra erinaceieuropaei. Next base: position 1,953,368 of record CACRXP010000029.1, on the reverse strand, counting down.
TAAAATATAGAGAAGACGTGATTCTCTATTGATTGACTAAAAGAAAGCATATTTTTGTTTGTGGTTTCTATAAAATATATTTGAATTTCCAAGACCATCGAAAATCAATGAAAAAAGTGCATGCTAGATAAGTAGTCATTTTTTTCCGAGCACGCTTTCTACAGGAGATTAAAAAGAAATGCATTTAAAAGCCGACATCCTGCCAAATCCAAACTGTTATACGAGTATGCCTTAAGATAATCAGTATCACAACCGCGACCAAGTAATCCTTCCTAATCGAAAACGCATTTCAGAATTTCAGCCAACATAGGTCACGCACTGTAACTTTGTGTGAATTTTAATATTCAATGTTCGGGCGAGCAAGACGCATTATATCATAAACTGCAGATATGTACTGATTTGTAAATGTTGGCTCTATGCCGAATAAATGTAGGCCTAAGTTAACATATGAAGATGTTTTGAGACGTGGCTAAACTTCTGCGTCACCTATCTCGAACCCTCACAGCATCCGCACGAAATGTACTGAAAGGGCATATCGCATCCAAAAGCGGCATACATAACTGTACGGTTTAATTTTTTCCCGGGGCGATTCAGGGTGAGATGAGTATCCAGAGATACGAGGATGTCCGCCTTAATGTACACTCTCGGGATGAGCAAATATTCATGAAGTCTCTTTGACGATATTCTTAAATAAGATTTTTGACACCATTGTGCAGATCGTTGGGTAAAAATTTGAAGAGAATTTTTTTACAATTTCCTCATTCGTTTAGTAAATCTCCGTCATTATGGCGCCTAGAATATTCATCCAATACCCTGTTGCGTCAAGGTCATCCACAGTAGCAGCGCTGAACTTACGGACAGTAAAGAATGCTCACACGAGCATTCACAGGGTTGGTGAAGTCCAGATCTTGAAGATACCACCGCTCGGTTAATGCAACGCCCAGCGCTTAGACAAAGAAGACCTGAGCATGCTCCCACAAACCAAATACGAGCAGTCAAGACCACACAAATACCAAAAATCAGAAGACGAAGATGCAGTCATTGAAACAAGAATATGATAAGGGGAGGCCATTGCGCTTGCAGATGGATAACAGACATGAGGACCATGAGTCAGTCAGATAGGGGCTCACGCGGTTCTCGTGTATTGTGTGGATTTTGGCCATCTGGGACTTGAAAACCTAGCCGAGTGCTGTCGAATGATCCGGCACCTGAGGACTATCTTCTCAACCTCAAGACTGCTGCATTCTCAGCTATTCGTGTTTAGAGTAACCTCTCGGTTTTTCCAATGTAGTTACTTTGTCGGCAAGTGCGCCAAATACGGCAAATGACTCCTGACGTTTCCTGCCGTGGCAGTGGGTCTTTTGGCCCCATGATCTGGCGGCAGATAGTTAGTTCCGACTTATGTCCGACCCAAGTGGAGTGAGTAGACGACTGACTGCTTCTGAGGAATTTTTCACCTTCCGAAGGAGCCGCTAAAAGTTGGGACAGTTTGGATTCGGTTTTTTGGTGTCGATTTTGCATGCATCGGTTGACATAATTGCGCGGACGATCACAGAGTATATTGTAATTCGTCAACCTTGTCTTCGGCTTCAATATAATGCGTCTCAGCGCGTGGGTGTATCATCATATGCAACTGCTTTTGCGACCGATCGGGTTGTTAGTGTCGGAATTCAGTACTTGCGTCCTGATTGTCGCTTTCCAGAACACAATGTTTTTAGGCCACCACAAATTTTGCGGTAGACGTGGATATCCAGAAAGTCCAGCTGGTTGTTTTCTTCATCTTGCACCGTAATTTGAATGGCAAGGGAAACGGCGTCGAGAAGGTCTTTGATTTTCAGCGGGAGGACTGGCCTATAAACAAGCTGTGTTAACCTCGAAGACAAAGCCGCCTTTACACAAAACTCCCTGAGAGGAAATAATTTCCAAAAAATTACGCCATAATGTGCATGTAGTGACGCTCTCATAATGGGTCGTTGGACATAAGGATCAGTCATGTGTAAGCATATCATGAGAATCACACTGAGGAGTACTCATTGCAGTCTGGGTTTTATTTCCGAAAAGGCTGAGTTTCCCCTGCAGTCGGAAACTTCCCAAACCAGTTATTATATCGCCACCGTAAACTTGAGCTAATTAGTTCCATTATAGCGAGGGGTATGCAGATCCATCAAGATTGTGCATTTCCAATGCGGAACTCTGTCTCCCTCCGTCTTCAGTGCAACCACCACCTGTCAACGCCTGTTAGCCCATTAACGGTGAAGTAGGCGATGTGTGCAAAGACACATATCGAAATAGCATTAGGGTAGTTCCAGTAGGGTGCAGCTTTTGATTTACACTCTCAATGCCGCTGGAATAGACCCTACAGCCAACCAGGCGGATGTGGTTTTTCAAATAATTTGACTTTTTAAAAAGTCCCATAATTATTGATTTTGAAAACCGACGCCCGCGAACCTTATTTTTTCGAACGCAGTGGCAAGGTAATAGTGGGGAAGTCTAATCAACCCTCTCATTTCCATGTATCCGCTGGACACGAAAGGGCGCGTATTTATATTAATGTTATTTATATTTGTCCATGGTTTAATATCGTTCTACTATTATAAGTGTGAACGAGGCTGACGCTCTACGTAGTATGGTGTTACTTCAACTGCCGATTACCTGTCCACTTCATTTTCAAGTTACGCGATTTTGAAAACAAGACCTGCCCCTAAATATTTTACCGAATGCACGAAAGGGAGGCCTTTTTGCGGTAACTAAAATTTTTATTCGCAGCCGGTAGCCAAATGTCAGAACATGCGAACGAGGAACTGCTTTCAGACGTTATCGCTGCTTGTTCGTTGAACTGAACGTTCAAAATCGATAAATGCCTGATTTTATAAAAAACAGCCTTCTTGTTTTTTCCATGCTCTATGTGAGTTCCACAGGTTATTTGACAAAACTTTACAAGTCAAATTACCCTCTACCAATAGAAGAACACCCACGAATGCTGAACCTCAGTCTATGACAGATTTTGCATAGGGAACTGCCTGAATACCAGGCTCCGTAGACGTCCGCTCCAATTTTTAAACTTTTCTCACGCCTTATGAGAACGTGATAGTTTTGTGAAATATTAGGCTGGGGACATGAAATTAAGCGCCCGAAGTATGGTTTCTACGACAGAACACCAAATTTGGTTGAAAATGTGAGTCGAAGATAATCAAATACTGTTGAATATTTACTTAATGTCTATTTTAAAAACAAGCCTGACACTGCCTTTACCACACACCCGAAATAGGCACAAGTTAACAGCCCAGACACGTGTTCTGACGACGATTCTGTTGCTGATTAGGGCATCCGTGAACGACCCAGCTACTCAGTGTAACACTTGAACCTCAAGCTCCAACCACTTGACTCCAAATCCTGAAATTAATAGTTTCAGCTTGATTTTCCCCTGGAGTTCATATACCGGGAGCAGCATGTGGGAGCATGTGGACTCGGCTGGATAGCCGTGAGCACTCGCAACTGCGCGATGTAGTAACAGACTCGTCGGCGAAACGCGTGTCTGGGTTTTCAACTTTCGATATGCGTTGATTAGACAGACTGTGTCTTCGTGCACGTGAGGTCATGGCAAATGGAATAACTGTGGGCGGCTATGAGAAGGTCGAAACTTGAAATAACCCAAAAGACTAACCTGTATGCAGCAAGTTTAATCTGAGCGTTGCAGGATATCCTACGAGTTGTAGAGGTACTAGCTTAAAGCCCAGACACGTGCTTCGCGGATATCTTGTCGTTGCATGGCATAGCCGGCAGCGCTGTGGCTGATGGACTTCGCCCAAATATTCATACAACAAAAGTTAGACTGGCACGTAGACCATATTATAGACGGACCTACTCCAAGTTAGTAGCATCAATCTTAAGAAATTAAAAGGCATCAAATGAGTTTAATATAGTGTCACTTATATGCACCACGGTGACACTGTGAGCATGTGGGTGGCTCACAAGTGTAGATGATGGAAACTACCTTCATTAGAATGTGTTCATCAACACCTCTTAATTATGGTGTCCAGTCTACATATCAGATAGGTTTTTTAGATTAAAAAGCGAAAGTGTTAATCGATCAGTTGTGGTTAAGTAGTCCCACCATACGATACCGGCGGCTAGAGGGTTTATTACATGTGAGACAGGGGAAAAGCACATACGACGGGGTCAGGCAACAGAAAAGCAATTAGGAATGTGTGGTTTTAATTTGATCGGTTGAGAGGCAGTTGACTTAACCACTCACACTGACCATAACCTCTAGCCCTAGCCTCTAACTCTAACACCTAGTCCCAACCCCAATCCCCGACCATTACCCCAATCTCTAACCATAAATCTTGATCCTAGCCCCCTAACCCCAACAGGATTGTGTTCATCTGATGGGGCTACATAATTACATCTTGCGCATACAGCGTGACGTTTTCTCTCTACACTTACCTCAGACTAGAATACTGGCGCATTTCTTTGTCTGTGCTTGCGAGTAGGAGGTCCGGATGCGTTCAAAACATCTTTGAGTTAGGAATGTGATGATAAAAGAATAAGATTTGCCCAGTTTTTATTTATATTGAACACAGACTGAAGCTTTGAATTGTGTATTCAATGAGACATACACGCACAATCGTAAATTTTGTAAAGCACAAGCTGCATTTACACCGTTGCAATGAGCCGGATGTTTAGCTAAGTTTGGGCCATTCGAGAAAATGTGTGGGATACATCAAGATGGGTGCGCCGTCATAGGCCAGAAATCGGTAGGTTTCTTTTTTCCCAGCGTCATACGTCAGAGAAAAGGCTAGGTTCTCAGTCTTCACACGTCCCGTTACCCGCATGATTTTATAGTCCTCACCGTCGACTCGTTCTTAAATGAAAAATGAAATTAGCCATCTCCGCCAGATCTTGAGTATAGTAACGTGAAGAGCAACTTACCATAGGGAATAATTATTTTCAGTCCCTTCCTGGCTGATGACGACCCATATCTGCTGATATTTCCCAGTAGCATGATGGAGGAACACTTACCGTTGGTTTGGGTGTTGTTACTAATCTTTCGCACCTTTTTGACATTTTCCAGTGACAGTTTAAGTCGCTTTTTAATGGACAACTCCAGATCGGGAAGGGTGGCTTTACCGTCGCCACTCCAAATCCCTAAGACCTCTGTGTATAGAGCAGTGATCAATATTTATTGAGAACGTACCCTTGATGACTTTGTATGTCGCCGAATCGGGTAGTCCACTCGTGCAACAGAGCAATTGCGTACAGTGGCTTTAGAGACATTTACAAACGACCGTCGTTTCCGCACCGTTTCTTCAATTTCTTTAGATATTTCGTCACCATATCGCTTAATTCGACGTCTTCTCGCTCTCTCGGAATCTTCCTTAAACATAATGACAATAAGATGTAGAAAAGAAGCACATAGATGGCAATGACAACAAAGAACAAGGAGGACGCAACACAATCACCTACCCCACGATATCTTCACGAGATAATGGCGTGCAGGCGTAAGCGCGCGATTTTTCAAAACGCTAAACGTACGCCAACCAATTACAAAGAGGAATGCATAGGCGGGGAAACCAATGAAATTACGAGGAGTGGTATATCGAAAAAACGCTGTAGGAGTATATCGACTCGATATACCGTTGCTACTAGGGCATAAGAAAAATCTGAGTTGTGAAATTGAAATGACATATATTTGAGGAAGATTTTCTTGCTGTTTGGTTTCATTAACGATTATCAGATATCACAACTTTATATAAAGTGGGGCATTTTGAAAATATACCTGGGAAGAATTCCCCTTCGTTCACTACGACGATCGCAATTTTTGCCTTTTCGGGATTTTCGGGTGTGAGAATAACCACAGAGTAATTTTGGTAAGTTCAATCTTTGTTCAGAAAACTTCTTCTTCCGTTTTTCCGAAAAAAAAAAGAATTCACGAATTAGCTATCTTTAATATTTGATATCACTATATGCAGACTACCATAAGTGATCTGACCATCGATTCGAAAAAAACCCGCATTTAATGTCCTTTGTTTCGTGGGTGTGTTTGTGTTTGCGAATTTGAAGTGACAAATTGTAAAAGACTAAACAACTCACTTGGGTAGAATTCTACACATTTAGTCGGAGGTTCACAGGGATGTCCTCCTGTTCGATGCACAAATCCCGATTCGGAAGACTTGAACTGTGCATAATAAGCCACAGTAATATTTCGCCAACCACGTTCCGCGCAAGTCCCAAGTTGATGACTCGGCTTACCAAACGACAGTTCATAGTTACAACGGACACGTACACGCTCGCTCACGGAAAACTCCTGCCAACGCAGTGATGCAGTCGCATTTGCTTCTCCTTTATATTCAGTGTTTTGGCCTACTAATCCTACTTTTTCTTCAGTCATTACGCTGAGCAACGCGAATGATTCACTAAGTTCACGACCTCCTAGCCTGGTGGATATAGCAAAATGTAGAGACTTAAGAAGTTACTGGAGTTTTCTGCAAGTTGTAGTCTTCTACCGATATGTGTCGATGTAATAACTGTGTAAATGTTAAAGGCAAGGAAAATCTAGGACTCTATCCATACGAATTTAAATGGTATTTCTGCTATTCACAAATCATAAGTGTAAAGATCGGAAAATGTTTATGGGAATGTACCAGGTCAGCTAAGTTAGGGTTTGTTCTAGCAAGCCTATTTAATGCGTTGCGAAAACTAAGCCGTGTAGGCATTCTGAGGATGCAGAAGTTATCGACAAGTTACCCGCGCAATTGACCGATGGACCTCAATTTTAAGACCACTTACAACGAAAGATGTCATTTAAATTGATTCGAAACCTTCGCTGTCAGGAGATGAGTAGAGGCTCACACCCAGGCAGACTGGAGCAATACCGAACACAACAAACGAAGCTTGACACCCCTACTTTCAACTAATCAGTAGGCAATTGTAAATATTGTCGCATCTGAGGTAGCATATTGCGTCCACGCCAGAGTTTCCTAATACGAAGTATATCAGTTGACAATAAATGTAATGCGTTTAACTTCTCAGTCATTATATTTTTATGACTAGACTGGGACTTTTAGAAAATATAGGCTGCATTATCGAAGTTTGGGATTGTAGAACGGGCGGTCCTGCTTGTCTATATAATATATGTCACTCGGCACGTAATTATCTAAAGGTAGCGGGGGTTAGATGGTAGTTGGTAGCCCTCACGTTACCGAAAAAACCCAACTACCTGTTTTACGGGACCGGTGGTAATAGGGGCTATACGGGTGGGGAAAATGAGTGGAGGCGTAAATGGCGCTTGTAGTGTATGCCTGGAATTGACGCTCCTGGTAAAGTCGAAGCCTAACTTAAATAAGGTGAAAAATGAAAGGAGGATATAGAAATAAGCATGGATAATTAGTACGGTATGCGGAATAAGTGCATCCTTGCCCCAGATTGGAAAGAATAGCAATCGAAGGCGAACAACCAATAGGAAGAACGCAGTGTGTCTTAAGGTCATTCCGCAGTATGTGCGATAGTACTCTAACCGACAGAATAGACATGAGAACACGAGAGTCAAGTAGCGGCACGCAGGACGCCACAACGCAAGCGGGGTAAGACATTAATGCGAAAAATATGTTTGGGCGAAAGAGAAAATCTGCAAATAATTGTGTATTGTCACTGTGGCCACATCTAGGATTAAAACTATTGCAGTAGTTGTTTGCTATACGTGAATGGTGTACTTTACAATGTAAAGACGAATTTGCACTCTGTATATGAAGTTATACTTTGTTCTGCTTGAAGAGCCCAGTCTCTTAGAAGGCGAAGGAAAGCAGGACCGCAAGTGGATAGGCCGACAGATTATTCGCGGATCCTGGAAAAAATCCAGTCGTCCTACCTAGTGCAGTATCTCTAACAAAAAGGACTACTGACCTGTAGGGTCTTATGTAGATGTCGAAATACTGCGACAGCCCACGGATGGTTATGCCTTCAGATAACATCTGGGTACTGTGGTATGCAGCCTAGGATAGTACCTCTAAAATGAATCAGATACAGGTAACACAGTGCGCGCATGCAATTACAAGCATAATGAGAAGCATGATGAATCATAATCCGTCTAAGATAAATTTTTCGCCCTTTACTAAAGATTTCCGTGTGGGGGTGCAATACAGTGAGTCTATAGAGACATTTCTGCAGTGCCTCGTTCTCGGGGCGGATAGAGTGAAGAAGAAATTCATCCTGACAGGGCTTCTGCGCGTGCACTCCCAGACATAATAAGAGCGTATTCACAGAGCTTGAAATCTAGCCAGTAAATGCAATTGAAGAATGAGTGGGCAGGGCTACCATCTACCATCCTACCGTAGCGGGTGTCAATCAGGTATGCTTATGACTTGATACATGTTTTATGACCGTTTATGTTTTACATGAATTAATAGGTAATAACATAAGAAGCAAAAATTCGCTATATAAATAAAATCTCCAAAGCAGGCATAGTGTATTTCTGAGAACTGAATCTACTCGGTTACCGGACATTTTCGCGTTTTCGTCCTCGCTGCTTTTCTTGAGTGCATTTGTATTGCAGAGCATTTAATACTGCATCTGCCGGTAAGGATATAGTAAGTAAACCCCTCGGGAAACCTTGTTGAACTACGATCCTAATGTCAAACATGATCATGACTGTAATAGGTAACCCGAAGCGTTAGCCCGAAAGCATTTAAGGAAAGCTTGAGTGTCACCGCAACCTTGACCCAAGGCCATAAGCCCCTAACGCAAGCCCTAAAAACCTTGTCAAAATAAGCATACCAAAAACCCAAGGCAAAATCGAAACGCTTTGCAAAATTGGGACTCCAGACCTGTAAAAACAGCCAAGAATCCCAACTGCGGGATAATTCTACAAAGCATGTGACATGGTATCTCTCATCAGTTAGTTTTCAAAAACATTCAGAACCAAGATGAAGGCGCATAAGCTAGCCCCAAGTGTTTCTTAACAAAACACGGACAAAAGTTCTCCTGTGTCTGTGCGCGAGGCAGCGACCCAGGTAAATGACTGATTGCATTGTGTGGTGCAATGTCGACGCCTGAACAGGCAAAAACGCGAACAAAACAACCGTCAAAATAATGTACAATACAAAAACATAACTCCCAATGAAAACAGTCTGATAATCAAGGGCGAGGTCACCTGTTGGATAGTGAACTGGACCCTTCATTAGCATGGCGTAAATAAATTCATAGGTCCGCTAAATGAGGCAGAAACAGTTATTTCCATCCCAACTACCGCACATGGCCTGCATCATCCGTAATTCAGTGATGCTCGTGAATGCGACTATTGCCCTGATCTTGCTTAATGTCCACTTCTGTAGCTGCTGTAAGTCGACAATTTCTGACAATTCCCTCCTCATTTGCAGTTGGATTCTGGCTACTAGTTGAGCCACATACCAACATCGACCTTGCTTACGAGGTGCCAGCATCCTTCCGGGTATGTAAAATGTCAAAATTTGTTTATTAAAAACTGGAAATTCGAAATATTCCTGTGGTTTTCTCCGTGCAGTTCAATTCTTCGGAATCAGGATTTGCGCATCGAACACCAAGGCATCCCTGCGAACCTCCGACTAAATGTGTAGAATTCTATTCAAGTGAGTTGTTGAGCCTTTTACATTTTGTCCCTTCAAATTCGCAAACGCAAACAGACACACACACCCACGAGACAAAGGCAATTAAATGCGGTCTCTTACTGATCGATGCTCAGATCACTTGTGGCACTCTCCAATTTGTGACTTCTAATATTTGGGAAAGATAACTGTTGTACTATTTTCTGAAAAAGGAAGAAGTTTTCTGATTAATGACGGAACTTACGAAAGCTACTCTGCGGTTATTCTCATACCCGAAAATCCCAAAAAGGCAAAAATCGCGATCGTCGTAGTGAACGAAACGGATTTCTTCGCAGGTATATAGTCCAAATTTTAAACTAATTCGTGAAATCTGAATTACGTCTACCCCAAACATATGTCATTTAAATTTCACAAATCACATTTATCTTATTTTGTCAGAGATCCCCGGTGTCCATTACATAATACCCATTGTCGCACAACCGGGCTATGCGAGACCACTTGCTGTTGTCATGGATGAAAATATAAAGGTACCAAAGACCACACTCAGTTCAATTATGCTGAAATATTTTGGAGATTTACATTTGACTTGGTTATTCATATGTCAAGATCATGATTCAAGCGCAAAATGTTAAATGAACCAATTATCTTTTTTTCAAGGAGATCAGGCTGCTGGGAAATATTAGCAGATATGAGTCGTCTTCAAGCACGAAGGGGCTGAAAATAATTATTCCCTATGGTAAGTTGCGCTCTACGTTGCAATGCTCAAGATCCGACGGAGATGATTAATTTCACTTTCCATTTAAGAACAAGTCGACGGTAAGAACTACAAAATCATGCGCACCCATCTTGATGTATCCCACACATTTTCTCAAATGGCCCAACATGTACAAAACATCAGGCTCATTGCAAAACTTCAAATGCAGCCTGTTTCTTTCAATAATTCCGATTTTGGGTGTGCTCTTAAACAACAACTAAATAGCCGTCTCATTGGAGGCGTAATTCAAAGCTTCCATCTGTCCTCAATAGAAATGACAACTGGACAATCGTTCTTCTTATAATATCCTTCGTATAAATTGTTGAAAGATGTTTTGAACGCATCCAAACAGGTTGATTCTTATGGACATGAATGAATTTGAGCATTTAATTCGATCAAAATGCGGTTTTAAAATTGGATTGAAGTCGGCAGCATGACTCAAAAGCACAGCAACTACAGCATGGTGAGTAAGTTGACGGAATAATCCGATGTAACCATGTTCGTCACGCTTAGAGTGGGTCAGAAGTCCAGGTTGAGGTAAGTGTGGAGGGCAGACGTCACGCCGTATTCCAAAGGAAGATTAAGCTTGTCAGTCCGAACGTTGACAAGATGTAAGTACATACCTATAGTATTAAAAATGTCATCCCCACGTGGTATATGACCAGGTGCGTAGGCGTTCGCTAGGAGAGGTTTATGAAAGGTCTGACGTTTCAAATAGTTACTTCGTTCTATTTCATAGCCGCACCTGCAGTAGGCTAGAGTCCGCCACCTGTCATACGGGACCGGGGGTAATAGAGAGTTTAACATAATCCCCTACTCCTAACCCATAAACATACAGTGCGTGACCTATCTCATGAAATGTTGGCTGAAATTCTCAAATGCGTTTTCGATTAGGAAGGATTACTTGGTCGCGGTTGTGATACTTATTATCTTAAGGCAACCTCTTTTAACATTTTGGACTTGGCAGGATGTCGGCTTTTAAATGCACTTCTTTTCAATCTGCTTTAGAAAGCGTGCTCGGAAAAGATGACTACTTATATAGCATGCATTTTTCCCATTGATTTTCGATGGTCTTTGAAATTCAAATATATTTTATAGAAACCACAAACAAAAATATGCTTTCTTTTAGTCAATTAATAGAGAATCACGTCTTCTTTACATTTTATATTTAAGGAAGAATGATAATTAGGTTTTAAAAAAGTTTTCTAATTGCCGAATAATTTGGAGTCTGACCATTCGTTGCATTAGCGCTTAGTGATTACACTCTACAAAGTGCATGCGTTCCGCGTAAAGAAAATCCCATATTTTTCTATGTCATTAAATAGATATCATACAGGGTCCAGAAAATTTTGCAATGGATGCGGACTATGTCGTACATTTCATGAGGAGAAGTGGTAAACGGCCAGGTACGATGCTATGTGATTGGACATATCGCGGTCCTAAAAAGTCTCATAATTAGAAACTTTTTTAAATCGTAATTATCCTTCTTTCTTCAATAGAAAGTATAAAGAAGACGTGATTGTCTATTGATTGACTAAAAGAAAGCACATTTTTTGTGGTTTCTATAACATATATTCGACTTTTCAAAACCATCGAAAATCAATGGAAAAAATGCATGCTAATTAAGTTGTCATTTTTTACCGAGCACGATTTCTACAGGAGATTGAAAAGAAGTGCATTTTAAAGGAGACATCCTGCCGAGTCTAAAATGTATGGCTAAAGATAATCAGTATCACAACCGCGACCAAGTAATCCTTCCTAATCGAAAACGCATTTGAGAATTTCAGCCAACATTTCATGAGATAGGTCACGCACTGTAACTTTTAACCTTGACCATAACCCCTAACTCTTAGTCCCAAACGCTAACCCTTAAACATAACTCTAACCCCCTAAAAGGTGCGCCACCGAAATGAGATCTTGCCATTTCTTAATATAGCCAACTTCAGAGACTGTAAATTCGTGCGCTGCAAACGCGAATGCACGAGCATAATTTGGGCGTGCGAAGATCGGACCCGAATTCTGATGTAGCAACCCATACCGCGCAAATGGTACTTTGAGGCCGTTGAGATTGTAGACTTTGCACGACGATCATACGGCAAGGCAGGTGCAAAAAGCCCGGATGTCCACCGACTGCCTTGTCAACCGCCACATCAAATTGCCTCCACTCTATATGTTTTGACGAGACTTCTTGTCCGAAGACCGGCACGGCACGAGACAATCGGAGCCGTCACATATCTTAGCGACCGATGAGGGTGGAGGCGAATTAGGTCACAGTGATATGCGGTTCGGATGCAGCCACACAGGCGGCATTAGCTAACCACGCATAAAACAAAGTAAGCCATATTATGATATCTCTGCCCATGACTATATTAAACCCCCCCCCTCCCCCAGTGAACGACTGCCTTCACTTTGGCACATACATATATTCCACTGCTTTTTGCATGTAGATAATAATGCAAACAACGTTGTGGAGCCGGGCCCATGATTAGCGGGTATAACTATCTACAAATAAATCCTCTGAGATACGTCCGACTCTGCCGACAGCTTTTAAGCCCTCATTTGTCGGTAATCTTAGGCGGTTTTATCTACTGCGATGATTCTTTGGCAGCTGTCTGGGGTGTAATTTGCTCCATCGGATGCGCATCGGCTGTCTAACTGAGGACATTTCTCTAGGTCGCTGCGGGGTGTCTGTCCTGATATCGAACTATGACCAGGTCCACACCGCACCAACTGACACCAGCCCACTGTCACGCGGATCACGTCTCAGGCAGCTGCAGTAGGCCAAAATGGTGTTAGGATGCAGTGGTGTCGTCTGGTCTAGTCTTCATGCCTATCCCACGACCTTCAAGGAAATGCCGGAAATGCTTCACAGCCAGGTAAATGGCAAGTCGTTCATGGCCAAAGGTACTGTAGCGCGTCTCAGATGGTAAGAGCTTTTTGGAGAAAAAGGCAAGTGGTTGAGTCGAACCAGCAAGGTGTTGTTGAAGGACTGCACCTACGGCTACGGTCGAAGCATCTACCATCAGGGACAACTGAGCTTCCGGAGCGGGATGCGTGAGTAAGGTGGCATCGGCAAGCGAATTCTGGATTCTCTCAAAAGCGGTCAGTGCTTCACCAGTCAGCTCGAGGGGACCTTTGGGACCAGAAAGCATGTTGGTGAGCGGCAGCATGAGGTCAGCACAGTTCGGTATGAACCGACGGTAAAAATTGACCATGCCGAGGAATCGCTGTAACTGACGCTTGGAAGTTGGAGGAGGAAAATTACGAACTGCTTCAACCTTGGAGGGGAGGGGACGCAAACCTTCAGAGTCAACCTGATGACCAAGGAACTCGAGCGAAGGCACACCCAACACGCACTTGGAGGGGTTGATTGTTATGTATCCAAAACAGAAGGCTAATTGGAAATAGGACGTGTACTGAGTACGATAGACAGCACAAGTGAGGAGGCTTGTGAGCACGGCCGGGTATATGGCAAGGGGGACTGTCATAGGCTGATGGGTGTCCAATCAGCACAAAGACGGTGTGAACGGGGGAGCCATGACCTTGATCGTTCGTTTGTCACGCGTTTGTGGCATGATGTCCTGACGGCCCGGGCAGGATACGCTGCATCCCTCCACCCTAAAGTGGTGAGCATAAGGGGGAGGGGAGGGGAACAGTAAAGGTAATAGTGGATTGTCAGTCAATGTTCTAATAAGATTCGTCCTGAAAGCGTTGGACGGGTTTGCGGTTTCGGATCGATCTTCTCAGGGCGGTATTTTCTACCTCTGCACCGCTTTGTGCAGTCACTGGCTCCTCTGCCCCTAAGTTAGTGCTGGCCGGGGTAGAAGGAGGTGGAACATAAGCCTCGGTGGATGGCGTAGTGCCCTGTGCAGGAAGTTGGGGCTCAGTCCTCGGGATGTCAGGATCCCTATCAAGGGTTGCTGGCAGTTCTAACTCTCCGAATTCTCCACTTACTGTGTCCGTTCGGCTGCGAACTTGGTCCATATGTCGACGCACAATTCTCCCACCTTCTGGACACCAGTTGGTTTCGTGTTCCAGTCGCGTGTAGACACTTTCGTTGGGCGCGACGACTCGTGGTCGGCTGCTCACATCATATCGTTCTTTCATCTTCGTCTGTTTTGCAATGACCCTATCCTGCTTTGATGGATTAAGCAGGTCGAGTCGTGTGCGCAACTGCCGCTTGAAAATCAATTCTGCAGGCGAAGCACCCGTTGAGCCGTTTGGTGTTATGCGATAGCTGAACAGAAAGAGTGACAACTTGGTGGCCAAGTCCGCTTATGTCCGTCTGGCTAGTCCGTGCTTTATTGTCTGGACTGCACGCTCTGCGAGGCCATTTGAAGCAGCGTGGTACGGGGCAGTAGTTAAATGCGTAATTCCATTTTTCTCCATGGAATCTTTAAATTCTGCACTATTAAAGGCCGGGCCATTGTCTGAAACGACGATTTCAGGTATCCCAAAAGTAGAAAAGACGGTTCGCAACTTGTTGATTGTAGTCAGTGAGGAACAAGAATTTCCCGTCCGAATCGCATCAGTCCATTTAGTGTGGGCGTCAACTACCACCAAAACCATATGGCCTTGGAACGGCCCAAAATAATCGACGTGTACCCTTTTCCATGGCGAGTCGGGCCAGGCCCAAGGCTTCAGAGGAACCTTCGGTAAGTTCTTCTGTGTTATTTGGCACAAGTGACATGCTTTCACCACGTTTTCTATATCTGCGTCAATTTTGGGCCACCAAACATAACTGCGGGCGAGAGCTTTCATTCGAACTGTACCAGGATGAGCATTATGCAGGTCTCTGAGGATGGCCCGTCGGCCTTGTGGTGGCACAACTACACGATTGCCCCATAGTATGCATCCGTCTTGTAGACTTAACTCGTTCTGACGGCTGAAGAATGGTTGAAAATGAGAGGAGGTAGAGGACGGCCAGACAGATTGTAAGGCTCTTTTTACCCGACTTAGGAGAGGTTCTCTCGATGTCCACTGTCGAATTTGTTGACAGGTTACAGGCGCGTTGACTAGATTCTGCAAAAGATTCACCGTCTCAAAAACAGGTGCCCAGTTAATGCCATCGTCCACGATAGGAAGCCTACTCAAGGCGTCAGCCACTACGTTTGCACTACCTGTAACGTATTTCATTGCATACGTGTAAGCAGATAAAGTGAGTGCCCATCGTTGCATTCTTGGCGAGGACATCTGTTGTATCCCTCGTTTTTCTCCCAGCAAACCTAAGAGGGGTTTGTGATCGGTGTGAATTTCAAAGTGTCGGCCAAAAAGATACAGGTGGAACCGATGTAGGCCAAACATTATTGCTAAGGCCTCTTTGTCTAGTTGCGAATAGTTGGTTTCCGCCTGTGACATGGTTCTTGATGCAAAAGCAATCGGCATCTCCGAACCCGAAGGCATTCGATGCATGAGAACCGCACCTACGCCGTACGGAGACGCATCACATTTCAGTATGATAGGCTTTTCGGGGTCATAGTGAACTAGGACAGATGAGGAGGTAAGAGCCGCCTTTGCCTGTTCGAAAACACTTTGTTCGACCTCCGACCAGTGCCAGCCACAATTCTTTTCAAGTAGTCGATAAAGAGGCTTGAGAATTGTAGCTGATTGATTCATAAAGCGACTAAAGTGGGTGACCAACCCCAGGAACGAACGCAATTGACTAGTATTATGGGGGCGCGGCGACTTCTTCAAGGCTTTGAGCTTATGTTCGAGTGGATGGAGGCCAGTTTTATCCACCCTGAAGCCCAGGTATTCTACCGACTCGGCAAGGAAAGTGCACTTATCTTTCCTGAGTTTAAAACCGGCGTCCTCTAAACGTCCTAACACGATGTTTAGAGTCTCCAGATGACTATGTTCAGATGGCCCGGTAACTAATATATCGTCAAGATATGCGCAAACGTGAGGTATATCCTTCACGAGATTATCAATCAAGCATCGAAATAAACCGGGAGCCGAACTTACTCCAAATGGTAGTCTTTTATATCGAAATAAACCCCGATGCGTATTGATGGTGGTGACATCTCGGGATTCAGTATCTAGGACGACTTGGTTGTAGGCATGCTTTAGGTCCAAAGTTAAAAACTGATGACCACCCGAGAGAGATGCGTACAGATCCTCGATGCGCGGGAAAGTATACGGGTTCAGTTTAGTTGCTGAGTTGATTGTCAGCTTATAGTCGCCACAGATACGCACAGAACCATCGGTTTTAAGAACAGGAACTATTGGGGCTGCCCATTCCGAATATTGCACGGGCTCAATAATATCCGCTTTCTGTAGGCGATCCAGCTCTTCTTCGACCTTCGGTGCGACTGCATGGGGGACTGTACGAGCTTTGAAGAACCGGGGCCGGAAATCTGACTGAAACTGGAACTTGACAGGTGGACCGCGGTAGTGGGTAGCAGAATCGTCACGAAATAGATCCTTATGATTTACCAAAA
This sequence comes from Spirometra erinaceieuropaei, assembly GCA_902702965.1. NCBI lineage: Eukaryota > Metazoa > Platyhelminthes > Cestoda > Diphyllobothriidea > Diphyllobothriidae > Spirometra > Spirometra erinaceieuropaei. The sequence continues at coordinate 1,936,596 of CACRXP010000029.1, read as the reverse complement.
TTGAATCTAAAGCCGGATTTACACCAATCCGATGTACATAGGATAGCACAGAAGGCACGCAGTTAATCCAATTCCGTCCAAGGAGATTTGGTTGCTGGCTCCCTCTCACCACATGAACCGGCAAGTAATGAAGTTCTCCATCATGCTCGACTTCGGCTGTAAAGACCCCTCGAACGTCTACGTTCTGACTAGTGTAACTACGGAATGTTGAGCTAGCCGGAAGGAGGGAGGGTAATTTCTGAAGAGAGGCCTCATTGATGAGAGTAACAGCTGAGCCAGTGTCGATTTCAAACTTCACGGGATGGTGATCAACCGGAAGCGTGATGATGTAGGGGGATTGGAGAGTAGCGTTGGCCGGAAACATTCGGAGTATCGCCTCACCATCCCCAGCTGGACTAGGGTAGGTCGCATGCGTGTTACTATTTGCTCGTCTTTTGGAGAAACACACTTGTTCGATGTGGCCTACTTTCTTGCAAAACTGGCATACCGTCTTCTGGTGTCTACAGTTTGGCCACCGGACATGATGCTGACCACAACGGTAGCAGGATGGTAGTTGTTTTGAGGGAGCTGAGGGTCGCTGTTTAGGTGAAGACACAGCAGTGTTGACCAGGGAGACAGCCATTTCCGATTCCAAGGATGCTATCACTCCATCGTTTGACTGATTCAGCTGCTGAAGGTTTTGCCGCACGCGCTCCTGATGACTGGCAATATCACAGGCTTTCTCCCATGACAAATCCTTCTTCTCTGATAAGAGATTTTCCCAAGCTTTTTCATCGCGTAGACCGACGATCAACTGCTGAACGAGCATTGCGTGCTCGAAGTTGTCTGCCTTGCTCTCTTTATACCCACAGTCCTGAATGGCCAGAGTCAGATTAGTAATAAAATCACTGACACATTGATTGGATTCTTGACGCATTTGACAAAACCGATAGCGACTGAGAAAGACGTTGTCCTTTCCTCCCCACGCTGACTCGAGTTTTGAGAAGGCTGTTTGGAGATCTATAGCCTTTTGTAGATCGGGGGCATCGAAATATCGTTATCCCAACTCTCCGAGATTCGCCTGGAGGAGTTTCAACTTAGACGGGACGTCCAGTACAATCGTGGGTGACAAAATCGGGAGTAGTTCAATATAATCGTCAAATGTCTTCCTCCATTGCAACCACGAGTCATTTGAGGGCTTCGGGGTGTTCTTTGGCCAAAAAGGTAGCGGTGTAGGCAGCAATGAAGACATGTTCGTTAGGCTGCGTCGCCAATGTTATGTATCCAAAACAGAAGGCTCATTGGAAATAGGACGTGTACTGAGTACGATAGACAGCACAAGTGAGGAGGCTTGTGGAAACGGCCGGGTATATGGCAAGGGGGACTGTCATAGGCTGATGGGTGGCCAATCAGCACAAAGACGGTGTGAACAGGGGGCCATGACCTTGATCGTTCGTTTGTCACGCGTTTGTGGCATGATGTCCTGACGGCCCGGGCAGGATACGCTGCATTGATGACAACACCAAACTTGTCACGACGGTCAAACACCAAGGCAAGATGTTTTTTGTGTTCTTCTTCATTCCGGCTGGCCACCAAGAGGTCATCAATGTAGGCGTACACAAAGGGTAGGCCACGTAAATCATGGTCAATGAACCTCTGGAACGTTTGGGCAGCATTAAGAAGACCAAACGGCATGCGTACGAACTCAAAGAGACCGAAGGGTGTGGTGATGGCGGTTTTAGGGATGTCCTCAGGGGCGACTGGAATCTGATGAAAGGCACGCACCAGATCAATCTTCGAGAAAACCGCTTTGCCGTAAAGGGCTTCAGCAAAGTCCTGAAGATGAGGCACGGGGTACCGATCAGGAATGGTAGCGTTGTTGAGGGCACGATAGTCGCCACAGGGTCGCCAGTCGCCTGATGTCACCTTGGGCACCATGTGCAGTGGGGACGCCCAAGGGCTCTCGAACGGTCGAATTATTCCCAGTTGCAGCATGTGTTCAATCTCCGCCTTCGCGGCCTGAAAACGCTCCGGTGCTATTTGTCTCGGTCGAGCAAACACGGGAGGACCTGAGGTGCGGATATGGTGCACAACATCATGTTGAACCTCACCGCTGCGAAACTGGGGGTTAATTATGTTGGGGTGACTAAGAAGCAGTTGCCGAAAAGGACTAGCAATATCCGTATCCAAAACAGATAAGTTTGTGGGGATTGTAAAGGGAGTTAGTCCACGAACAAACAGACCGGTTGTGCGGTCGGGAAGACGGGCACGTCGACAGTCAACAAGGAGATCAAACTCGGCAAGAAAGTCCGAGCCGAGGATTGCATGAGGGACATCAGCAATCACAAAGATCCAACTTAATGACCGACGAAGGCCAATGTTCAGGGTGAGGGACAGATTGCCATAAGTGGGAATTTGGGAACAGTTAGCAGCTTGAAGATGAAGACCAGGGCTAGGGAAACGACGATCAGCTGCAGTTGGAGGAACAACACTGATTTGAGCTCCTGTGTCCACCAGAAAACGTCTGCGAGTCGCAGTGTCGCAAACATAGAAGGTGTTACCAGAGCCGGAAGAGCCAGAGAAAACGGTCGCATCTATTCTCTGGCTGACTGGTTTCCCTGTTTTGGCTTAAAAGAGCAAGGTGAGGAACAGCGACGGGCCTTTACGCCGAAATTAGTGTGGTACCAGCAAGTATCAGCAATCCGAGGTCGCGAACGAGAACGACGACGACTGCATGAGCGACTGGAAGTTAGGCGGGCGAGCTGTATTTTAAGGGGGGCCATCTCATCCGCCATGGCCGACACCTGTTTCACTAGATGTTCATTCACTGACGATGAAGATGAGGAGATCTGGGCAACGGAAGGTGACTAGAACCGTTGCACTTCTGATATTCGATTTGCCATCTCCGCCAGCTGTGATACCGTAAGATCCAGATAACCAGATGCCAGAATCGTTTGAACATCTGGGGGCAGACGCTCTAGGAACATCTCCTTGACAAATTTATCATTAACTTGCATGTCTCCAAGGGGAGAATGCATCCGACGTAGAAGCTCTGAGGGCTTCCGATCACCCAGTGAATCCTCCTTAATTAACTGGTGATATCTCTGTTGGTCATACACAGAATTAAGTCGGAGGATTTCTGCCTTTAACGCGGAGTAGGGAGCATCTGCAGAAGGATTAGATAGGAAGGACTGAACTTGAGAAATGACACTAGCGGGGAGGACCTTTACAAGTTTGTGGTATTTTGCTAGCTCCTTGGTAACGTTGGCAGAATAAAAAGGGTGATTCTATGCGCATGAAGTAAAGTTCTGGAGCGTGTTGCCAGAATTCAGGCCAGGTAAAATTGATTGCATGAAGGGACTGGGCGGGGGCATCAAGTTGTTGATCGGAGCGAGACATAATAAGACAGATATGTCAAAATAACAGAATTCGGGAGAAAATTAAATGTTAATGGAATAGATATTCCCAAGCAAATAGTACGTTACTTGTTATCCAGTAGGACAGAAAGGTATAAAGTCTGCGTAAACGTCGGGAGTCACCAATGTCGTAAGTGGTAATGTTCTCACGAACTAACGAGTTATATCTCACGAGCCCTTAGCCTTAAGGCAGCAAGGAAAGACGGAGCAATGAATAATATAGAGATTTTAAACGTTAAGAAAACTGACAACAGACCACGACAGAGGAGCACGTTAGCAACGCGGGTTGTACAGGTGTGTCGTTTTTCGTCACATTCAAACAAGCAATGCGGTCAAAAAAATGGGACTAAATTGTCAAAGGTAAATTAGTCAGGTACCTCACCACAGACTAGTCAGAAGACTGCAGTGAGCTTGAGTCTACGGACAACAATAGGACGTCAGGGCTAGCGGTCGCATTTGTCGAGGATGTTCAGAAGCTTTTCGTAAAAGAAGGAGAAGAAAAAGAGGAGGATGCGACCACAGGAACAGGAATATTGGCCTGACCTTTCGAATTATCATTCGAGCCTATTATCAAACACAGCCGTTGCTTGGGAGGGCATGTGTACTATAAATGACACGGGAGGACAACTAGCACTAATTTTTGGCCTGCTCCTCTGTACTTGAAGAATTCATCGGAAGTCGCCAGTCTACTTCTTACTGCACTCGGAGTCGGGATTACGCCGGAGGCGACGTTCAGACCCCAAGTCATAAGGTCGAAAGACCAGTTGTCAAGACAGGAAGCGTCTGAAGTCGTTTACCGCCAGCGGTGCAGTGGCGGGAACAGCAACTAAGGCAGAGAAACTGGGAGATTACTCTGGACACCAGTGTTCGGGCACACAGCAGCAGTAATGCGAAAAGACGGCATCCGGCCACATTTTCAAGTTTCAAATGCAAGCGCGTGGGCCGAGAGCTGTTCGACTCATGGGTCTACGATAATTTTTGAAAACTAAAGCAAATACAAATCTTCGGGATATTACATTGCAGCCCTTGCGCGCCAACCACGTCCCGCGCAAGTACCACGTTGGTGAGCCGCCTTACCAAACGAAAGTTCATAGTTCCAACGGACTGAAACAGGTAAATGCGCACTAACGGAAAACTCCTGCATGCTCAGTGAAGCAGTCGCGTTTGATTCTCTTTTATATTCAGTGATTTGGCCTGCTAATCCTACTTTACTTGAGTCATTAGGCTGAGCAACGCGCATGATTCACTAAGTTAATGAAGTTTTAGTCCGGTGAATACTGTAAAATATAGAGACTTAAGAAGTGATTGGCGATTTCTGCAAGTTTTAGTCGTCTCTACTATATGTGCCGACGTAAAAACTGCCTAAGTGTTAAAGGCATTGAAAAGCTAGGACTCCATCCATACGAATTTAAAAATATTTCTGCTGTTCACAAACAATCGTCGCAAGAGGTGACAACCGCGTAAGCCTCGAGCTGCTCGACTCATGGTTCTAAGGACTGCAACCATAAACCAGCACAATGATCTCCCGGTACCCTATTCCGTACTGCGATTTTCCCTGGGCAGGAAAATCAGTCACGTGGGGAGGGCGCGGGCGAGCGATCATTACAATGACAGTGAGCCAGTTTGCCGAGCACTCGTCACACCAGCATCCAGCACGGATTACGAAATCACGGCAATTAACGACTCGGACTCGGACCGACAAGCCACTAACGCATCAATTACGACCGCAGCGGTGATTCCGGGAACGGTTAATTGCAGTGTGCAAACGGTCCCAGGCAGCCACGTGCTATAAATACTGCACTCCTGGTGCCACCATCACCTTTATCTGCGAATGTCTCTGATGATGGATTCGAGTCAGAATCCGAAACGTCAGGCAAATAGATTTCTTGTTCCAGTGATCGCATCTTCATCTCCTGAACCGCTACCTGGAACTCGCCTGCACGCTTGTATCAGGAATTGTAAATATCGTCGTTCTGAGGTAGCGTACTCTGTCCTCGCGAGATTTTGTTACTACAAATTATATCAGTTGACAATAAATGTAATGCGTTTCATTACTCAGTCATAATATGTTTTGACTCGACTGCGAGATTTTAAATCCTATGGTCGAGCGCGTATGCATAACAAATATCGCTAGACACGTAGTTATCTAAAGGTGTCGTGTGTTACACAAGTATGCTTATAACTCGGTATATTTGTCATGACAGTTTGTAGTTTACGGGTAATAATAGATAACATAACAAGCAAAATGTCACCATACAAATCAAATCACCAAAGCAGGCATAATTTATTTCTAAGAATTGAATCTAATTATTTACTGAAAATTTTCGCGTATTCGTCTTCGCTGCTTTTCGTGAGTACATTTTCATTGCAAAGCATGTAATACTGCATCTGCCGGCAGGTGGTATAGTATGTAAACCCCTGGGAAAACCTTGGTTAGCTATGATCCTAAAGACAACTATGACCATGGCTGTAATAGGTAACACTATGCCTTAACCCGAAGGTATTTAAGGAACACTTGAGCGTAACCGCAACCCTGACACTAGGCCATAAATCCCCAATGCAAGCCCTAAAATCCTTGTCAACTTAGCATAGAAAAAACCCAAGGCAGAATCGAAACGCATTCCAAAGAGGGACTCAGGACCTGTAAAAACGCCAACAATCCCGATTGCTGGATAATTCTATAAAGCATGTGATCTGCTATCTCTCATGAGTTCATTTCCAGAAAAACGTTTTGAACCAAGACGAAGGCGCAGAAGCTAGTGCCAAGTGTTCCTTAACAAAACATGGAAAAAAGTGCTTCTGTGTCTGAGCGCGAGGCAGCGACTTAGGCAAGTGCCTGGTTGCACTGTGGGATGTAAGGTCGACGCCCACTCGATACTGAATTGAGCGAAATAACTGTCAGAATAATGTACAGTAAACAAATCATAACTCCCAATGAAAACAGTCTGATTCTGAAGGGCGAGGTCACCTGTTGGATAGTGAACTGGACTCTTCATTGGCATGGTATAAATAGATTCATAGGTCCGCTAAATGAGTCAGGAAAAGTTATTTCCACCCAAACTACCCCACATGACCTGCATCATCCGTCATTCAATGATCCTCTTGACTGCGACTATTGCCCTGATCTTGCTTAATGTCCACTTCTGTAGCTGCTGTAAGTCGACAATTTCTGACAATTCCCTCCCTATTTTCAGCTGGATTCGTGCTAGCTGTTAAGCAACATACCAATATCGACCTTGCTTACGAGGTGCCAGCATCCTCCCAGGTATGTAAAATGTCGAAATTTGCTTTATTAGAAACTGTGAATTCGAAATATTCATGTGGTTTTCTCCTTACAGTTCAATTCTTCGGCATCAGGATTTGTGCATGGAACGGCAAGGCATCCCTGCGAACCTTCGATTAAATGTGTAGAATTCTATCCAAGTGAGTTGTTGAGCCTTTTACATTTTGTCCCTTCAAATTCGCAAACACAAACTGACACATCCAAGACACAAATGGAATTAAATGCGGTCGCTTTCTGATCGATGCTCAGATCACTTATGATACTCTACAAATAGTGCTTTCTAATATAAGAGATAAGTAATTGGTGAAATGTTTTTTTCTGAAAAAGGAAGAAGAAGTTTTCTGATCAATGACGGAACATACGGAAACTACTCTGCGGTTATTCTAACACTCGAAAATCCTGAAAAGGCAAAAATTGCGATCGTCGTAGTGAACTCAAGGGACTTCTTCCCAGGTATATAGTCCAAATTTTAAAATAATTCGTGAAATCTGAAGTTCGTTAATAAAACCAAACAACAGGGACATCTTAACCAAACATATGTCATTTCGATTTTACAAATCACATTTCTCTTATCTTGTCAGAGATCCGCGGTGTCCATTACATAAAACCCATTGTCGCACAACCGGGCTATGCGAGACCACTTGCCGTTGTCATGGATGAAAATATAAAGGTACCAAAAGACCACCTTCATTTCAATTATGCTGAAATATTTTTGAGATTTACATTTGACTTAGTTATTCATCTGTCAAGGTCATGATTGAAGCGCAAAATGTTAAATGAACCAATGATCTTTTTTCAAGGAGATCAGGCTGCTGGGAAATATTAGAAGATATGGGTCGTCTTCAAGCAAAAATGGGCTGAAAATAATTATCCCCTTTGGTAAGTTGCGCTCTACGTTGCGATGCTCAAGATCCGACGGAGATGATTAATTTCACTTTCCATTTAAGAACAAGTCGACGGTAAGAACTATAAAATCATGCGAGTAACAGGACGTGTGGAGACGAAGAACCTAGCCTTTTCTCTGAAAGATGACGCTGGGAACAAAGAAACCTACCACTTTCAGGTCTCCGAGGGCGCACCCATCTTGATGTATCCCACACATTTTCTCAAATGGCCCAACATGTACAAAACATCAGGCTCATTGCAAAACTTCAAATGCAGCCTGTTTCTTACAATATTTCCAATTTTGGGTGCGCTTTTATACAGCAAGTAAAAAGCCGTCTCATTGGAGGCGTAATTCAAAGCTTTCATCATTCCTTAATAGAAATTACAACGGGACAATCTTTATTCTTCTACCCTTCGCATTAATTTTTGAAAGATGTTTTGAACGCATCCGAACAGGTTAATTGTTATGGACATGAATGAATTTGAGCATTTAATTCGATCAAAATGAGGTTTTAAAATTGAATTGAAGTCGGCAGCATGACTCTAATGCAAGGCAACCACAGCATGGTGAGTAAGGTGGCGGAATAATCCGATGTAACCATGTTCGTCACGCTTGGAGTGGGTCAGCAGTCCAGTTTGAGGTAATTGTGGAGGGCAGACGTCACGCCGTATTCCAAAGGAAGATTAAGCTTGTCTGTCCGAACGTTGACAAGATGTAAATACATACCTAGAGTATTAAAAATGTCATCCCCATGTGGTATATGACAAGGTGCGGAGGCGTTCGCTAGGAGAGGTTTATGAAAAGTCTGCCGTTTTGAATAGTTACTTCGGTCGGATTTTTTTTATATCCGCACCTGCAGTAGACTAGCCCCCGCCACCTATCATAGGGGAGCGGGGGTAATAGAGAGTTTAACACTAACCCGTACTCTAACCCCTAACCCAAAAACATAACTTTTAATCTTGACCCTAAGATCTAAAACTTAGCACCAAACACTTACCCTTAACCATAACTCTAACCCCCTAAAAGGTGCGCCAACGAAATGAGATCTTGCCATTACTTAATATACCCATCTTCAGAGACTGTAAAGTCGTGCGCTGCAAGCGCGGATGCACGAGCATGCGAGGGTCGGACCCGAATTCGGATGTAGCAACCCATGCCGCGCAAATGGTACTTTGAGGACGTTGAAATTGTAGACTTAAGGCGACAGTCATACGGCAAGGATGGTGCAAAATGCCTGGATGTCCACCGACTGCCTTGTCAACCGACACATCAAGTTGCCTCCCCTCTATATGTTTTGACGAGGCTTCTTGTCGGGGACAGTCACGGCAAGGGACAATCAGAGTCGTCACTTATCTTTGCGACTGATAAGGGTGGAGGCGATTTAGGTCACGGTGATATGCGGGACGGATGCAGCCACACGGGCGACATTAGCAAACCACGCATAAAATAATGTAAGTCATATTATGATATATGTGCCCATGACTATAATTAACCCCCCCCCCCCCCACAGTGAACGACTCCCTTCACTTTGGCACATACATATATTCCACTGCTCTTCGCATGTGGATAATAATGCAAACAACGTTGTGGAGCCGGGGCAATGACTAGCAGGTATAGCTATCTAAATACCTAATCATCCATGCGCTACAATGCTATCTGCTGATTTACCTCAAGTCCGAAGTGGCACGCTGACTTCAGTTTTAGTAGATAGCACTTTGGCGGCGAGCTTATTGCCACCTTACTTCCTTCATTGCCGAGGATGCCCCGACCTGCAGTCCTGTTGGCCTACGGTTGGTTGGTTTCGACTACGTAGGTGTTTTCCGTTGGCTTGCTCTAATATACTTTTGATTTCTTTCATATTTGGTTTTGCCATTAATAGAAAATTTGGCACCATTGCAGAATCTATCGCACGCAATCCTTGTTCACATTTAATTAGAAAGCATCTGAACATCTTTGACTTTGGGCGTTCTCAACTTCAACAATCCTACTTTGGATGTATCGTTCGCACATCTTGCCCCTGTCTAATTGTCCAGTGTCTGCAACGATCAGTTTATTTTCCCTACTTAAACAGCGCATACCAGGTCCATTCTTCGCATTATTTTACTGGTCCTGCGTATGTACTTACCTAATTGTGCGTTTTAACCTTAACTTCCGCTTGGACTACTCGAAAGAGATAATGTCGTGAATGCCATTTGCGGACGCTGTTTCCCCTCCCGTCATCCCCAAAGCCCCTACCTTACTACAACCTCCGTATCAGAGGAGTCATTGATATCAATTTTCTCCGTGGGGCCGCAAACAGCATGCTTGCCCCGAGTTTTCTTCCAGATGCGCAGACGATGTTTAGTGGTTTTGCGCGCATAGCGTAATACCTCAACTACCTCCAATTCCTAAGAAACAATGACTTCGCGTCTTGCCGCGGTGATGGGCTGAATGAAGGGGGATCGACGGCTTTGCAACGCGCAGAGATCTCCAAATTGCATCATTCAAGATGCCTTTGTAAACTGCATGCTTCTGGTGTTTCTTTTGGTCCCAGAATACGGGCTGTCCTCTGCGCGTTGTCTATTGTGAGTTCTTTGGGGTGGCGCATAGCTCATTTTTGGATCTCACTAGTTGCTAGTGGTATTGCGATGCGGGAGTAGGTGGAGATGTCACTGGCATAGACGCGTGTACAATCTACGCAGTACTGCCTCAAAGTAGGATCTGTACCACGCTGCGCGCATACGTGCATCGATTCTGCTGTGTGCCCGTGACTGCACTTCATGCGCCTGACATCATTCGCCTGTTAACAAGGCTGCTGCCCTTGAAGGTACACTCACGACCAATGAGAAATTCAGCTCACTTACGTTCATACATATGTGCACTAACTTCCCTCGCTCAGCGGTTCACGCCCGCCCCTTACCTTCTTCTCAGTCATGACTAAATACCCGCCTTAGCAGCTCTCAGGCGCCAAGCTGGATGTCAAACAGTGTCTAGGGCAGTTAAAATAACTGCTCCATCAGGATAGAGTACATTTAGTCATCGTCCTCCAAAAGCCGACACGGAATAGTGAGGGCGA
>CACRXP010000029.1:1898635-1923559 GCA_902702965.1 Spirometra erinaceieuropaei | reverse complement strand
TACGAGGATGTCCGCCTTAATGTACACTCTCGGGATGAGCAAATATTCATGAAGTCTCTTTGACGATATTCTTAAATAAGATTTTTGACACCATTGTGCAGATCGTTGGGTAAAAATTTGAAGAGAATTTTTTTACAATTTCTTCATCCGTTTAGTAAATCTCCGTCATTATGGCGCCTAGAATATTCATCCAATACCCTGTTGCGTCAAGGTCATCCACAGTAGCAGCGCTGATCTTGCGGGCAGTAAAGAATCCTCACACGAGCATTCCACGGTTGGAGAAGTCCAGGTTTGAAGATGCCAGTGCTCGTTTAAAGCAACGTCCAGCACTTGGACAAGTAAGACCTGAGCCTGCTCCCACAAACCAAATACGAGCAGTCAAGACCGCACAGATACCAAAAATCAGAAGACGAAGATGCAGTCATTGAAACGAGAATACGGTTACGGGAGGCCATTGCGCTTGCAGATGGATAGCAGACATGAGGACCATGACTCAGTCAGATCGGGCCTCACGCAGTTCTCGTCTATTGCGTGGATTTTGGCCTTCAGAGACTTGAAAACATAGCCGAGTGCTGTCGAATGATCCGCCAGCTGAGGACTGTCGCCTCAACCTCCACACTGCTGCATTCTCATCTTTTCGTGTTTAGAGTAACCTCACGGTGTTTCCAATGTAGTTACTTTGTCGGCAACTGTGCCAAATCCGGTAAACGACCTCTGACGTTTCCTGCCATGGCAGTGGGTCTTTTGGCCCCATGATCTGGCGCCAGATAATTAGTTCCGACTTGTGTGCGACCCAAGTGGGGTGAGTAGACGACTGACTGCTTCTGAGGAATTTTTCACCTACCGAAGGGGCTGCTAAAAGTTGGGGCCGGTTAGATTTAGATTTGGTGCCGTTTTCGCATGCATCGGTTGAAATAATTGCGCGGACGATCACAGAGTATATTGTAATTTATCAACCTTGTCTTCGGTTTCAATATAATGCGTCTCAGCGCGCAGGTATAGCATCCTTATGTGACTGCTTTTGTGATCGATCGGGTTGTTAGTGTTGGAATTCAGTACTTGCGTCCTGATTGTCGCTTTCCACAACACAATGTTTTTTAGGCCACCACAAATTTTGCGGTAGACGTGGATATCCAGAAAGGCCAGCTGGTTGTTTTCTTCATCTTGCACCGTAATTTGAATGACAAGGGAAACGGCGTCGAGAAGGTCTTTGATTTCCAGCGGGAGGACTGGCCTATAGGCAAGCTGCGTTAACCTCGAAGACAAAGCCGCCTTTACACAAAACTCCCTGAGAGGAAATAATTTCCAAAAAATTACGCCATAATGTGCATGCAGTTGGGCATAAGGATCAGTCATGTGTAAGTATATCATGAGAATCACACTGAGGAGTACTCATTGCAGTCTGGGTTTTATTTCCGAAAAGGGTGAGTTTCCCCTGCAGTCGGCAACTTCCCAAACCAGTTATTATATTGCCACCGTAAACTCGAGCTAATTAGTTCCATTATAGCGAGGGGTATGCAGATCCATCAAGATTGTGCATTTCTAATGCGGAACTCTGTCTCCCTCCGTCTTCAGTGCAACCACCACCTGCCAACGCCTGTTAGCCCATTAACGGTGAATTAGGCGATCTGTGCAAAGACACAAATAGAATTAGTATTAGGGTAGTTCCAGTAGGGTGCAGCTTTTGATTAACACTCTCAATGTCGCTGGAATAGACCCTACAGCCAACCAGGCTGATGTGGTGTTTCAAATAATTTGATGTACATATGCAACAGAAAAGCCATTGGGAATCTGTGGCTTTAATTTGATCGGTTGAGAGGCAGTTGACTTAACCAATCACACTGACCATAACCTCTAGCCCTAGCCCCCAACTCTAACACCTAGTCCCAACCCCAATCCCCGACCATTAACCCCAATCTCTAACCATAAATCTTGATCATAGCCCCTAACCCCAACAGTATTGTGTTCATCTGAGGGGGCTACATAAGTACATTTTCGACATACAGCCTGACGGTTTCTCTCTAAACTTAACTCAGACTAGAATACTGGCGCATTTCTTTGTCTGTGCTTGCGAGTAGGAGGTCCGGATGCGTTCAAAACATATTTGATTTAGGCACGTAAGGGATAAAATTATAAAATTTGTCCAGTTTTAATTTATATTGAAGACAGATTGAAGCTTTGAATTGTGTATGCAATGAGACAGCACACGCATAATCGTAAATATTGTAAGGCACAAGCTGCATTTACACCGTTGCAATGAGCCGGATGTTTAGTTAAGTTTGGGCCATTCAAGAAAATGTGTGGAATACATCAAGATGGGTGCGCCGTCGTAGGCCAGAAATCGGTAGGTTTCTTTTTTCCCAGCGTCATATGTCAGAGAAAAGGCTAGGTTCTCAGTCTTCACACGTCCCGTTACCCGCATGATTTTATAGTCCTCGATGTCGACTTGTTCTTAAATGGAAAATGAAATTATCCATCTCCGCCAGATCTTGAGCATAGTAACGTGAAGCGCAACTTACCATAGGGGATAATTATCTTCAGTCCCTTCCTGGCTGATGACGTCCCATATCTGCTGATATTTCCCAGCAGCCTGATCTCCTTGAAATAGAAAATTTGATTCATTTAAGACTTCGCATCTCAATCAGGATTTTGATTGTAAATGTAAATGTTAATTTACAGAAGAATTACAGTATAAATGAAATGAATGTGGTCTTTTGGTACCTTTATGTTTTCATCCATGACCACAGAAATTGGTCTCGAATAGGCCGGGTGTGAGACAATGGGTTTTATGTAATCAACATCGGGGATCTCTGATAACATAAGAAAAATCTGAGTTGTGGAATTGAAATGACATATATTTGAGGAAGATTTTCTTGCTGTTTGGTTTTATTAACGATTATCAGATATCACGACTTTATATACAGTAGAGAATTTTGAATATATACCTGGGAAGAATTCCCCTTCGTTCACTACGACGATCGCAATTTTTGCCTTTTCGGGATTTTCGGGTGTGAGAATAACCGCAGAGTAGTTTTCGTAAGTTCCGTCTTTGATCAGAAAACTCCTTCTTCCTTTTTTCCGAAAAAAAACAATTCACGAATTAGCTATCCTTAATATTTGAATTTACAATTTGCAGACTACCATTTGTGATCTGACCATCTATTCGAAAAACCCCGATTTAATGGCCTTTGTTTCGTGGGTGTGTTTGAGTTTGCGAATTTGAAGTGACAAATTGTAGAAGACTCAACAACTCACTTGGATAGAATTCTACACATTTAGTCGGAGGTTCGCAGGGATGTCCTCCCGATCGATGCAAAAATCCTGATTCGGAAGACTTGAACTGTACGGAGAAAGCCACAGTAATATTTCGATTTTACATTTCTTAATAAAGCAAATTTCGACATTTTACATACCCGGGAGGATGCTGGCACCTCGTAAGCAATGTCGATGTTGGTATGCCGCTTAGCAGCTAGCAAAAATCCAGCTGCAAATGGGGAGATAATTGTCAGAACTTGTCGACTTACAACAGCTACAGAATCGGACATTGAGCAAGATCAGGGCAATTGTCACAGTCACGAGGATCATTGAATGTCGGATGATGCAGACTATGTGCGGTAGCTGAGGTGAAATCAAGTGTTCCTGCTTCATTTAGCGGACCTATGAGTCTTTTTATACCATGCCTATGAAGGGTCCATCTCACTATCCAACAGGTGTCGTCGTCCTTGAGCATCAGACTGTTTTCCTTGGAAGCTATGTCTTTTTTTATTATACATTATTTTGGCAGTTGTTTTGCTCCATTTCGTGCCTGCGCGGAGCGTTGGCCCTACACAGCACAATGCAACCAGGTACTTGTCTGAGTCGCTTCCCCGCGCACAGAATCAAAAGCATTTTTTTCACGTTTTGTTAGGGAAAACTAGGCACTAGTTTCTGCGCCTTCATCTTGATTCTAAATGTTTTTGAATGCCAAGAGCTAAGAGATAGCATATCACATGCTTTATAGAATTATCCAGCAGTGGGGATTTTTGGCTCATTTAAAAGGTCTTTAGTCCCTCTTTTGCAATGTATTTCGATTCTGCCTTGAGTTTTTGATATGCTTTTTTGCCGAAGACGCCGATCGCGCATCAATTGTCGACAAGATAGGATAGTTAAGAGTTAATAATGATAGAATCTACCGGAATGCACATAAAAAACCCTAGGGACTCATGCGTGAGCTAAACCCTTAAAAACTCTTCCATGCAATAGCACAATATCGGTAAACTGGTTTTTGGGCTTTTAGCTCCTACGTATGCCCCCCGTCATGAAGTAGATACTCCGTTCACGCATGGACACAAACTCTTCCGTCAAAACCAGCAATAAGGCCCAATGCCATTAATAACGCCGTGGTAGTCACAATGGGACCGTATAATTTCTCACATTTAAAGTCGGAAACAGACGGAATTTACTCGACTAGGCAGAAGGCTGCAGCGAGTTTAAGTCTCCGGACGACAGTAAGAGGTCAGAACTAGCCGTCGCATATGACGAGGATGTCAAGGAGCTTTACCTAGAAGAAAATGAAGATGCGATCACAGGAATAGGCATATTGCCCGGACGTTTAAGATTCTTAGTTGATCTCAATATCAGAAACAGCCGTTGTGTAGGATGGCATGCGTACGGTATATTCCATGCAGGTCAAATCCAACCGGCACTAGGATTTGGTATGCCCTTCTGTGTTTGAAGAAAGCCTCAGAAGCTGCCTCGATTGAAGTTTAGCTTAAACGGGAGGCAACTTTCAGGCGACAAGTTATGAGGCCGAAAGACCAGCTGTCAAGACAAGGAACGTCTGCAGTCGTTTACCGCGTCTGGTACAGTAACAGATAGATCACCTATGGCAGAGAAACTGGTGGATTACTCTGGAAATCAATGGTCGAGCACGTAGCAGTAGCAATGTAAATAGACGCAATCAGGCCACGTTTTCAAGCTTCAAGAGGCCGAACTCCTCGTAATAGGTAACTGCGTTGGCCGCGAACTGCTCCAGTCATGCGTCTCAGGCCAACAGTCCATTGACAAGCGTAATGACCTCCCTTTACCATAAACGGTGCTAAGACGTTCCCTGAGTAGGGGAAGCAATTACGGGGGTACGTGGGCAAGCAGAATGACCTTACAATATCTGATATTTAAAGCGAGTATCAAACAAATTTTTTTCTACTAGTCAGAATGATGTAGCGAACTCGAGTCTACGGACGACGATAGGACGTCATAGCAAGCGGTCATATTTGTCGTGGATGTTAAGGAGCTATTTCTAGAAGAAGAAGAAGAAGAAGAAGAAGAAGAAGAAGAAGAAAAAGAAGAAGAAGAGGAAGAAGATACAACTGAAGGAACAGGTATACTGGTCTGACGTATCGAATTTTCATTGGATCCCATTATCAGAGACAGTCACTGTGTGGGACGGCATGCGTAATATAACTGCCACGGGCGGCCACATCCAACTGGCACTAAGTATTGGCCTGCACTTCTGTACTTGTAGAATTCCTCGGAAGTCGCCAGTCTCCTTCATACTTCACTCGAAGTTGGGGTTACGCCAGAGGCGACGTGCAGACGCCAAGTTATGAAACCGAAAGATCAGCTGTAAAGACAGGAAACGTCTGAAGTCCTTTACCGCCTGTAGTGGAGGCCAAATCCAACCGGAACTAGGTTTTGGCATGCTCTTCTGTACTTGACGGAAGCATCGATAGCCGGTTAAATCAGAGTTTATGTTACAGGGGAGGCAACTTTCGGGCGAGAGGTTAGGAGGACAAAAGTCCAACTGTCAAGGTAAGGAAGGTCTGCAGTCGTTTACCGCGTCCGGTACAGTAAAGGATACAGCAACTACGCTAGAGAAACTGTTGGGTTACTCTAGAAAGGAATGGACGAGATCGTTGCAGTAAAAAGACGGAATCAGACCACGTTTTCAAGTTTCAAGAGGCCGAACTACTCGTAATATGTAACTGCGTTGGCCGCGAGCTGCTCGAGTCATGGGTCTCAGGCTAACAGTCCATTAACAAGCGTAATGACCTCCGTTTACCATAAACAGTGCTAAGACGTTCCCTGAGTAGGGAAAGCAATGATGGGGAGGGAGACGTGGGCTGAAAATTTAGTGCAAAGCGCATGCCGGACATAAAAAGAGGAATGTTCACGACTGCAGTCCACACTTGGAGTGAAAGTTTACCTTACACCTTACATGCAACAGGTAATTATCGAGTCGTTTTTCCCATAGGAGGACAGTTCATATAGGAGTCATGAAACAAATGCTATGTCCATAAATGGACACAAACTCTGCCGTCAAAACCAGTAATAAAGCCAAGTGTCATCAAAAACGCCAGCGAAGTCGCAGTGTGACCTTACAATCTCTCATATTTAAAGTCAGGATCAAACGAAGTTTACTCGACTAGTCAGAATGCTACAGCGAGCTTTAGTCTACAGGCGAAGATAGGACGTTAGAGCCATGGATCGCATTTGCCGAGGATGTAAAGGAACTTTTCCTAAAACAAGAAAATAAGAAGAAGAAGAAGAAGAAGACACGACCATAGGACGTTTCGAATTCTCATTCGATCCCATTATCAGAGACAATCACTGCGTGCGACGGAATGCGTACTATAACTACCACGGGAGGACACATCCAACTGGCAGTAAGTTTAGTCCAACTCCTCTATACTTTAATAATTCCTCGGAAGTCGCCGGTCGCCTTCTTACTGCACCCGGAGTTAGGGTTACGCCAGAGGCGACGTTCAGATGCCAAGACATGATGCCGAAAGACCATTTGTCAAGACAGGAAGCGTCTGAAGTCGTGTACCGCGTCCGGTGCAGTAGCGGATACAGCAACTACGGCAGAGAAACTGGGAGATTATTCTGGACACGAGTGGTCGGGCACGTACCAGCAGTAATGTGAGAAGAAAGCATCCGTCCACATGTCCACGTTTCAAGAAACAACCGCGTGGGTCTAAATCTGTTCGAGTCAAAGTTCTCAGGCCCGCAGTCCATCAACCAGCTTGATTACCGCCCTTTACCATAAACGGAGTTCTTGTTCATGTGATTGTATCTTCTCTCCTGAACTGCTTCCAGCAACTCGCTCGTTTACTTCCATTGGCAATTTTGTCAACTGGACTCCATGAACAAACTAAAGTCACCATGCTGTAGTTATTTTTGGAAAAATCCCGGGGATTACTGTTTGGTCACTCAAGAGTGACTCATGGGTGTTAAACACACCGATGTAACAATAAAACGAAGAGCTAAATCGTTCAGAGTAGACAAAAGGGAAAAGTACAAGTGCCCCAGTTTGTGTGAGTGCACCCCAAAACAGGCCACATGTTAAATGCGCTAGACCAACACGGGGGCCATATTGGACTCTGGCAGGCGTTATTGGCTATGCGCAAAGTAACAAATGCCAACATTTCGGGGTGCGGTGGCAGACCCGGTGTCCGGCAGCTATCGCAACATTGGGACCTTGTTAATCTCCATTGTTATTGCAAATCAAAAACCTGCTTAGTTGTTGTGTGGACCAGGAGGTGTGGAGTGGAACGCCAAAGTGCAGGCTAGACCGTGCCATCCACCTGGCCCTACCCCACCTCAGGTCTTCTTGACTCTGTCTGGACACCGGGCCCAAGTGCGGCAGGAGGAGAGAGTGTGGCGGGTGCCGTGCAAGTTCACTATTACCATAAGCTAATTCACGTGCAAATCATCTAAATTATTCGGCAGACATATGTGACACGTTGCAAGTAATCCGTCTGGACGTGTTTGCAATGCGCATGCGGTCAATAGGCCCTGCTGCCAACATCATCCCTCCTTCCGAAACACAAACTTTGGGTCGTCATGACAGGACAACTATTTTGCCTACAGCAATTTTTGAAGTCTGAAGCACTTTCGCGCCAGCCACGTCTGGCGTAAGTCACACGCTGTTAACTCACCTTACCTTACGACAGCTTATAGCCCCACCGGATTGAAACACGTACACGCGCACTAACGAAAAACGCCTGCCTGCGCAGTGAAACAGTCGCGTGAAAGTGGGGCGTTTGCGTCTTTATTACGTTCAGTGTTTTGGCCCGCTAATCCTGATCTTTCGTGAATCATTACGCTGGGCAACGTGATTGATTCACTACGTCAATGACTGTTTACCCCGGTGAATATTAGAAATTGTAGAGATTTAATGACTGATTGGCGAATTCTGTAAGTTTTAGTCTTCTAATTATGTAAGTCGATGTAATTACATGAATATGAAAAGCAAGGAATACCAAAGGATCCGTCCACACAAATCTAAAAGATATTCCTTTTGTTTCTAAATAATAAGTGTAAAGATCGGAGAACGTTTATTGGGAATGTACCAGGTCAGTTAATTTTGGCTTTGTTCGGTATGCGTCTTTAATGCGTTGTGAAAATTAGATCCTGCAGTCATTCTGAGGATGCAGCCTTCGCACCGGCTCTATCGAAAATACTTGCAAAGGGAAATTTTACCTTTCAGTGGATGCACTAAATATAAATTTTTCTTACCAGTGCATATATTTGTAGCCACCACTGTATGGAGATGCAACGGACTGACTCGAATTAAGCTGTTCTAGGCTTTACAAATGGCAAGGAAACCGAGTAACCGGCAGTAAACCCATCCCTACCAGTGCAAAATCGATCGATACTCGACGTTTACCAAAGGTTTCCGCATAGGTGTTCAATGGATTGACTTGAGGCATTAGGTTACATAAGAAGTTATCCAAAAGAAAACCGGGTAACCAGCCCTCGAACGTTAATTCAAGCCTAATATGCCATCGTTAACAGTCTCCAAGTCAGGAGTAATTCCACTCGACGATGAGTAAGGCTTTGATGAGAGCAGACTACAGCTGTGTCGAACGCAACACACAAAAGTAGACACTCCTACTTTCACATGATGAGTGGGAGGTTGTAAGTATTATTGTAATTTAGGTAGCATACTGCGTCCTCAAAGTATGACCATAGTGTTTTAATCCCAGCCAACCTGTTCCTGTTGATTTACAAATATGATTTCGCAAGTGTCTACACATTTATTAGTTTGGAGCTTTTCTCAAATTTCTCATAATTATAAACCAGACGACCGGTAAGCATATAGCGCCCTCGAGATTCAAATATTAATACAAAATCTTACTGAAATATTCTAGTAGAGAAGCGATATTTTTGTGCACAAATGAGGTAGCATTTTTGTCACAAGTGATTTTGACAATGAAATTATTTTATTTGTTGATTCTGCCGATGGAGCTAAACGACAAGAGTGGATATAAAGTGTTTAAATGCGTGAGTTCTTATAATACAGGAATTGCGATTGATCCTTATATAAAATTCATTGTACGGCAGAGGGATCTCCATCAATCGCCTTACAGGAAAAAATCGTTCCGTTGAGTTTTAAGGCTCTCCCACTCCATCTCGAACCCTGCCAGCAGCCGTATTGTGTCACACAATGAGGACCGAATGACGCTACCGACAAAGACAAGGGAGACTGGAATGACCTGTTCCGGCTTATAAGCCTTCGTCAGGTAGCCACGCCCCACGCCGATGTGTGCAAGACCTGGGGCTGGATTCCGCGAACTGTTGGTTAGACGTTCAACGACTCTAACCACAGACCGCTCATCTACCATTTTATATGTCCGACTGCAACCGACAGGACAGCAAGCCCTTGCCTCAGCGGCTAAGGCGTCAGATTTCGAGCCAACGTGTGGTGAGTTCGAGCTGCGGATGTTAAACACCGCGGAGTTGGGTATGGCTGGCTGAGGACGGCTGGTCATTGTCGGTAATGTCAATCTATACTATATAAAATGCTTCATCTCTTCTGGCCGAGTGAGAGATCAAGACAGCCTTTATTTACTGAAGGACACACAGGACGTCATAGAATCGGAAATTTGGCGGATAGAGTCAGCTTAATGACGTAAATGTTCCGCCTACGGGTTTCGTATTTTACTACTCCTCAATACCAAACCATCTTCGATGCTTATTGATTTAGAAGTTGACAACTTCGTTTATGCTGTAGGTTTGCTGATCTCGCGCTTTGTTCAACGCATTCTCCCGTCTTTGGCGCAGTGCTCCTTCCACCCCTTCTGGAGAGATGAGTGCTATAGCGGATATTATATATCACTAGGCGTGCGGAGTGGAGGTTTTTTTATTTTCCTACAGCTCAAACTTAAGTCAAGCACAAAGAGTCAGTTTCTAATTAATGGCATTAAATTAGTCGTGTATATAAGGTTCTCAACACAAAATGTCAGGTTTAGCAGAATTAAATTTAAACAGATTCTGCGCAGAAATCAGTATTCACGTCAGTCTGAGAGCCTCCATCGTATTGAGCATACCGACATTATGAAAATCGTCGAGATAGTTTAAGCGCTCAATACAGATTCGGGAGTGGTTGTCAAGTTACGGTCTAGTCGACAAAATTTCTAGCTGCGTGGGTTTTAAATGATCCGTGTTTGTTTAAAAATACTTAATACGGAGCAAAATTATACACTGGCCGTTAACTTGGTTGCAACCTTTCCACTGTTTTGCAGCTATGCAGACCTGATTGCTAGAAGGACGTTTAATTAAGAACACAGTATAATATACCGGGACAATTGTAATGCGCGCCAAACAGCCGTCTGTAAGTACTGAACAAATACTGCATTCGACCTGCTGAGTAAATCAGATAACTCACACCATGTGTGTATGATTCCCAAAGGTAAAAAGGGTGTTTAGTGAAATGGCTTCTTCACGCTAATAACAAACGAAAACTTTTATGGCTTTCCGCAGGTCAGACACCAGTTCCTACGCCGAGGTCAGGCCCACCCCGCAATAAATTTCGGTGGAGTATATTGGACATAATTCACGCTGACCTACCGAGGAAAGGGCAGTCCGTAACGGCAGGCATATATTGTCAACAACTAGGCCGTCCAAACCAATCTTTGGCCGTTAAACACGCAGTGCTAATTAATAGTAAAAACGTCACCCTGTTTACCTGGCATTGTAAGACGGCATTTGGCTCGACTGACGCAAAACAACATCCGAAACCAAGGGTGGGAAAATTTGTCCCGTTTATCCTATTTAGATATTTGCGCGCTAACTGTTTATCATTCGTTTATAGCCCCGCAGCACTGTCTGGATATAAAAGCTTTTGGAAACATCTACGAGTCCAATACTGCATCCTTGGGATTTTCTGCATCAAATCAAAGAATCTACTATAAATATCGCATTAAAAGCTTAGTTTGAAGAAAAACAGGAATGAATAATAAGCATGGCAACTACTGTAGGTGGGCCAACTCATTAAATTTTTACCAAATTTCCGAAATGTGCCTCTGATTTAAAACGGTTACTTCAGTAGGGATGGTATAAAAATTTTCGTGTAACGTAATCCAGCATGTTATCGTCATACCCGGATGCCAACCTCTAAGCGAACTTCTGTACGAGAGCCATACAAAATGCCACCTCTAAAAAGAACTGCCAAAACAAATTGAATTTCTACGATGCATTTTCGACCTCGCTGTAAATGCAACTATATTTTGTAGAAAACATGAATAAAATCATCTTATTCCTTCGAGAGAAATTAGCCCTTAATTAGATGCTTTGCTTCATGTCGTCTGACTTGCATTTGAAGTATCCACACTACAGGCAGAATGCCTTTCGTGCAGAAAGAATTATACATATTATGTGTCATTACGTAGACGTTATTGGGGCTAGTAAAACTTTGTAATGGATGTGAAATATGTTGTATACATTGTACAGTAGGTCGGCTAACTCATGTAATTGCAAAATAAATTCTTAACTGCGCTTCCGTTTCGAAATGATTAATTATGTAGGGTTGAAATCCAATCATTGTACAGCAAAATTCTATAATAATTTAGTTACCTCAGGAAGCCGGTTTTCGAACAAACTTCTTTTCGTCTGCATATCGAAACCATCCCCCATAGAAAATGATTACTTAATTGGCATGCGTTTTGTTCATTGATTATTGATGCCCTTAAAGATTAAATTATATTTCATGGAAAAAATATGAAAAATATTCATTAGTTATCTCATTCAGTAGAAAATTACGTCTTCTTTCACTTTTACAATAGAAGAAATTGTAAAATTCGATTTTAAAAAGTTTCTAATCGTTTGATTTATTAAAATCGTGAAATGACCCATTGTAAAACGTCATGACTCTGCATTTAACAATGCGGCTTGTAAAGTTAATAATGTGACTCACGTCCACTGCTTAATTTTATGAAGCCAGTATGGTAACACTTTGGTACCGTAGACAAATTTGTGGTTTTCCGTAGGCGAAAATTATATGGCTTGTTGTTTGGGAACTGTGGGTGTAAGTGCAACGCCTGATTGGGTTCAAAATTATTCGCGATTTGGAAAAGTTTTATAAAATTAAATCATACCTTTTCTTTAAGGGAACAATTGAAATAAGACGTAATTTTCTACTGAATGGGGAAAAGAATATATATTTTTGATATTTTCCATGAAATATACTTGCATCTTTAAGGGCACTCAAAATCAATAAGAAAAATGCATGTTACTTAAGTAGTATTTTTTCACGAAGTAAGGATTTGTATGCGTCAGGAAAGGCAGTCCTGGGGTAGCTTAATTATTATAGAATTATGCTGCATACTGATTGCTTTTGCAACCCTACTCAATAAATATTTTCGGAACGGAAACTCATTTTGTAATTTCTGTTTAGATTTCGGGGGTTATCCCACTTACTGTAAGAAGCTTTAAAAGATTGCTAGATGCCTTAAAATGGATATTTTCTGGCCTTAATCGTCGCATAACCAGAAAAGATTTAAACCAGAACACACGCTTTCCTCAACCTAAAGCTGACTTTGTGAGCGACTAACAAAAGCTAGCAGACGCTTGGGATCGTGATAATGAAATGGGTCACAATGGGCAATGTAGTGAAAGCCGACGACTAAAAGCTGTACGCCCCCGTCCGCACATAGAGGCACGAGAACTACACAGCTAGCCAGGCCAACAACATCACTGGCTACACAAACGGAAGGCATAAGATCTGTATAAAAGCCTACCAGAGACGCCCCAAAAGGTATAGAACTGCGGTATAGAACCACGCGGACGAAGTAAAGTACGACCTCTGGTTTGGGCTGAACAATGTGGGCATGGAGGAAGCACGAAGGACCTTTCCGTGCTATTTTGCAGACGTATATTCCGTGAAGAGCCATGGAATGCCTGACTGCACATTAAATCACAGACGTAAAGAAGTAGGTATTGTCGTTATTTTCTCCCTTGTGCACCCGGAAATGACGGCAATATGGGCAGTGGGAATACACAAAAGTATATGCCTCTGTAATCCCCTCAGCCGTGGATAACTGTTTTGCTATACTGGAGAATTAAGTTTATAGGGGCAATACAGAAGTTCACAGAGCTATCCCAGCAGCAGGGGGTTAGTTTAAAAAATGCCATCTCGTCAGGCTTAGAGCCGTCGAAGCTCGTGACTGGTTTTCGCTAAGTAAATC
The DNA here is from genome assembly GCA_902702965.1 of Spirometra erinaceieuropaei. NCBI lineage: Eukaryota > Metazoa > Platyhelminthes > Cestoda > Diphyllobothriidea > Diphyllobothriidae > Spirometra > Spirometra erinaceieuropaei. The sequence continues at coordinate 1,910,111 of CACRXP010000029.1, read as the reverse complement.
CACTGAATAACACCTACTTAAATAACTATAGTAGACAGTTCTCGATAGCAAACCTGCAACGATTATTTACGCCATCTCTGAAGGCAAGTAATTGGACACTTACTCGGCACAATTGGCCATAAATTGCACAGTATGGTAAAAGCACAGAAGGGCGAACTAATTGGTATACAATAAGGATTAACAACAGCTGGCGCGGTGACGTCGGTCCAAATACTTGATTTGTATTTTCTCGAACCACACATCTGTTTTGAAGCCTTTCGGACCACATGTTCAAATCAGTTTTAACAGTTCACCGAAGAAATTCTAGTCGAAATCCGTATTACAGAAAACAAAATGCGATTCCAATTTCGTTACAGTGTTTCATTAGTGTAGCTTCGTATGTCGCCGTCACCCCCTCCGTCTCATTCAAGCCGTCTGAGTGGCAGATGAATTCCTGAATTACGCCTACTTAATATGTGTTCTCTTCGATACGGAGATAATGTCTGTCTGTCAGCTGAATGCTTGAATTATTCAAAATAACGTATATATCAAACCAAGAGATAAATTTGTGTCTGTTTTGAAACAAGCGAAGTTGACCTATCAGTGTTCGCAAAAAATGATGTTCGGTATGTACAAAACCATATTAGATGTTAAGGTTTTTAAGGACGCCAGTTGACCTTAGAGTCCTGTTCACATAATTTCTTTCGTTTATTAAAACCTTTAATAAATAGCTTTTGTGGAAGTCTGCCTTTAAATTTGAAGGCTAACTATTTAATGAGAGGAAAACTACGTTGTATTCGAATTGCGGAATGATCGCAATTTGTCACAAGCCCTTTCAGAAGGACGTTCGACACCTGCTTAAAATTTACAAGCTATTAAGGAGCGATCTTTTTCGTTCCTTTAGCTAACAACAAAAATCCGATTAATGTTCTAGATTCTGCTCAGGATGTTTCGATGTAAAACAGGGTGCTCGTAAGACCTGCTTATTGATTAGACAGGTTTTAATATAAATTGCACTTCCGAATTTATTTTTAATAACAGGTCTCCGTATCTATTCGTGCAACTCGAACACTACTTTGCCAAATATTGAAATTAAAGTTAACAAAGTTAACAATATTGCATGCATTTCTTTACATTGTTAAAAGGAGACCATATGAGGTTCATAAAATTAAACAGTGAATTTGAGCAATATTGTTAACTTTACAAGCCACATTCGTAAATGCCGATACATGACTTTTAATGAACGGCCATTTATCAGTATTAAAAAATCTTACAATAAGAAACTTTTTGAAACCGAATTATACTCCTCTTTTGAGAAATAAATTGGAAGAAGACATACTTTTCTACCGAATAAGTAATATGAAATAAGTAATATGAAATATAATTGAATATTCAAGGACATCAAAAACAATGAGAAAATTGCATACTACATAAGTAGTCATTTTTTCGGAGTGTTGATCTTACATGCAGCCGACGATAAGTTCTTTCGAAAGCCAACACCCTAAGGTAACTGGATCATTATAGATTTATGCTGCATCATGATTAGTTTTACAACACTACTTAATTTATCTTTTCGAAACGAGAACGCATTTCGAAATTTCGGTTGACATTTCATTAGTTAGGACATCATAAACCTGTAAAAAGCTTTCAGGAGGAAAGTTGCGGGATCTGTAAGCAAAGCCAGGATTGCGTAATAAGCGAAAGGAGATGACCATTTCGGGTATACTTTGGACTATTTGGGTTCTATTATGTTAACCGTTTCTCTACCCGTTTCCTCTATCCTTTCAGACACGCAGTTGCCAAAGAACGCCACCTGTTACCGGATTAAAAATATTTTTTATCATTAATGTCAAGGTGCTTGTTCATAAAATTGTTGGAAATCTCTGATGTGGCATTCAGGATTAACCTTTCCCACTGTTTGCATTAGCTGGGCGTTTAAACACGGAATTCTGTTAATAATTCAGCGTGATGTACTATTTAAATTTGCTCAGTTGGTTATATGCGAAAATGTTTTATAGATTATTCACATTCTAGAGCTGTTATCTCGCGCCCTGACATGATTCTTTCTAAGAAATCAAAATGAATGCATTTGTATTTTGCAATGCGAGCAGTTTGTAGGTCCGTCTTGTAGTATGTTATTAGGAATTGCGGAAAATATATTATATCGTACCTTGTTTCAGCGTATCGTACTTACAGGAGAAACTGCGACAACCTTGTGCTGCAACCACGTACAAGAAGCTGACTGCTAACCGCAGAGGCAGCATTCTTCTCAAAGGCCATATCCCCGCGCTGACCCTCCTTTAAAGGATCATGTAAAATCCCGCATTGGTCTAACTGTAAGCATTTCAGTGGAGGCACTGCACAATGCAAAAGGAGCAGTGCAACTAGCTTTCTTTCCTGGGCGTCCTCATGACTAGACAGGAAGATGGTTCAATAAGGCGATCTGTTTTCCACAAAGATACACGAAAAGGTCAATACCTGCAATTCTTGAGCTTTGTGTCGAGACAACGAAAGCGAAATTTGGTTTATACTCTGTTCCAAAGAGCAAGAACATTTGCTCTATTGAAACGCACAATGCCAAGCAGATATTTGGTTAATTAACCGAAGTACAATCCGATTAATAAGCAAATACAGTTATTTCCCAGTGAAAGCAAATAGCCCAATTTAATGGCATGGGAAATCGCCAGTTCTCGCCTCTGTCATACATTCGTGTTGTTTCGAGGTACGTTCCAACTACTCACGTAAGATGCGGCTCACTCAAGCCCTCCTGCCTTGGTATTTGATGACAAAACTAGGTTTTCTCGGCCAGCCAACCCTATGACAGTTCGACCGTCGATTCCGACGATGTCCACAGTATGCTTACAACAAGTTGCAGCAGGCCCGGTGACTCGCTCGTAGGTTGAGTTAAAGTGAAATTAGAATTGCACAGTATTCACCGCACTCCCCACCTGGACCCTGCGCCAAGACAGGATGAAGAAGACCGGAGGTGGGGGGGAAGGCGCAGGTGACTGGCACGGCCGGAACTGCACCTAGGCGTGCCACTAGAGCCCCTCTGGTCCGCACAAGCCACATTGGTAAATGCAGAGATATGACGACTTATGAATGACCATTACAGGTATTTAAAATTCCCGCATTAAAAACTTTTTATAGACCGAATTATGTCTCTCCTTTGAGTATGAACTTGGAAAAAGACGTAATGTGCTACCGATTTAGCAAGAGAATGAATATTTTTATGCATGCTTTCCATAAAATGTAAATGATTTTTTAAGGACATTGAAAATCAGTGAGAAAAATGCAGGTTTCTAAAGTAGTCCTCTTTTGCAGAGTGCAGCTTTTCCATGCAGTCGGTAAGGAGTTCATTCGAACGCCGGCAGTCTGCGGTAACTGAAATATTATAGAATTATGTTGCAGGCTGATTAGTTTTACAATGCTACTTGATTAATCTTTTCAAAACGAAAACGCGTTTCGGAATTTCGGTTGACATTTCATGATTCAGCCCATTTACTGTAACACCCTCAATGGGCAGTTTAGATGGAAATGTTTTACGCTCCCACCGGTCACTTCAGCACATTCACCAGGTTCGTGTCTTCTAAATAAACACCGTATGCAAATCCTCCCTGCAATACTGAACGGGCGTCGAGCTTATTGCCATGGCCATCTCTCCCTCAGGTTGTAAATCTAGAAATTTTTGAAGTCTCTTTAATGCTACTGCCCTGTCAAATGTAGTTCTACGACCCAGAGAATTCGTTTACGGCAGTGGGAAAAGATTGCTGAGAGCCCGTCTCAGCCTATTTTAGGCAATTGTCGATTGATGCACGAGAGTCATTTTTCCGATCTTGCCTGTATATCCAAAGATGGGACGTCGGTTGGCAAGTCAACCTGTTGATGACCACATGAGCTGCGCATTCCTCTCTCTCTTCTTCCCCATTTAAATGCAAACATGCCGTTTCGCAAGTCCTGCCTTCGGATGTTCCTCTGTATATGCTTCGAAATCCGCACATCGAAATTCGCTTCACCTCTCGGCATGATCGTCCACTTTGCAAAGAGTACAGAGCAGACGAGTACGTAGCGCCCAAAAAATCGAACGGTCGGTGCAATTCTGTGTGCACAAGTGTGGACTGACCTGCCAATGGATCCGATTTCACTATTTTGATATGTGTTTTATAGTTTTTCTTTAACTTACTACCTCTTGTTTTTGAACAAAATCAACATCCGCCCGTAGATGATGCTCCGACTTAATCATTCACTGTGTACGCAACGCTGACAAGCTCAGATTTACGCCATCGGAAGTGTTGCAGAATGCTCGCTGTTGTACATCGCATTTTGGCCAAAAGCACAGAAAAGCAGAGATATTGCACCACTAACCAAACCACCGAAGAGGCCGGGGATAAACCAAGGAATCCTAGAGCAAACGTGTATTATGTTAAATGAGGCCTTTTAGTTAAAAAATTACAAGTCATTTTTTAGCAATGACTCGAAAATGCAAGTGGGATATTTGCATGTGTGGGCATTGCAGGCATTGAACGTCTGACTGCGGAGGGACAGATAGCACATCAAATTAGACTATCACACTTCAGTTAATCATAGGCATACCAGCCCTTTTTTGGACAGATTCGGCGGACAGAAACCCGAACCTGCGGCACTATTCAGACATACTCATCACTCGTTGCGGTTAAGAAGTAACTGTCACACGAAATTTGCCCATTTGCGGCTTTGCGTTAAATGCCCCAAAACGTATAGTCGTCTACTCAGTGATTCACTTTAAACATCGGTACTCGAAAACCATGGTTTACTGGGGTCAGAGAGTAATGATTTGAATCAATTTTACTTCGACTTTTTCACTTGTTTATGTGAAATAGCAAATCACTCTTTTCACTATTTCTCCCAGCCGGCGTTAGAGATGACAGAACAACAAAATGTGGAAATATTTCGTTTTGAATATCAAAAATCTGCACACAGTTTGGCGGTACAAAATACCAGACATTTGTCCGCGTTTTATGTGATTAGGCCAAACATTTATTTTTCTGGTCTTGTAAGTCTGAAATTCAGTTTTATTCGCTCCTCGGAGACAGAAGCCGATGTCGAAAGTAGGCGCAGTATTGCCGTTGTGAGGGATGCTAAGTTACCCTGCTTGCTATTTCCTTCCCAGTATGAATGAGGAGTTAAATCAAATTTCGTTTCATAGCATTCTAAAATGGCGGTGGTTTTCTTTGAATTTTCGATATATGGGGCCAAATACAGAGCAAGTGATGCAAATGATGAAGTATCATCCCATGTGCAAAACGCAATCGACGCCATCTCCCCTTCCGCTCGCATCCCCGAAAGCACGCAATTATCATTTTGCGCAATCACCACCGGTGAAACACTGATATTTTTGGGAAATGTTATTCAGTTAATGGGTTTGTTCCGCACTTTTGGTAGGGGAGACGATGGTTAACAAAATTTCTTAAAACACCGCGTACTGTGCTGAATCCGAATGGATTGCGACACCACATTTGCCGCTGCACTTGCATAGACGAGTGCTGTAATGTTATTTTCTAGTTCACGTAAAAATCAAATGTAGTAATTCTTGCACGCTATTAGATGAGAATTACGCTTCTTCCACATTTGGACTTTTCGTTTTTGAACGAATATCCCAGGCGTGTTTGGACTGTCTGGGCGTAAAGAAAAATAAACTGGATTACGTGCGTTTTTAAAATAACTATGCTATTCGAATGGATAACGAATTTACTTGCTTTGTTCGCTGTCATTCGCAAGACTCAAACGTGATTTTATTTGAAAATAAAAGCAGGCATATATTTTCAAATGTTCTTTGTCGACACAGCAGCAGTTTTGCGGTTAGCTCTCAGTGATATCAAAATGTCAAAAATCTTCTGTTTTGCAGACCCAATGATACTTTTTTCTCTTACCTAGGTATCACTTCCAGGTGAGGAAAATTTTATCCGAATAATCCGTGATGTCAGGCATGACATGGCTTATTGTTTTGACAATCAGATTAACTTCACTGTTTTTTGAAAAATATGAATACTCAACCCGACCATCACCTTGTTAGTAGGTAAATTTCCCGTTTTGCGAAGACTATGTCCACTGGATTAGAGCATATTCACACTTGTATGTTAAGTTGCTTTTACATATTCCCGTCACGGATGATGGATTTAAATGTGAACATGGGAGGTCAGACGAAGATAACTGTTGGTAAAGCGATCACCTATCCTCCTGTAAGACTTGTTTCTCGCGGTTGAGGTCAGATGCTCGGTGTTCTGGCTGAAGCTCTGGTAGAATAAGGCGAAAAATAACTTACTGCGTGTTGCGGTTGCTATTTGCACGCCAGTAACCGGCCAATCAGGACAAACGCTGGGCGTCTTATCCATTAAATTCATTCAAAGCATACTTAGGTACTGTTGCAGTGCTCCATTTCCCTTAAGGCCTCTGATCTCAACTGTATTTCGATGACACTCCATTACAGACCGCACTCATCTGATGTTCAGTTTTTTGTTACTGTCTTTCACCTTTTGAGGCAACGGTCTCATCCGCCTTAACCCTGCAACTGCCCTTGCATTGAAAATGCTGTAAATGACTGAAACTGATTAAATTCAAGGACATGGTGTATTTAATGTTAGCTCAAGACAAGCAGTGACACGCGGACTGATAAACTAATACAAATTCATACTTCTGGAATGCTTTCCATTCGCGTGATATCTTCATCAGGGGAAATCGGAGTTTGCTGTTGTGTGATCTAATGCGCTAATTTTTGCAGGCGACAAGCGTCGGGTAGAGCTGATTCCAGCAGTAGCCGCATAGCTGTCCAAGCGTTAATTCGCACTCTGTTGGGTAGACGAAATTTGACATTGAAATCTACTAAAGGACTTTCCTGTTGAGGGAACGATGGGGGATAAGGCATTATTTTATATCTCAAAAAAACATCAAAGGATGCCGTCGCCAAAATATTGACTCGTATATCTCTTAAAGGAATGATCTTCCAAGCAGGCGGATAAACCATCTTCAGCTGGTCACGTTCAGACCCGCCAGCGGGGTATGCTAACTGACAGGTGACATTCAGACGCATTTTTGCTATCATTAGAGTACAGCAGCGCCTTCGGTCCTGAGTGTCGACCTTTGAGCAAAAGCTTCCGCTACCAAACTCTAGTGTTTCAAGACCGCATGCGCAATTGTGGTCACTGTTGAGCTGAACCGGATACTGCTGATGCAGTGGGATGGATTGAAACAGCCACTGCAGGTTGGAAATCACCATGTCGGGTCCTTTGAATGGGCAGTGCTTTGCGGCTAAAAAGCGAGATTAGCAAAAGACATCTTAAAAGAACGTAAGACAATTAAAACAATTGTTCCCGCTCCATATTTGTATAAAAGTGTGCTTGTTTGCGTCTTTAAGCGTAATCCCCGTCACCGCCGGCCATGCAATCTTTCTCTGCAGACGAACAGTTTGCGAGAGCTACATTAAAAAACCTGAACCTTACACGAGGACATACATCTAGGCAGTTGAAGGTTGCTTTCGTTTATGCGAACAGGTGAACGACCCCAGTAAACGTTCGTTATACTACCAGCCATTTTATTTTTAATAACTGAATTTAGTTTGGGAAAAATATAGAGCAAATGATGTAAACAAATTACTAATTAACAGTATTCAATGCGTAGCCCCACCTTCCATCTAAATAGTTATTTTTGATTTCTTCCTTGGCGTTATCATACACGTCATCGAACACTTAATGAATACATGTAGTCGAGAGATATATCTTAAGAGATATAAAAAAGCTTTAAATGTTTTTAAAGCATCCACAAATTGACAGCTCTTCTGGGCTGATAACATCCCCTACGCATTATATACACTCAAGAGAATGAGTTCCTGGCTGTCCGCTATACATAAAAATTGCATTTCCTTAACGATTCTCTGACAGCAGACTATATAACAATTAAAAATCTTTGAAAATGTTGACGCTGTACATGCTGCAGTTTTGGTTGAGTTCAAATGACATCGTATCTTCAATTAATTTATTCAGTTTTGTTTGAAAGCATTGCATTCCACACAAGCATGTTGACTTTCACAAAGGAGATTTATAATAAAAAATGTTCTTCGCAAAAGTAATTTAAGCACATAGCTGGAAGTATTCATTTAGGTGCCCAATTAGTAAAACCATAAGGCATAGCCTTGGAGAGGACGAGTTGCAAATTAACACCTCTCAGACATTCCAATCACTTACACTCAGTTGCTCAGGCATGCATGTCATAAACCTGTATCAGACTTTACATGGGACAGTGGAGGAGTCTATAAATAGAGCCAAGGTTTTTGTAACCAGAGAAACAACAAGACCATTTGAAGGCTACGTTTGAGTCACTGGCTTGTGGATACGCATTCCGGTAGAATAAGGACTATTTGTAGGGCAACAATGTCATCTGTTCCGCTACCGAATGTCTTAGTGCCTTCAAATATGTAACTGCGATTAAACGCCACCTGCTACCAAGTAGATAATTTTTTAATAATTAATTTCAAGGTCGATGTTCATGAAGTGTTTGAAATCCGTCATGCGGCATCCATGATCAGTCTTTTCCACTATTTGCAGTAGTCAGCGTTCCAAAGCGAAGTGTTCTTATTGATTTAGCCTGATGGACTCCTCATTTGATTATGTGCGTAAATGTTCTATTGATTCTTTGCAGATGAGAGCTGGCATATGCGTGCTTGATATGGTTTTTCCTATGAAATCAAATTACTGCTTCTCTTTGTGCGCTAAGAGCATTGTTTAGGTCCGTCTTACAGTACATGAGTAGAGATAACAGAATAGGAATTGTATCACATCTTGTTGAAGCGTATCGTACTTACGGAAAGAACTTCGACATCCTTGTGCTGTGACTACGTACATGAAGCTGACTGTCAACCGTAGAGCCAGCATTGTTCTCAAAGTCTATATTCCCACACTGACGCTCTTTTAAAGGGTCACACAAAGACCCCTATTGGTTTAAATTCAAACCTCTCACTAGGAGCCTGTTGATAACTAATCACATTGATCGTGTGCGCCTCTGACAGGTTTCTCGTCGTATCAACGTTTTCAGGATCCCGGTCTTTTCAGACAAGTCAGAGGATTCGCTCTGCTCATCTGTCCTCTGCTACGTATGTTTCATCCTAAAACCGCAAATTACTTAGCAGCCACTTGACTGGCTTAGTCTGTTATTTGCTCTTCAGGAAGGCGTGTTGCTAGGCAACTATGAGAGGGTAGCTTGTTGTCCTTATCTATTTAGTTGCGTAGCATGACCGACTACCTCTGTGAAATCTGTTCACTTTTTCGACTTATTGCAAGCACAAGTGCTTGCATCAGTAGGAGTGAGGCCAATTCTCCGCGTACAACAGCTCATTGTTTCGCCAATCAGTCTGAAGTGTTGATGTGGAAATGAAACCCCGCATTTCATTTCGTTCGAATTCCGGTTGCCTTTGAGTGTTTAGTTACAAAACTGTGGATATCAAATTTTGCCGAGATTTGGTCCCGGTCTAAATAAGCTTCCTGAAATACTTTTAGTTACCAACCCCAACTTAGACACTCGCTGGATGGACAGCGCAAGAAAATCTCGAAGTAAGCGCAGAGAAGCCTGACCAAGTCACTCGCCGGGTTAAGAGAAGAAGGACAGCGCAGTCACAGCTAGATGGCTGTGGAGGGAGCCGCATGTTAATTAGCAGTGCATGATGAGTAAGGTGGAAACGACGGAGTTCCAATCCATTCGAACGTTGTCATTAACAACCCTGCTTAGCCATGCGTTGGATTTAGAAAGTAAAGATGGCTCAAGCAGGGCTCGAAACACGCTCAGGGAAGGGCGTGTGAACTGATGCCTGATGTTACCGAGGATGGCGTATAAGCACTCCACCGAGGCAGATTCATTTGCTAGGCTGAAGTAGCAAGGAAGGTGCAAGCATGTGATTTATGTTAAGTCTGCATAATCACACCTACTAAAGTGGTTCTGGGAAACTACCCATACGGTGTCAATAAAGTAGGGCTGCAGAACCAAACGTCGCCTAAGCATCAGTTAGTATGTAGACCAAAAAGTATTTCGAAGCGGACTGTTAGTAAATGATTCGTGTTCCGATATGTTAATTGGACCGCCAAGGAAAAGGATGTTTTAAAACCACGCAAACAATTAATTTGCAAGTAGATGTCTGATACAAGTATGCTTTTTAATTTCGGAAAAAATATATGAATACTTTCTTCCATCAATAGCGCTTTAAGACATTGCCGTCAGAATAGAATAGTATGTGTCCATCTCCCACTAAATAGTCGCGACCCAATCTGATATTTTTATGAGCCGCGGGAGAAGTAGTGATTATGTTGTTTGGTGATTAATGGACTTGCGTTTCGATGTTAGGCATAACTAATGGGGTGATATTGCTGCTGTCTGTGGGCGTCAAATATGCCAGAACATAATGCAATTCTGTAATATTACGCTTTATCGCAGTTACTAAGATATGCGAAGCAAGCCTGCGTCTCCTCTCACTTAAGGAATAATTAGTGGAGATTGCCCAGTCAACATACTTCCCGGAGGCGTTCACTCAACAATGGTAATCTTTCTAAGTACAGCACATCACATTCTACTGGTTTTACTGACAACTGCCTAATGGATAAACAGATTCCTGCCAACATTATTTCTCGTATAATTGTTGACGAGTCTCGTGAAATAGCTCAGCATCCACTATCCAACTATTATTCCTTAGGATGTTTAATCATCTGAACATTCTTTATTTTCAAACGTCAATGTCAATTGCCTATTTGGAAAATCACCTAACCTAGATGGTTGTTCGTTCAAGGTTAAGGTGTTTAATGAGACAAAAACAAACCCTCCATTATTTCCTCAATAATAAGATTTAGCCAGCATGCATTCCTGAACCAGATACAGCGCCTGGTTGTGAAAAGAGCTATGTTGATGGCGATAATTCAGTAAGATGTAGAGTATGGTACGATTTAAGTTATAACTTCACACAGGATCGGCGTGAGGCATAGAATTTTGTCGAATAAATGTAGAGTACTACCGCGAGTATAATCAAGTTCTCAGTTACTAACAGTCAGCAAATGGTTGATTTTCTACGTCTTTATCCTCTATCATCCTTCTAAAATTATTTTAAACCCATATTAAGTTGATTTTTTTTGATTCGTTTCGGGAAAAAAGCCAAATACGAGACGTTGTCGGGAAGTAGGCAAGCCGATTAGCCGTCATTTCATTATTGGGTCGGATGTGGTTATGTAGCCCCACCTGAAGTAAACAAACCCCAATCATCTCTACTTCGGGACGACTGGTTATAATGGTTTTAACAGGCGAGCCAAGGAAGGCACAGGCGACGAGATCAAGTATTTGTACGCAAATGAAGGGCTATTGGCAATGCGCGGTTGTACTTTGAGTAGTTGAGGAATAGTTGTGCTAACCCATAACTCCTTACTGTTGACCCCTAACCATAACCCCTAACCCTTAACTCTTAGCCCTAACCCCTAACATTAAACCTAATCCC
>CACRXP010000029.1:1871549-1893612 GCA_902702965.1 Spirometra erinaceieuropaei | reverse complement strand
CGACAGGACAACGGGCCCGTGGCTCAATGGTAGAGCGTTCAACTCCATGACCAAAGATCCCGGGTTCGAATCTCAAGTGATCCACACTTGGGGTTGGGTATGACTGGCTGATGACGGCTAATAGGCCAGAAATGGCCATTCCGGTCTCCCTTGTCTTTGTCGGTATCATCTCATATATATATATATATATATATACGTTGAAGGCAGAGGCGTTCTTTGGGTAAAGGCACTTTATTGCGTGAATTTTCGACGCTGGTTCCCCAGGTCGTCGTCAGACGCAGACTGAGAGTTAGTGTGCCGGCAACAGTTAACATCTGGCAGTGCACACAAAAAATCGATAGTCGTTCGCGTTTGCGCCCGTGAGCGGCCGCTATTTGCGTCAATCCGTCCCGATTGGCTCTCGCCTCTTCCATTTCTCCTTGAGACTTTTGTACGCGGCGACCAACTCGATATGACGGTTTATGCACAATTCATCCGAGTGCATGGCCTCAAGGAACTCTCGGCCTTTCTTGAAGGGGCAGGCACCGACAATGTGTGTTCTATCCCAAGCAAACGTATGCCCTGTGTCCAGGGTATGCATGGCTACTTGAGACAGGTGGTCTCGCCTCTTTACTGCAAGTTGGTGTTCGTGAATGCGTGTAGAGACGGATTTTCCTGTTTGAACACGATAAACTGCATCACAGGCCTCACATGGGATCTTGTAGATGACTTCCTTTCTATCCAAATAGCCGACCAATCGGGACGGATTGACGCAAATAGCGGCCGCTCACGGGCGCAAACGCGAACGACTATCGATTTTTTGCGTGCACTGCCAGATGTTAACTGTTGCCGGCACATTTACTCTCAGTCTGCGTCTGACGACGACCTGGGGAACCAGCGTCGAAAATTCACGCAATAAAGTGCCTTTTCCCAAAGAACGCCTCTGCCTTCAAATTAAATTTCTTGGGATGCTTACCTTCCAATACATATATAATGCGTTAGAGAGGCGCTCACCTATCGTCTTCTACGGGATTCAGTCGTCCCGTTGTGCTTTAGGGCTCTCTTTGCAGCCCAATCAGCAGCCGCACAGCGGCGCATGATATAGGCAGAATGTCGCAAATACCATTCTGCCAATATATATGTATATGTATAATTGCAAAGGGGGTGCTCACCATAAATCGGAATTCTAGTCTCCCTTGTCTTTGTCGGTAACAACATTTTGCATATATATATATTCACTCAAGAATGGGCGCACATCGATCCATTGACTTCCCGAAGCAAAAAAGCTTCGTATGGGCGATAAGTGTCACGGACAGGCAACCACCTACCACGAAGAAGTTGGTCATGCCTGAATGAATAAATACCCGATCTGCAGCGACACTCATCACCTGGACCCGGCGTCATGACAGGGTCTAAAAAACCAGAGGCGGAGAAGGGCGCATGTGGCGGCACGGACGTCCCCGCACCTAGGCGTGCCACAACCCTCTCTGGTTCAGCCAGGATTTTTCACCTACAAAAATAACACCACAGCAGGTTGCCGATACAAGCGAAGATGCGAGTTCCAGAAACTAGTTAACTGGAATTAGGAGCGATAGCTGGAACAAGGATTTTATTCGCCTGACGTTTCGGATTCTCACTTGAATCCATCATCAGAGACTGTGGCAGAAAAGGGGGACATGTGCACAGGAAGTTGCAGAATTTATAGGATGCAGTCGCTTTGCTACCGCATACCTACAGCAATTAACCGCGTTCCCCTTCATCAATAATTTTTGCCCGCTGGGGCGCTAACTGCTTGATGGCCGACATGCAAGTGCTTAAGTGGTGAAATCTTATAACCCGTGTAGGATGCCGACGTGAGGATTGTTCGTCCATCTGACTCACCAGCCTTGGCCCTCCCCGATGGGTTATGCACATTGGCCAGACTATGCTTCATCACGGAATATGGATTGGGATGTCATTGCACTTGTTGATAGACTGAGATCCCGTCCAGCATAACTCAAGCAACTCGCGGCCGGCGTGATAATTCCCCCTCACGAGAAATTCGGCCACATCGAACTCCAACGTGTGGCCGGGTTTCGTCGAATGGACCGCGACCTTAGAGTTGGCGTCATTTCTCCGCAACTCGGCACCATGTTTCACAATTCGCGCCCGGAGCAGTCCTCCATATTCTCCGACGTAGTTGCTTTGCCCGCAACTGCACCGGATCCGGTTAACGTCTCCAGATGTTTCTTACCGTGGCAGTGCGTTTATTGTTCTCATCACACCGCGCATTATGGCGGCTGCTACTCTGTGTGTAACTCCAAAGTCAAGTCGTGCAAGAAAGCGATTAAGGGCTTCGGAGACGTTCTTTATGTACGGCATCGTTTTCCAGAATCAGGGGTCGGTACGATATTTTTGCTCGTCCCGTTTGCGCATGTAACGGTCCACGAGGTTCCGCGGGTGACCATTTTCTATGTAAACCCGCCAAAAATATTGGAATTCGGTAACCTTTTCTTCCAGTTCACTGCAGTGCGTCTGAACACGCCGATACGGCCTCCTTACGCAGTTAGGTTTGAGGTCGATTGAAAGGTTGATGTTGAAGTTCAGTATCTCCTGACACACTGGATGTCCAGGTTTGCTGGTCATCTAGACTACATTCCGCAGTTTAGTGCATACATACGCTACGTCCTTGGCAGCGACAATGTCGTTGCTGTTACGCTATCCCGACCAAACACCAACAGGTTAACCCCCAACTTCGACCTAGCGAAGTCTGCAAAATTCTGACTAGCAGACGCGTCCATCGCTGCGGGTAAAGTTCTACTACTCTGCATCTTCGAGCTGCACCACCTCCGACATCACCAGGCACGAATTTGTGTGACTAATCCACAGGTACCCCTCGATCTTTTGTCCCATTATCCTACCGCAACGTATTGCTGGACCATTTCTATTCCCCGTTGCATCCCGCTGTCCGCGTTTGTCGTAAGTTAATCGGCGCCTGCATTATCTGGTCGCAAATGAATTTTGGCATTATTCTTCAGACTAGGCATTGTTTTGCCCGCCAGAAAAACAAGGTCCGCTGCCACACATTTTGTCCACTGAGTAAATTGGCCGCCTCGTTGGCTCGATCGCACAAAGTTTACTTAGACTTAGTTGGTACCTTAACCCTTCACGTGACGATGCGCATATTCTGACAGCAGTTACTTGTTTCACGCAATGGCCGATTGCTACTCCTATCTCGGAGACCACAACAAAAAATATCGCCATGGGTTTCCTGACACATTGGATATTGACTTTTGGTATGCCGGCCGTTATTAGTACTGATCGCGGGAGACAATGTCCACCCAGCGTCTTCCGTAAGTTCCGTAGATTGCTAGAGTGTGCGTACACTACAATCAATGTATATCACCTCGGTTTAAACGGCCGCGTGGAGCGTCTACGCCATCAAATCAAGTCCGCACCAACAGCCGAATCAGAAGTATGTTTTTCGGATCGGCAATTGCCCCCTTTTGGGCTTTTGGGAATCCGATCTTCTGTCTAGGCGGACATCCAATACACTGCTGCCGGACTTCTACATGGCACGCCCTTCCGTTTGCACGGCGAATTCGTGCAGTCTTTTGCTATGTGCACCAACATGCCAAGCACCTTCGTGCAGCTTTTGAAAAAACGCATGGCTTAACTGCGTTGAATGTCCGCTCGCTGACATCCAAATGTGTGTTTATGCATGAAAACCTCAGATCCATTCGTTTTCATCCAGCATAAAGCGATTCGCAATCTCCTTATTCCACCGTACGATGTCTCATACAAGGTTCTTCAGCGGATGGACAACAATCGCGTCGATCAGAAGGCCGACAAGACTGACACGGTTAACATTAGCAGAAATCATTCGGCCTCTCGTGAATGTATCCCGCCGTTCGTTGTGCCTCGAATTCTCCTGCATCTACCTTGCCTGATCTAACCGTTTTAGTCCGCTACACTCGACCGCCCTGCTTAACCGTCCTGAATCTCCTCTTGCATTTCCACGCACTTCACCTCGTTCTGGTAGACATACCCATTTTCCTGACAAAAGCAATGAGCTTGTGATGCAACTTTTTAGCATTTTTCATAGCGCGTTGTTTGTTGAACAAACGCTCTGTCCTGGGGGGTTTGTGTAGATCTATGCACATTTGCACTTCTCCTCTTCGCATCTTCTTTAACACTTGAACATTCTGTACTGTTGGTTGAATATGCGAAAAATGCACACAACTGGTTACGGATTGCCTTACCACATGCTTTGTGTCCGTTTACTGCATGGCGTCATTGTTTCACTTAATGCACTCAAGCAACTCAATACGTTTAATTTAATTGCCACAAGCAGTTTTTATTTCTTGGTCGAATCTTGTCGCACTTGAATTTAATCAAAAAAGTTCCATTAATTGGCTTTAGATCGGCACTTTCTGAACTTTATACAGCGCTAAAACATATACTGCAGAAGCCATCGTTTCTGACGGCTCTGTACTATCATTTATCCTAGCCATTCTTCCATATTCTTCTATCGTTTTTTTGAGAAAAACAACGTTCTCCACTAAGGTTTTAATTTTAAATAAACCTGCTTTTCTTCATCGTTTGTGTCGTTTAATTAGCAATTAAAATATTTTTGCGAGCATATGTTCTTAATTAGTATCGTTGTTAGGCTTACGTAAACGCTCAACTAATCGGTAACTCAAAAAAATTCTATTTTGCATGACTTACACAGCAGTATTTTAATACTGACATATCATTGGAAAATACGGTAGGATTTTGAGTAAGTTATCTACGCTATAAGGAATGATAGTCTCGGTCCACTTCCTTAAGGTTAGATATTATATTTGCTGGTCTAAGTCCTAGTTTTGAATTTTGGAAGATTTCACTTGCACTATCCAACCCGATTGCTTTGCGGTTTAGGCTTGTGCTCCAGCAGCCAACAAATAAGGAGGAATGCATGATATCTAAAGTACTGTAGATGTGCTAACTCATAATATGTCAAACAAAATTTCTAAATGCGTTCTCGTTTCGAAAAAGTAAATTAAAGTGTGTTGGAAACCTAATCATGATGCAACATGAATCTATAATGATTCAGTTACTCCATGGTGTCGGCTTTAGAAAGAACTTATTTTCGACTGCATGCAAGATCTATACTCTGCAAAAAATGACTACTTATATAGATTGATACTTTCTCATTGATTGTCGATGCCCTTGAAAATTTAATTATATTTAATGATACACACGTATAAAAATATTCATTTTTTTACACAATAGGTAGAAGATCACGTTTACTTCCAATTTCATTTTCCAACGAAAAGTATCTTTCGGTTTTTAAAAAGATTCTAATTGTGAGATTTATTAATACCGTCAGAAGGTCGTTCATGAAACGTCATGTATCTGCATTTACAAATGTGGCTTGTAAAGTTAACAATATTGCATGCATTTCTCTAAGGTGTTAAGAGTAGACCATATGAGGTTCATAAAATTAAGCAGTGAATTTGAGCAATATAGTTAACTTTACAATCCACATTCGTAAATTCAGATACATGAAGTTTCATGATCGGCCATTTAACGGTAAAAAAAATCTCACAATTGAAAACATTTTAAAACAAAATTATACTCTTCTTTTGAGTATGAAATTGGAAGAAGAGGAAATTTTCTACAAATGAGAAAACAATGAATATTTTTATACATGTTTTCCATGAAATATACTTTAATTTTCAAGGGCATCGAAAATCAATGAGAAAGTAGCAATCTAAAATGTAGTCATTTTTTGCAGAGTACAGATCTAGCATGCAGTCGAAAATAGGTTTTTTCGAAAGCCGACAGCATGGGGTAACTGAATCATTAGAGATCTATGCTGCATCATGATCAGATTTACAACACTACTTAATTTATATTTTTCGAATCGAGAACGCATTTCGGAATTTTGGTTGACATTTCATGAGTGAACACATCTACTGTACCCTTTCTTTATAAGTCAGCATATTGATTTAATGCCGATTCATTTGGTGTGGCTTCTCATCCAACTTTCACATAATCTGCAGACAACAGTCTGGCATTATTTCGTAATACGTTTTACATCTCAGCTATATTTTTACTCCCAGTAGGACACTGTATTGTAAGCCGCAGTCATCAGTCATTCGACTATTCTCTTTGCGTCCTCAACGCTTTAAGGCAACGATTACTTTCGTCATAACTCCGTTTTAGTCTTTGCAACGAAAGTGATGAAAGCGACTGAACATACTTAGCTCTCTTTACAGAAGACGAGCAGTAACACGCAGATTGATGCAAGAGTTTTAACCAGTGCAAATTTGTCTTTATTAAAACGCTCCCCATTGGCGTTGCGTCATCATCAAGGAGAAAGTCAAAGCTTGCTGATCGATTATCAGTCGATCACATATGCTGATCCACGCATTTGGCAGGCGTTAGAGAATGCTGATTTCAACAGCTGCCGCATGACCGTCAACGCGTTGATGCGTACCCTTCGAGGTAGATAAAATATAGAATTGGTATATGCCGAATGACCTTGACTTGGTGTCGATGATGGGGAATCGGACATAATCGTGTACTTCCAAACCGCATTAGGGGCTAACGTCGCCAAAACGTTAACTGGGCTGTTTTTCAAAGAAATCAGCTTCCAAATGGACGAATCAGTCCTGTGCTGCAGACTGCGGTCAAACCAGCTTGTGGAGTATGCAGACCGACAGCTGACGTTCAGACGTATTTCAGATAACAGGAGTGCACACAACTGTCTTTCCTGTTGCGCGTCCACCTTCGTGCATACGTTTCCTCTGTTAAATTTTAGTGTCTCAACACTGCATGCGCATTGGCTACCACTGATGGGTTGGATATGATATTGTTGATGCAGTGGGATAGATAGGAATAACCACTGCAGATTGGATATCACCATATCTGGACCATCGAATGGACAACGCCTTTCATTTGAAAGGAAAACAAATGAAGCACTCTCTTAATAAAGTTCACTGTACAATTGATGCAAGCGTCTTCTCACGTTTGTTACACACAAGGATCTCCGTTGTGTGTCTACAAACATGAGATGTCGTCGGCTACGTCTGTTTATTAGAACTACGCAACGTTTGGATGCTCCTTCTAGTGTAAACTGGGAAGTGTAAATGTCCATCAGACCTGCTGAACACTCGAGGTTGTCTGTCCACGTATGCCTGCCAAGAAAGTGAAGTAGAATTTAAAAAGAAAGTTCAATAATATAGTTTTTTTTCCTTCACCCCGATAATCACTAGAAATCTTGAAGTATGTAGTTTAACAAAACATTCTTGGTTTGCAGACCTTATTAACCGATTTATTTCCTTCTCAACGCGTATAATTTGCACAATGAGTAAGTGGCTGTCGAGCGAATATTAAGAAGTTAATTTCTATGGTGTTCATTTAACAGCAGACCATGTAAAATTTGCGAGTTTTTAAGACTGCAAATGAAACTTATGCTGTGGTTTTTGTGTGCAAATGGTATTTTATGTTAGCTTAATTTGTTGCGCAATCTCATTATAGGTGCGATTTATTTGGAATGTCTTCAACTCGTCTAGGTACATTGCCTTCCTTTAGAGGGGATCATTCATGAGTAGTTTGTTTAGAGGAAACTGCCTACGGTGGACACAATTTGAAACCTATTTTCTAATGTCTCAATAAAATAGTCATATTACACGTCTTGTAGTCAGAAACTTGCAACAAATATTCCTCAGACATACCAGGCCCTCTATTCCGGTCATGCAGTTATTGTCTTATAGACTGGAAGTAACCCTTAAAAAGACTATAGACGGTTAAACTGGCTAAGCCAAGTTGTGTGCAACAAGGAAGCAGCCAAGATTCACATAAGAGCTTTAACTAGAGGGTCAACTCGCAGACTATGTGCTCAGGTAAATTTGGACGGGTTTGGGGGTCTATCATGCAACCTGTTCCATTACGAAATATCTTAGTCTAATCAAACAATTAAATGCCAGTGAACGTCACCAACCACCAAAAGGATATAGCAGAACAAGAAAAGCAGTTTGGTTATTAATGTCAAAGTCAATGCTCATAGAGTGTTGAAAATATCTCTAGTGACATCCAAGGGCGGCATTTTTACTGCCTGCCATAGCTGACACGTTAGAGATACTTCTCTAGTTTGTTTAGATGGTCAGATACGCAAGCCTTATGTCGAGTATTCGTATTAAAAGCTGGCAGCTGGATGGCTTTCATGATGCATTTGATGTATCCAGCATGCCTATGTCCTGATTGCTTGAGTCTGTCCTGCGGAATACAAATAGTTATTACAGAAAATGAGTTAAATCCTATCTTCTTACACTGCATCTTACTTACGTGAACTTCTTCCACACCATTGTGCTGCAGCCACATACAAGAAGCTTGCTGCTAACCGCAGAGACAGCATTGTTCTTGATGGTCATATCCTAGCACTGATGTTCTTTTAAAAGGTCACACAAAATTCCTCATTGGGCTAATTGCAAAGATGTTAGTGGTAGCCGGATCAAAATTAATCTCTTTAATCATGTGTGTTTCTGATAGGTTGTCTTTCGAGGTAAAATTTTTACAACCCAGGTTTTTTTGGATTTCTCGGAGGATTCCTCCTGCTAATTTTGCACGTGTATTCCTTCAATCATAGTTAAGATCAATTAAACTGTTATTTTGGTAAGTTCGCAGTTGATAGCCAAGCACTGTACGTTGATACTGTCGACGTACTTACTTCTTATCAGCGGCTGTGTTTATCTTACCTGGGGAACTGGATATCAGTAAGTGTGCATCTACTGCGTAAGATAGGTCGGCTGTTTCGGTCAGGCTGTTGGGTTTAGTGAGGGTTACGGTTAGGCGTAGGTTAAGTTTTAGGATTGGAAGTTGCATTATATGGTCCGGCTTCAGTTTTAAGGTTATGCTTTAGGTTTACGATTATGGTTTGTCTTCAGGGGCAGGGTTAAGGTTTACGTTTTTGTTTCGGCTTCACGGTTAGTGTTATCGATTAACGATTAGTGCTTAGCGTTTAAGGTTAGGGTTAAGGTTCCGCGGGATTTTTTTAAGTTCTGCCATTACCCTACACTTTTTTCGTTTACTTTATTTTTTCCCCGAATCTCCCGCATTCGTTCAGCAGCACTTCCCCTTACCCTACGCATAGAAACCCCTTTCCAACAATTCCCGTAAGACAGGGACCCCGTCGTCTGCCTCCCTAGTCCTGACTACCTACTGCGATCTAACCGTTATTTTCTCTACGGGAAGGAGTATTGCTAGGCAATCAATAGTAGTGGAATTGTTGGCTATATATAATTACCTGTTTAGCATGCTCTTCCACCTCAATGAGGTCTGCGCACTTGTTCTAGCACTTCCAAACACATATTCGGGCATCGGGGCCATCCTGTTTCGGACACAGACCGTGGTCAAAAGAAGGTATTAGGACTTTCCTTATTTAACAATCTTCATTCCCAATTATACCCAATCCTGGAAACGTCCTTATATTCCGGGCATCCATGACGATTGCCCCTGTTGCCAGTTACCTAGCCCAGATGGTTAATCGTTCTAAGGAAAGACGCTTAAGTAGATAAAAGTAAAACTACATTCATTTCCTAGTGACAACATTCCTTAAGCGCGCTGATCTGACCCAGAGGGTTGATAGACTTTCCATAGAAGCTATACAATTCCCGTTAATTTAGTAAGACTTCGAGCATGGCCGAATGTAGTGCATTTTGTCCTCACAAGAACTGGCCGAGAGCTGTGAAACCAGAATATCGAGGAGTCAAAGCTTGATTTCCGACCCTCTCAACTCCCACGGTGCGTTTGTAAATAAATTCTATTCTTCACTTGTTTAAATTTGTTCGAACCTCCCGTGGACAAACCAGGGGAATGAACGTTTTTTAATGTATTAAGTTATGTTCAGACAGCACATTTAAATAAGGTTGCGTGATTGTTCGTAAAACTTAGATCAGAACAACGACCGCTGTCAGAAACCAAGCTAGCCTGTGAACTGTGAGATAATTGTTGGTTTAAAAAAAAACACTTAAGGAGAACATGAATAAAATGTTTAATTCCTTTACCTTGATCATCAGTAATACACAAATGAACCACTGGTTGGAACCAATGATATTTCGTCGAATATCCTCGTCGAAACAGACATTCGTATGTTCCTCGTGCAGTAGTAAGAGTGTTGTTTGATGCCCAGCTGACTCGTGTTCAAACGTCAGACGTACAAACTGAGACAGGACTGCTATTGACAACAGACATTGCCAGAAGTAACCACTCCACTCTCAGTTCCTCTGCCACGGAGGCGTTTTGGACTGGTCAGCTCCAGTACAAACCCAACGCCACACCAGTGTCAACGGGTTTTCACAATGGAAATAAAGCAAAGTAGAACCGCGCATCTTCTGAATAAGGCTTCCAAATTCTTTGTAGGTTTTGCTTCCTATGCCACACAAAAAACACGGCACCAGCAAAGACGGGAGCGCTTAACTGTTACTTGAAAAGGTCTAGGAGTCTGCCTTCCGCTTCTGCGAGACAAGCTGTGGACAATTTAGTCCGAGCATTTTATGGTTGTGAGTAAAAGTTAGTATACAGAAGACTGGCTAGTGGCACCAAAATTTTCGCATCAGAAACGTTTATCGTCTTACTTCATCAAATGTCTTCCAGAAGTGTTCTACATCGCTGGCCCGCCTGGGCGGAAATATAACAAAAGGTTTGTGCTGAATTTTATTTTTACCGATTGGAGGAGAACTGAATTAAAATTACCCTCGCCGGTTGTCTTCCAAGTAACAACGAAAAAATAAGCGTATCTTCGTTTATCACCTTCTTAGGACCGTAACAGTAGAAGTCGGCGACAATCAGTGGGCTATAGTGCGTCTAGCTTTTTGATTAGAATGAGGAAAAAAGAATATGTGATAAAAAACCGCCATGATTTTTAGAAGTTGTGGGACACTCCCGAAGGTGTGGATATTATTTCGCATCTGTGCACCTATCAAATGCCCCAGTATTTGCCAACAGACATATTTAAACAGGGCAAGCCGTTGCTGGCCATGATCACGCATGCGATCTCTAGCGCATGTTCCAAGCAAAAGCTACGTTTCTCCGAAGGTACTTAATGTGTAAGAGAATTAATTCCGATTCTGTTAACATAGACTAGACGTGGGATTATCTCATTTCCAGAGCTGTATGCGATCTAATTTCTGCATCGGACATTGGATAGCCTAAAATGAAAGAACTCTGTGTGGATGGGACTCAAGTTAAAATCGGTCTAGATATCTGCATAAGTCATAGTCACTATCTATGACTGACTATGTTTATTGAATGTCCTGCGCTTACACAAGGTCTGAAGTATTGTATTGTATTTTAGGGTAATAGGCAATGCCCTTAATGACCCTATTGAAAACGGTTCATAAAATATAAATGTTAAATGTACATCTTACTAACATTTTATCAGTAACATATTTGTTCACGGTAAACTTTCACAATGCGGGACTGCAAAGAGTGCGGCAGGCGGTCTTCACAGTGTACACATGAAATTTTAAGTGCAGTTATATACAATCAGTATAAAGTGCAGTCATTTGCATAGTTTGAGAGGGTGCATCTCATTAGGGGCAGGGATGTGTTAAGTAGGGATGAAATCAAGAAAAGAAATTTATGGCTGGCCGCAGATAGTCCTGTTGTGAAAGTCGTCGTTTATCAAATATCAAACGATCCAGCTGCCTTTTGAATACTGCGATTGTATCAGATGTCACTATTTCACTTGGGAGTGAGTTCCATGGTCGAACAACACGCTGGCTGAAGGAAAACTTCCGATTGTCTAGGCGTGTACGCTCCCGCTTGACTTTGTAAGAGTGTCCGCGCAGGTGACTCGTGGTCGTGAATTCAAAGAAGTCGTCAGTTTTGAGCGAACATTCATGCCCGTGGATATTGCGGAATGTCCATAACAGGTCACACCTCATTCTTCTATAGGATAGGGGGAACAAATTTAACTGGATCAGTCTTTCTGGGTATGACAGAGTCCTGAGACCGTCCACCAGTTTTGTGGCCCGTCGTTGCACCTGCTCTATGGCATCACTGTCTTTCTTCATCCAGGGCATCCATGATGGTGTCCCGTATTCCAAGTGCGGTCTGACGAATGTGCCGAATATCTGTGAGAAGAGTACTGAAGGAAAGATTT
Source organism: Spirometra erinaceieuropaei (assembly GCA_902702965.1). Taxonomy (NCBI): domain Eukaryota; kingdom Metazoa; phylum Platyhelminthes; class Cestoda; order Diphyllobothriidea; family Diphyllobothriidae; genus Spirometra; species Spirometra erinaceieuropaei. Next base: position 1,881,503 of record CACRXP010000029.1, on the reverse strand, counting down.
TGAAGGCACGCCTAATCCAGTGCATGATGCTGGTTGCCTTTTGGACGACTCTTTTGCAGTGCTGAGAGGGCAGCAAGTTTGAGCATGTCCAGACACCTAGGTCTTTGTGTGTGTCCACTTCATTTAGTGGAGCCCCATTTATGGTGTACTGATGTTTTGGGAAGCGCCTCCGTCCAGATTCTAGTCGCAAGACTGCACACTTGGATACGTTAAACGCTAGAAGCCACTTGCTGGACCACGCAGTCAGCTTATTAACATCTTCCTTTAGCTTTTGCGCATCTTCAACGCAGCTGATTGTTTTCCAGATCTTTATATCATCCGCAAACATGATGCCATCGTATTCAAGGTCTGCAGGACAGTCATTTATATAGATGAGGAAGAGGAGAGGACCTAAGACTGAGCCCTGCGGAACGCCGCTTTATACTGGCACCCATTCGGATGTAGTGGCACCAACGATGACTTTTTGGAGCCTGCATGACAGGAAACTTTTAATCCAATGAAAAATGCTGCCCTGTATTCCACACTCCCAAATCTTCTGTAGCAGTCGTCCATGAGGAACGCTATCAAACGCCTTCTTAAAGTCAAAGAAGATGACGTCCACTGGACGGCCCTGGTCTATGGCTCTTGTCCACTTTTCCTGAGAGTAAAGACTGCTTGTAAGACAGGAGTGACCACGACGAAATCCGTGCTGAGCAGCACATAACAGGTCCCTCTGCTCCAGATACGACATTAAATGCCCTTTAATAAGTCGTTCCATTACCTTGCATAGAATGCAGGTTAAACTAATAGGACGGTAGTTTTCGGGTTCCAGTCTGGATCCTCCTTTATAGATTGGAGAAATATGAGCCGTTTTCCACTTCTCCGGCAGTTCACCTTCTTCCATGGACTTCCGAAATATCATGGACACCGGCTCACAGAGTACATCAGCTAATTCTCGGAGGACAAGTGGATGAATTCCATCTGGACCAGGTGATTTGGTATGTTTCAGCCGGCGTAGTTCGGTCCTTATCAACGTGGGTGAGAAGAAAAGATTGTCTTCCAATGCTGGACAGGAGGGATATTGTCGTTGGTCTACATATGGCATGGCAGGAGGGTTTGTGTCATGAGTGAATACCGACTGAAAGAAATTGGAGAAGGCTGATGCTTTCAGGTGGTCATCCGTCTCAAGTACTCCGTTTTGGGATCTTAGCGCTGGAATCGGTTCACGATTGCTCTGTCCATTACGTAAGTAACTATAGAGGATTTTAGGATGCTCCAAGGAATTTTGTAATATGCACAGCTCCTAGTTGCGTCGAAGTCTATGAGCCTCGCGTTTACACGCATTCCGCTGTCGCTTGTATTCCCTCAGGTCTACAGGACATTCTGTTTGTCGATAGCGTCTCCACACTTTATTTCTCCTCTTAAACGCGGTTTGAAGTTTCCGGTTTATCCACGGCGGACGGATGCTAGTTTTATTTTGTCTGAGTGGACAGTTCAGATCATCGATTCTTTTGACCAGTGGGCTGAACGTGCTCCAATAGTCATTAACTGTTCCTTGTAATGTGGTTGTCCACGGTATTGCTGAGACTTGCGTTCGCATGCTAGAAAAATCCCCCTTCCAGATATTTGCCTGTAATTGTTCAGGTGAATTAGGCTGGGAGAACACGGAATACACGAAGAGCATCACAATATGATCACTAGCACCAATTGGCGGGAGATCTTGTATATCCAGCACACTCTCCTCATCTCGAGTGAGCATCAGGTGGAGGCAATTTGAACGTTGCCCTTCCCTAACACGTGTTCCGAGAGCTACATTCTGGAAAAGTAGTTTTTCTGCTGCCAATTCAAGCAAATGTTGTCCGAATGTGTTCGATGGACCCGAAACCGTCCAAGCTTGCCAGTCGATATTGGGGGCGTTAAAGTCCCCTACAATAAGGACGTCTCTGTTCGAGCAGGTCTTGCTCAGTTCCCTTAGGAGAAGGCTATCGTGTTCGGAAATCTGGTTTGGGGGACGATACACAACTGCAAACGCCAGCGGCCTGGCATATTTGGTGGAGATAGTTAAAGATAGGAATTCGACTTCCGCTGTTGTTGTTGGATTATGCTCAGGGACCGCGGTTAGGTTGTAGCTAACATAGACAGCGATCCCTCCTCCTCGGCTTCTCCTGTCTCTTCTGAACAGTTGGTAGCCTCTGAGGAATACCTCGTGGTCTCCAATAGTTTCAGAAAGCCATTTTTCTGTCAAGACGATGATATCTGGCGTGTGCTCGTCGATCAGAGTCCTGAGTTCATCCATCTTGCTAAACAGGCTCTGCACATTCGAATACAGCACCTTTAGTGTCCGTCTTCTCGGGGAAACTGGCCCTGATTACAAAGGGGGTTAGCCACAGGAACGATCGTTTGATCTGTATTATCTTGCCTTCCTTTATTTTCAACCCCTTCTCCCCCTCTTCTGTCCTTCTTTTCAGTTCTGTCCAGAGCTCCCTCATCTTGTGTCTTTCTGTCGGTTCTTAATCCGACTGAAAAAACACTTTCTTATGCGAATGACGAAGGACCATCCTCCCTTCTAATAGATGCGAGGCCTGGGCTTCATTTGCAAGAATAATTTTAAGAGGCCATGGTAATGTACGCGACGCATCTGCGTTTCCTAGACGGAAAGCTTTGTGTACCGTAACACATTCTCCGTCCTGAAGGACGGTATTTGAATATGTTTCAAAGAGGTTGAGATCATGTTCGATTCTTTCTTTTGCAGTCGGAGAATTGGACTCAGGAACTCCCTTTATGACAATGTTTCGTTTTCGGTAGAGATGCCTGTTTGGAAGAGAGCTCCTACGTTTATTTTTACACGCACGTTCAGAATTTCGCCAATTTCCGTTGTCATCGTTTGATTCAGAGGCAGCTGTGATGGCGTAGCTACCACAGGGTTCCTCACCAACCGAGTCGTGCGATACATCATTCGGCAGTGTGGTATTTGCTGGTATTGTGTGTAGACTCTGCTCTCTCGTACGAACAGTCTGACCTGCTTTTTTCTTTTCGGGATGCCCGGGGCGCTTCTTCGCTTCCTCTCTGTCGTTCTTTTCTTGCACAGGAGGTCGGTTGTCAGTTGTGATTTCTTCCTTAGACGGGCAGTCTTCTTCCTTGGCGGCTGATCCAGTTAATGATACTGTGCTTGAATATGTTCTTTTTGTTTTCTGAGGGTCTGATATCGCCGACTTTCTCTTTACGGGTGAATGGCGAGGAAGTTTCGTCAACTTCTCCATCTCTATTTTTAGGTCTTTTATCCCGTTCTCCATCTCCAAGACTTTCTGGAGAAGACTGAAACATGCCGCGTGTGTTTTATATTCGTTCTTATAGTTGACATCCATTAAGGTTAATAAACTCCTGGCCCGTTTCGCAGAAGATTTGATAATGGGGAAGCCGATGTTACATTCATTTAGACAATGTGCATTGTTTATTACATCATTATTTTTAGCTCGTCTGCTGACGTCTGTGGTCCATTGGTAACGACGCCGCCCTCGTCACCTCCTTGACTGGGTTCAAATCCCACTTGAGCGCGCATTTTGAGAAACATCCCGAAGGCACTTGTTCGACTACCATTTACACGTATATAAACTGGAGAAGTTTTTAAGGATGTTCGAAGAGCTATTTAACCAGACGAACGACATGAAGCAGGTAGGAAACGATATGCAGCAAGTAACAAGCGACTCAGCCGTTTTTGGAATGGGGGGTCCCGCGGGGCTGTTGGCAAAGAAGTGGTCCGAAAGAGAATGGTTGTCCCAGAGAAAGTCCTGTCGAAGTTCCGTGTAGATCGAGTAATTGTTGTTTACGATGCAGTTTCTTAATCCAAATAGGCCCTCAGAGCGTCCGGTCGGCAGAAATCTCGGGAAAGGCAAATCCGTCCGAGCTCGAAAATTTCAAACCGAATTCGAAAGGCGCGGTTCCGATAGTCTGTGGCAAACCATATAGCCTTGGAGATATTGCGCCCCCTGGGTTTTAGAGCTCCAAACTCTTGGTCACTAAGAAAAACTTGTTCTTTCAATTTCCGAAAACATTGTGTAGGTTTAACTTCTATATCCTCTGTTTGGCCATTACTTTGCCTCTCTCACTTTCGAACCTCATGTCATCAGCCTGAGTCGATCCCATTGTCGAAATGAAAGCCAAGAAACTTTTCCAGTTGGATGACGAGCATTTTCTCGTTTTAACTTAATTGTTTGATTTTCTCTAGGTGTGATATCGTGATATGCCTGATTCTGAGTGGCAAATAAGTTGCAGTAGATTGAGGGGCAAGTAAGACCAGAAATGAATTCATGCAGTAAGGCATCACCCTGTCTTTGTTAGACCAGGTGACAACATCTGGAGAAGGTCGCCCAGCCTTGCTACTTTCCAACTTACGAATTTAACAGCCACCTTCGGCTTACTTCACTTTTAATGCCCACATTTCGCTTACACTTCGGACGATGACAGCTCAACCGACTCCTACCCAGACATCAGATCGCAAAATCACCGTTTCTTGTTGGGTTATAACTACACATAATGTGTCTTGTATCTGTAATACATCATGTAATGCTCTCAACAACGTTTGCCTCAAAAAGCATATGTTCCTTTTTTTAAAATAAGCAGTTCTGTATACCCGGCTACTTATAAGAGTGCAATTATTGGCTACTGGAGCTTCTAAGCAAATTTGATGTTGTGCCTCCCTGTTTTGCATCCAGGCTGGAGAATGATTTGGAGCCTGACAGCTGTTAAGGCGGGTATTTAGTCAGGATTGAGAAGACGTTAAGCTGAGGGCGTGAACCGCTGAGCGAGGGAAGTTAGTGCACATCTGAATGAACGTAAGTGAGCTGAGTTTCTCATTGGTCGTGAGTGTACGTGCAAGGGCAACAGCCTTGTCAACAAACGAATGATTTCAGACGAATGAGGTTCAGGGAATGTGAATGTGTCTGGCAATTAGTTATTCCCGTTTTATCGCGTAACGCGAAATTGTCTGTGTGGACACATATGCCGGGCCATCTGTTTGGCCCAGGGAGCCTAAGCGCTTGTACACATATTTTATGCGAGTACTAGGTCGGGTTGGTTAACCGTGTATCCGCTTTCTCTGCCGTCTCAAGTATCCACGGATGCAGGAACTTGGAGTATCTCGCGGGTACTTCATAGACGACTCGGAAAGCTTAGTTAACGTCTAGCCGATGCCCACTCTCAAACAAGTGAGCCACAGTCGCGGTAAAAATGGACTTTTCCACACCTTGATTTAGCCAAGCAGGATGGCGCTCTCGTATTCGCATGGATGGACGTCTAGTTGTTCAATTAATTTAAGCTGCCCCACAGGAGCAAGTGAAGGCGTGAATGCACACTGAGCAGGTCTGAGAAGTCAATCAATTTCTACCTTCTATTCGAAGAAGCGGAGTGTTTGTAAAAAAGTGTCTTAGCTTAATGGCTGAGAACGTGCGCGCGCGACAGCAGCGTTCAAACAATGATGCAGAAGTTCGCTCGTCTGACTTCCTCAAATTGCCTATGTTAGAAATCTACGCATCTGCAAAGTCTGACGCTTACCCTTAGCCTTATCCCAAATCCTAAACCAAAACCTTCACCCTAACCCAAATCATAACGTTAACCTTACCTCTCATTCTGACATAAACCCTAACCACCATCTAAACATTCAACGTATATCTAAACTGCAATCCAAAAACCTAACTTTAACCGGACCACTTAAATTTAACACAAACACAAATCTTAAACTCAATTCTCAGCCTGATACTAACCCAACCTTAAAGCTTGCCCTACCCCTTAACCAAAACATCAGGTTCTCCTTTTCCTCTTCAGCTTTGGCTACTTTCCCACTTGCGAATTCCGTATCGTCATTTGGATTACTTCAGTTGCAATGCCCACATTTCGCTTACACTTTGAACTAGGACAGCGCAACCAACTCCTACCCAGATAGTGGTTTGCAAAATGACCGTCTGTTGTTAGGTTATAAATATACATATTGTCGTCTTGCAACTCTATTACATCACATGATGTCCTCAACAAAGTTTGCCTCAAAATTCATCTATTCCTTTGTATAAAGTAGGCAGTTCTGTCTAGCCGGCTACTTATACGAGTGCAATTATTGGCTACTGGAGTTTCTATGCAAATTTTTTTGTTTTCTCCTACACTACTCCGTGTCGACTTTTGGAGGAAGGTGCGTAAGGGCACTCCATCCTGATGGGGCAGTTATTTTAACTATCCTAGACACTGTTTGGCATCCAGCTTGGCGCCTGAGAGCTGCCAAGCCGGCTATTTAGTCATGACTGAAAAGAAGGTAAGGTGAGGGCGTGAACCGCTGAGCGAGGGAAGTTAATGCACATGTGTATGAACGTAAGTGAGCTGAATTTCTCATTGGTCGTGAGTGTACGTGCAAGGGCAACAGCCTTGTCAACAAACGAATGATTTCAGACGAATGAGGTTCAGTCGCAGGCCCATAGCAAAATCGATGCACATATGCGCGGCGTGATACATACCCTACTTTCAGTCAGTAATAAGTAGGTTGTACACGCATCCATGCAAGTGACATCTCCACTTACTCCCGCAGCTGAATACCTCTAGCATCTTTCTGCCCGATGAGATCAAAAAATGAGCGAACCACCACCACCACCACCAACACCACCACCACCACCACCACAGAGCACTCAAAATAGACAACGCTCTGAGGAAAGCTCGCGGTCAGATTCGAAGTCGTTGTTTCTTAGAAAATGGAGGCATTTTAGGTAATCTGCTATGCACGCAAAAACGCTGAACGTCTTCTGCGCACCTGGAATAAACTGGGGGCAACCATGCTGTTTGTGGTCCCACTGAGAAACGTGATATCAGTGACGCCTCTGATACGGAGTGGAAACAGTGCCCGCAAATGGCATTTACGCCATTTTCTCGCTCGAGTAGTCTACGCAGAAGTTAAGATTGAAACACAGAGTTAGGTAAATACATACGAAGGACCAGTAAAGTAGGGCGATGAATGAATATGGCATGCGCTGCTGAGTAAGTGAAAATAAACTGATCGTTGCAGACAGTGAACAATCAGACAGGGGCAAACAGTGCAAAGTATATATCCAAAATTTTGATTGAAGAAGTTGAGAACGCCCAAAGCCAGATATGTGCCGATATTCTCTGATAAAATGTAAGCAAGGTCGGCATGTGATAAACACTGAATTCTTGCCAAATTTTCTATCAATGGCAAAAGCAAATATGAAATAAATCGAAAGTATATTATGGCAAGCCAAAAGGAGAACGCCTACGTAGTCGACACCGACCAACCGTAGGCAAACAGGACTGCTAGTCGAGGTATCCACGGCAATAAAAGAAGTTAGTTGGCCTCTTCGAACTTGAGATAAATCAGCAGATACCGTAGTAGCGCAAGGATGATTACGTATTTAGATGTGGCGACAGGGATTAATTATATGCTCGGGGTAAGAAAGTGCTCACTATAGTTTAACAAATTACCTAGCGTTCTAACACTCCTGTTTTACTGGCAGACGTAGGCATTCCCTCTAGCAACATTTGGAGTATTTTGAATGCATGACTGCTCTCCGCGCCGAACGTTTTTAAAAATGAACCTTCGTGGGGGGTGTAGAACAATGAGCTAATGTAGACGTTTCACCAGCGCCGGCTAATGGGTTGATGCAGGTCATCGAAAGTCATCGTACCGATGAAGGGCCGATCAAAACTCTACCGATCAAGAACCACGTTTAAAAACAGTACCGTCACTTCCTCCTTACCCCGCACATATACTTAACCCATTCCGATTTGGCCATTACTGTCGAGAAGATCTCCCTTGCCTGGTTCGATATTTGAGAACGAGGAGATAATGAAGACCTAGCTGGCCGCCGTATCGGGGTGGGTGACTTAAGCAATGCGCAGCTGACATAGGAACAGGCCAAACGGCCGTAGATGGAGGGTGATGAATATGCAGTAGTGTCTGCTGCATGGCCTTTCCAGAAGAAGAACCCCAGCGTGAGAGGTCATGAGATCGTAGTTCCAATTGAGGAGACTCTAGGCAGCTGAGAAGGAGGACAGGGTAAGCATTTTCCATGCTCAGTACATGTCAGAGTGAGGCCACTTCGAGCAGGCGAATGACAGAGCCCCTCTCAGTTCGTGACTAAGGGCTGTTATCAAAAAGTGCGTGTCGAGAGGCAGTTCTGTCGTAACAGAGGAACGAAAACGATATGTCCTCCCACCGTGGGATGAGCACGAAAACTACACAGACGGCATCCCAACACAATTGAGGCCAACTTCAGCCACCTGAAACGTGATCTGCGTGACAGTGGGCTGGTGTCAGGTCGGACGGTGGGGACCTGGTCGACAGGACAGATGACTCCTGCCCCAGCGACCCGGAGAAATTTCCACATCTAGACAGCCGATGCGTATCGGATGGATGACAGCGCAGACAGCTGCCAAAGAATCATCACAGTAGATTGAACCGCCTAAGAAAACCGACAGCTGAGGGCTAAAAAACTGCCGAAAGACTCGGGCTGCTATCAGACGATTTATTGCTAGATAGCTATTCTGGCTAACCATTTACCCGGCCCCAGAACGTTCTTTGCATTACTATCTACACGTGAAGAGAGGTGTTCACTGGGAAGGACTGATCATAGTCATGCGCCCAGCTGTCCTAATATGGCATACTTCGTTTGATGATTGGGTTGCGAATGCCGCCTGCGTAGGTGCATCCGACCGTGATATGACCGCCTACCGTGTGAGGAGCATGAAGACTAGACCCGACGACACCACTGCATCCTAACACCATTGTGGCCGCCTGAGACATGATCCGCTTGACAGTGGGCTGGTGTCAGGTGGGGCGGTGTGGACATGGTCATAGTTCGTTGTCAGGACAGACGCCCCTCCCCAACGACCTGGAGAAATTTCCCCAGTTAGACAGCCGATGCGCATCCGATGGAGCAAATTGCACCCCAGACAGCTGCCGAAGAATCATCGCAGTAGATAAAACCGCCTAAGATTACGGACAGACGAGGGCTAAAAAGCTGACGGAAGAGTCGGGCGTATCTCAGAGGATTTATTTGTAGATAGTTATACCCGCTAATCATTGCCCCGGCTCCACAACGTTGTTTGCATTATTATCTACATGCAAAAAGCAGTGGAATATATGTATGTGCCAAAGTGAAGGGAGTCGTTCACTGGGGGGGGGTTTAATATAGTCATGGGCACAGATATCATAATATGGCTTAGTTTGTTTTATGCGTGGTTTGCTAATGCCGCCTGTGTGGCTGAATTCGATCCGCATTTCACCGTGACCTAAATCGCCTCCACCCTCATCGGTGGCTAAGATATGTGACGGCTCCGATTGTCCCGTGCCGTGCCGGTCTTCGGACAAGAAGTCTCGTCAAAACATATAGAGGGGAAGCAACTTGATGTGGCGGTTGACAAGGCAGTCGGTGGGCATCCTGGTTTCTTGCTTCTGCCTTGCCGCATGGCCGTCGCCCACTGTCTCAACGGCCTCAGCGTCCCGGTTTTTCGACATGGGTTGCTACCTCAGACTTTGGGTCCGACATTCGCACGCCCAACTTATGCTCGTGCATTCGCGTTTGCAGCACACAACTTTGTAGTCTCCAAAAATGGGTTAATTAAGGAATAGAAATATCTCATTTCGCTGCCGCACCTATTAAGGGTAAGGGTTATGCTTAAAGGTTGGTGGTTGCGGCTAGGTGTTAAAGTTAGGGGTTAAGGTTAATGGTTAGGTCCATGGGTTGGTGGGTTTGGGTTTAGTGGTAAAATCTCTATTACCCCGTTTCCGTAAAAAGGTGGCTGGGCCTAGTGTACAGCAGGTGAGGCTATGAAATAAGATCCCTTCGAAGTAGCTACTCGAAAAGTCAGACCTTTTACAAACCTCTCCTAGTGAACGCCTCCGCACCTTGTGATTTACCACCTGGGGATCACATTCTTAATACTATAGGTATGTATGTACATCTTGACATCTTGTCAACGTTC
>CACRXP010000029.1:1839826-1851693 GCA_902702965.1 Spirometra erinaceieuropaei | reverse complement strand
ATTACATTTAATGTCAACTGATATACTTCTTAGTAGGAAACTCTGGCGTGGACGCAATATGCTACCTCAGATACGACAACATTCACAACTACCTACTCATTATGTGAAAGTAGGGGCGTTTAGTTTCGTTTGTTGTGTTCGGCAGTCTGCCTGGGACCGAGCCCCTACTCCACTCCTGACGGCGTAGGTTCCGACTCAAAAGGGGTTTTAAATGGCATCTTTGGTTGGAAATTGTTCCGACTTGAGATCCGTCGGTCGGTTTCCCGGGTTCCTTGGCGATAACTTCCTACATGAACTAAAGCTTCGAGTCAGCCCATTGCACATTTATACAAAAACCTTCGGTAAACGTCCACTATCAATGGGTTTTGCACTGGTAGGTATAAGCCCGCTGTCGGTTACTCGGTTTCCACGGCAGATGTGCAGTCTAGGACAGCTTACTTCGGGTCAAGCCATCGGGTCCTCATACGGAAAATATGGCTACAAATCTGTTAAGTTGTAAGAGCAATTTATAATTTGTAAATTCAATGAAAAGTAAAATTTCCCTTGGCAAGTCTTTTGGGTAGAGTCGGTGTGAATTCTGCATCCTCAGAATGACTTCATGATTTAGTTTTTACAACACATTAGAGAGGCATGCTTGAACAAACCCGAAATTGGCTGACCTGGTGCATTCCCAAAAACGTTCTCCGACCTTTACACTTATTGTTTGGAAATGGCAGAAGTAACATTTAAATTCATATGGATAGAGTCCTAGGTGTTCCTTGCCTTTAACATTCAGGCAGTTATTACATAGACAAATATAATTAGTAGAGTAAACCTTTTGCAGAAATCGCCAATCACTCCTTAAGTCTCTACATTTTATAATATTCACCAGGCTAGGAGGGCATGAACATTCGCGTTTCTCAGCGTAATAACTCACGAAAAACTAGGATTAGCAGGCCAAGGCACTGACTATAAAAGAGAAGCAGACGCGACTGCTTCATTGCATAGGCAGAAGCTGTCGTCGGTAAGGCGAGTCAGCAACGTGGGACTTGCGCGAGACTTGGCTTGGCGCGCAAAGGCTGCCTTGTAGCATCCCAAAAATTGGAGTTGAAAACAGAGCTGTCCTGTCATGACGAGCCAAGGTTTGTGTTTTGGAAGGAGAGATGATGTGGGCAGCAGTGCATATGGGGTACAAATGAATTTCAAACATGCCCAGACGAATAACTGACAACGTGGCATATTAGCATACCGACTAACTTTTCAATCTTTGGAAAAGTGGGGAACTAAAATTATTAGCGAAAATGACGTAAGCTTTTTGCCCACACACTGGAGACGCTTTGATTAAGCTGAACGATTTAGCTCTTCGTTTTACCGAAACATTAGTTTTTTCAACACCCATGAGCATTTCTTGAACGGCCAAATATAGATTCACGAGATGTCTCCAAGTATAAATGCAGCATGGTGACGTTGGTTTGTCCATTGGGTGTAGTAGGCAAAATTACCGATGGAAGTAAACGAGCGAGTAGCAGGAAGGAGTTCAGAAGAAGATACAATCACAGTAACAAGAAGTTCATTGGCATGGCATCGCAGATTCTTACTCCAACTCATCGTCACGGACAGTTACAGACAAAGGTAATCGAGGCAGTAGTAGTGCAGTATATCTAGGAGGTAGTTGCCGTGGTACCACATGCTACCTATGGTTATCAACTCTCGAAATCACCGCTGGGGCTTCCAATCGATGTGATGGTAAATTGCCGGTCAGCGTCCGAGTCCCTAACTTCTGTCCTTTTCATCATCCGTGTTAGATGTTGGCGTGATGATTACTCGGCAATTTGGCCCCATGCCACCGGAATCGTTGCTCGTCTGCGGCCTCCACTCGTGATTGATTCCCCTGCTCAGGGAACATCTCATCACAGCTTATGGTAAAGGGAGGTAATCACGCTTGTTGATGGACTGCGGGCCTGAGAACCATGAGTCCAAAAGCTCTGAGGCCACGCGGCTGTCCCTTGAAACTTGAAAATGTGGCCTCATGCCGTCTTTTCATATTACTCTTGTCACGTGCCCCACCAAGCGTCTCCACAGTAATCTCCGCTACTGCACCGGACGCGGAAAACGACGTCAGACGCTTCCTGTCTTGACAGCTGGTCATTCGGCCTCATGACTTGGCGTCTGAACGTGGCCTTCGGCGTAACCCCAACTCTGAGTGCAGTAAGAAGGACACGGGCGATTTCCGTGGAATTCTTCAAGCAAGGAGAAGAACAGGCCCAAACGTACTGCCAGTTAGATGTGGCCGCCCGTGGCAGTTATATTACGCATGCCGTCCCACGCAGTGACTGTCTCTAATAATGGGATCGAATGAAAATTCGAAAAGCCAGACCAGTATACCTGTTCCTGCCGTTGTATCTTCTTCTTCTTCTTCTGGTTCTAGGAAAAGCTCCTTAACACATTCGACAAATGCGACCGCTATCTCAAACGTCCTATCCTCGTCCGTAGACTAAAGCTCGCCTCAGCATGCTGACTAGTGGTGTAAAATTCGTTTGATCCTGACTTTAAATATGAGACATTGTGAGGTCACACTGCGACAACGCTGGTGTTTTTGATGACACTTCGCTTTATTACTGGTCTTGAAGGCAGAGTTTGTGTCCATACCTGAACATAGTATCTATTTCATGACTTATATATGAACTGTCTTCCTACGAGAAAAACGAGTCGTTAATTACCTGTTGCATGTAAGGTCTAAGGTAAACTGTCGCTCCAATTGTGGACTGCAGTCGTGGACATTCCTCTTTTTAAGTCCCGCATGTGCTTTGCACTAGATTTTCAGCCATGGGAACATGCAGTTTAGGCCGAAAATATCTCCTTAACGCTTTTGGAGTAAGTATTTCAGTTTTGCAAACGGATCACAGGTTACAGACTCCATAGATCCTACCATAACGATGAATAGTCAACATTTCATTTTTACTGCTTCCGAATCTTCCGGATCAAGCAGCTAGGCGTCTTCGCAAGCAGAATGGTCGTTTAGCAAGTTGTTGGATTAGTCTTAAGTGCAGGTTTGTAACAAAAGTGATTGACTCATAATTGATCTCGAGATGGCCAATCGACCATGACAACAATCGATGTCGGGCATTGCTGTGTAGTTTCCGTAAGTCGCGGACAAACTGCACTTGACAAGTATTCTGCAAATGTCCTGTCCTCTGTTGCATGCTAAAGACCTCCGCGTTAAGAAGCAGGTGATTGGTAAAAAAACACATTGCATATGTCCACCTCGAGGTCCGTTCTTTGTTCTGCTTTTAAACTAGAAAGTGTCTGGTAACACCATGGGTCTGCGATATAACCACTAAGTGTGATATGCTTATTTGTTGGAGACGCAGCTTGTCGAGAAGATTCGATTGTTAAGAGTTAGTAATGATAGAATCTACCGGAAAGCACATGGAAAAACACTAGAGGACTCACATATGACCTGAACCCTTCATAACTCTTCCATGCAGTGGCACAATATCGGAAAAAAAGGCGTTTAGGCTTTAAGCGCGTATGTATGCCCTCAATGTGGTAAGTCATGAAATAGATACTCCGTTCAGGCATGTGACAAACTCGTCCGTCGAAGCCAGTAATAAGACCCATTGCCATCAAAAACGCCCGAGTAATCACAATCGGACCATTTAATGTCTCACATTTAAAGTCGGAAACAGACGGATGTTACTCTACTAGTTAGAAGGCTGCAGCGAGTTTAAGCCTCTGGACGACAGTATGAATTCAGGCCTAGCGGTCGCATATGACGAGGATGTTAATGAGCTTTAACTAGAAGAAAAAGAAGATGCGATCACAGGACTAGGCATTTTGGCCTGACGTTTAGGATTCTCATTCGATGCCATTATCAGAAACAGTCGATGTGTGGGATGGCATGCGTACCGTATATTCCATGGAGACCAAATCCAACTGGAACTAGGTTTTGGCATGCTCTTCTGTACTTGGAGGTAGCATCGATAGCCGGTTCAATCGGAGTTTATGTTACACGCGAGGCAACTTTCAGGCGACAGGTTATGAGGCCGAAAGACCAGCTGTTAAGACAATGAACGTCTGCAGTCGTTTGCTACGTCTGGTACACTAACAGATACAGCAACTATGGCAGATAAACTGGTGGATTACTCCGGAAATCAATGGTCGAGCACGTAGCAGTAGCAATGTAAAAAGACGGAATCAGACCACGTTTTCAACTTTCAAGAGGCCGAACTCCTTGTTATAGGTAACTGCGTTATCTGCGAGCTGCTCGAGTCATGGGTCTCAGGCCAACAGTCCATTAACAAGCGTAATGAGCTCTCTTTACCACAAACGGTGCTAAGACGTTCCCTGAGTAGGGAAAGCGATGATGGGGAGGGAGACGTGGGCTGAAAGTCTAGTGCAAAGCACATGCGGGACTTCAAAAGAGGAATGTCCACGTCTGCAGTCCACAAATGGGGTGGAAGTTTTCCTTACACCTTGCATGCAATAGGTAATTATCGAGTCGTTTTTCTCGTAGGAAGACAGTTCATGTAGAAGTCATGAAAAAGATACTATGTTCAGGTATGGACACAAACTCTGCATTCAAGACGAGTAATAAAGCCAAGTGTTATCAAAAACACCAGCGTTGTCGCAGTGTGACCTCACAATATCTCATATTTAAAGTCAGGATCAAACGAAGTTTACTCGACTAGTCAGAGTGCTGCGGCGAGCTTGAGTCTACGGACGAGGATAGGACGTTAGAGCTAGCGGTCGCATTTGTCGAGGATAGAAACGAGCTATTCCTGGAACAAGAAAATAAGAAGAAGAAGAAGAAGAAGAAGATACAGCCACAGGAACAGGTATATTCGCCTGACGTTTCGAATTCTCATTCGATCCCATCATCAGAGACAATCACTGCGTGCGACGGAATGCGTACTATAACTACCACGGAAGGACACATCCAACTGGCAGTAAGTTTTGGCCTGCTCCTCCATACTTGAATAATTCCTGGGAAGTCGCCGGTCGCCTTCTGACTGCACTCGGAGTTGGGGTTACGCCAGAGGCGACGTTCAGACGCCAAGTCATGAGGCCGAAAGACCAGTTGTCAAGACAGGAAGCGTCTGAATTAGTTTACCGCGTCCGGTGCATCAGCGGATACAGCAACTATGGCAGAGAAACTGGGAGATTACTCGGGACACGTGTGGTCGGGCACGTAGCAGCAGTAATGTGAAAAGATGGCATCCGGCCACATTTTCATGTTTCAAAAGGCTAGCTCGTGGCCCCAGAGCTGTTGGACTCATGGTTCTCAGGCCCGCAGTCCAACAACAAGCGTGATTACCTCCCTTTACCATAAGCGGTGATGAAATGTTCCCTGAGCAGGGGAATCAATCACGAGTGGAGGCCGCAGACGAGCAACGATTCCAGTGGCATCGGGTCCAATTGCCGAGTAATCATCACACCAACACCTAACACGGATGACGAAAGGCGCAACAATTAACGACTCGGGCTGTGCCTGACAAGGTGTCATCACATCGATCCGAGGCCTCAGCGGTGATTTCGAGAGCTGATAACCATAGGAAGCATGTGATCCCACGGCAGCTACGTTCCATTATTACTGCACTTCTACAGCCTCGATTACCTTTGTCTGTAAGAGTCTTTGATTATGGGTTGGATTAAGAATTTAAGACGTCATACCAATAAACGTCTTGTTCCTGTCATTGCACCTTCTTCTGAACTGCTCCCAACTGCACGTCCATCGGTAATTTTGCCAACTAGACTCAATGGGCAAACCCATGTTAATATACTTTAATAATATATGCAAAGATATCGCTGCCATACGTTTGGTCTCTCAAGGGAGGCTCGTGGGTGTTATAATTTCCAAAGGGCTAGATTGTTTGGATTACGCAAAAGGGAAGAATTCAAGTGCCCCTGTTTGTGTGAGTTCACATCAAACGTGCCACGCGCTAAATGCGTTAGATCAACGCGGAGCCATATTGAACTCTGGTAGGCGTTATCGGCTTTGTGCACCGTAACAAATGCCAACATTTCTGGGTACGGTGCCGGACCCGGTGTCCGGCAGCCGTCGCGCACACTGGGACCTCGATAACCCACATTGTTATTGTTAGTCAGAAACCTGGTTATTTCTCGTATGGACCAGGGGTGTGGAGTGGAACGTCAAGGTGCGGGCTAGACCGTGCTATCCACCTGCGCCCTTCTCCACCTCTGGTCTTCTTGACTCTGTCTTGAAACCGGGCCCAGGTGGGGGAGGAGCAGAGTGTGTGGCAGATGCTGTGCAAGTTAAGTATCACCATAAGCTAATTCATGTGCAAATCATCTAAATTTTTTGTTAGACATGTGACACGTTGCAATTAATTCGTCTGGACGTGTTTGCCATTCCTATGTGCTTCATATGCACTGCTGTCTACATCAGCCACCATTTCAAAAAAAAAAACAAATTTTGGGTCGTCATGACAGGACAGCTCTGTTTCCTAATCCAGTTTTTGAAAAATAGAGCAAACACAATTTTCCGGTATACTACAAAGCAGTCCTTTTGCACCAACGTCGTCTCGCGCAAGTCCCACGTTGCTGACTCGTCTAGCCGACGACAGTTCATAGTTCCCACGGACTGTAACAGGTGCACGCGCGCTAACGGAAAACTCCTGCCAACGCAGTGAAGCAGTCGCATTTGCTTCTCTTTTATATTCAGTGTTTTGGCCTGCTTACCCTATTTTTTCGTGAGTTATTACGCTGAGCAACGCGTATGATTCACCAAGTTCACGACCTCCTAGCCTGGTGAATATTTTAAAATGTAGAGACTTAAGAAGTGATTGGTGATTTCTGCAAGCTTTAGTCTTCTCTATTATATGTGTTGATGTAGCAACTGCCTGAATTGTAAAGGCAAGGAAAACCTAGGACTCTATCCATACACATCTAAAAGTTATTTCTAATGTTCACAAATAATAAGTGTAAAGATCGGAGAAGGTTTATGGGAATGTACCATGTTAGCTAATTTCGGGTTTGTTCTAGCATGTGTCTTTAGTGCGTTGTGAATATTAAATAGTGCAGTCATTCTGAGGATGCGGAATTCGCAGCGACTCTACCGAAAGAATTACAAAGTTAAATTTTGATTTCAGTGGATGTACAAATTAGAAATTGCCCGTATAAATTGACAGATTTGTAGTAACATGTTCAGTATGAGGGTCCGATGGCTTGACCGGAAGTAAGCTGTTCTAGACTGCACATCTGCCATAGAAAACGAGTAACCGAGAGTGGACCCATCCCTACCAGTGCAAAACCAATTTAACCTCGTCGTTTACAAAAGGTTTCTGTATGGATGTACGATGAGGTGACTCGAAGCTTTAGTTCACGTAGGAAATTATCGACAATGAACCCGGGTAACCGACCGACGGATCTCAAGTCGGAACCCTCTCCAGCCAAAGATGCTATTTAAAACCCCCTTCGATTCGGAACCTACGTCTTCAGGAGAGGAGTGGGGGCTCAGTCCCAGGCGGACTGCCGAACAAAACAAACCAAACTGAACGCCACTAATTTCACATAATAAGTAGGTAGTTGTACATATCGTTGTGGCTGAAGTAGCATACTGCATACCCGCCGGAGTTTCCTTCTACGAAGTATAGCAGTTGACAATAAATGTAAGGCATTTCATTACTCAGTCATTATATTTTTGATAAGACTGTGACTTTGCGAAAATATAGGCTGTAATATCGAAGTTCGAGATTGCAAAACCTACGTTCAAGTGTGTCTGTTTAATAAGTGTCACTAGGCACGTAATTATCTAAAACTACCGGGTGTCACTCAAGTTTGTTTATGACTTGATACATGTTTTATGACCGTTTGTGTTTTAAATGAAATAATAGGTAATAAAATAACAAGCAAAAATTCGCTATATAAATCAAACCCCCAAAGCAGGCATAGTGTATTTCTGAGAATTAAATCTACTCACTTATCGGACATTTTCGCGTTTTCGTCCTCGGTGTTTTTCTTGAGTACATTTTTATTGCAGAGCATTTAATACTGCATCTGCCGGCAAGGATATAGTAAGTAAACCCCTCGGAAAACCTTGTTTAACTACGATCCTAATGTCAAACATGATCCTGACTGTAATAGGTAACCCGAAGCGTTAGCCCGAAAGCATTTAAGGAAAGCTTGAGTGTAACCGCAACCTTGACCCAAGGCCATAAGCCCCTAACGCAAGCCCTAAAAACCTTGTCAAAATAAGCATACCAAAAACCCAAGGCAAAATCGAAACGCTTTGCAAAAGTGGGACTCCAGACCTGTAAAAACAGCCAAGAATCCCAACTGCGGGATAATTTTACAAAGCATGTGACATGGTATCTCTCATCAGTTAGTTTCCAAAAACATTCAGAACCAAGATGAAGGTGCATAAGCTGGCGCCAAGTGTTACTTAACAAAACACGGACAAAAGTTCTCCTGTGTCTGTGCGCGAGGCAGCGACCCAGGTAAATGACTGATTGCATTGTGTGGTGCAATGTCGACGCCTGCACAGGCAAAAACGCGAACAAAACAACCGTCAAAATAATGTACAATACAAAAACATAACTCCCAATGAAAACAGTCTGATTCTCAAGGGCGAGGTCACCTGTTGGATAGTGAACTGGACCCTTCATTAGCATGGCGTAAATAAATTCATAGGTCCGCTAAATGAGGCAGAAACAGTTATTTCCATCCCAACTACCGCACATGGCCTGCATCATCCGTGATTCAATGATGTTCGTGACTGCAACTATTGCCCTGATCTTGCTCAATGTCCAATTTTGTAGCTGCTGTAAGTCGACAATTTCTGACAATTCCCTCCTCATTTGCAGTTGGATTCAGACTACATGTAAAGCCACATACCAACATTGACCTTGCTTACGAAGTTCCAGCATCCTTCCGGGTATGTAAAATGTCGAAATGTATTTTACTAAAAACTGGAAATTCGAAATATTCCTGTGGTTTTCTCCGTGCAGTTCAATTCTTCGGAATCAGGATTTACGCATCGTACACCAACGCATCCCTGCGAACCTCCGACTAAATGTGTAGAATTCTATTCAAGTGAGTTGTTGAGCCTTTTACATTTTGTGCCTTCAAATTCGCAAACACAAACAGACACACACCCACGAGACAAAGGCAATTAAATGCGGTCGATTTCCGATCGATGCTCAGATCACTTATGGCACTCTCCAAATTGTGACTTCTAATATTTGGGAAAGATAACTGTTGTACTATTTTCTGACAAAGGAAGAAGAAGTTTTCTGATCAATGACGGAACTTACGAAAGCTACTCTGCGGTTATTCTCATACCCGAAAATCCCAAAAAGGCAAAAATCGCGATCGTCGTAGTGAACGAAACGGATTTCTTCGCAGGTATATAGTCCAAATTTTAAACTAATTCGTGAAATCTGAATTACGTCTACCCCAAACATATGTCATTTAAATTTCACAAATCACATTTATCTTATTTTGTCAGAGATCCCCGGTGTCCATTACATAATACCCATTGTCGCACAACCGGGCTATGCGAGACCAGTTTCTGTTGTCATGGATGAAAATATAAAGGTACCAAAGACCACACTCAGTTCAATTATGCTTAAATATTTTTTGAGATTTACATTTGACTTGCTTATTCATCTGTCACGATCATGATTGAAGCGCAAAATGTTAAATGAACCAATTATCTTTTTTTTCAAGGAGATCAGGCTGCTGGGAAATATTAGCAGATATGGGTCGTCTTCAAGCAGAAAGGGGCTGAAAATAATTATCCCCTTTGGTAAGTTGCGCTCTACGTTGCGATGCTCAAGATCTGACGGAGATGATTAATTTTACTTTCCATTTAAGAACAAGCCGACGGTGTGACCTATAAGATCATGAGAGTAACAGGACGTATGGAGACAGAAAACCTAGTGTTTTCTCTGGCAGATAACGTTGGGAAAAAAGAAACCTACAAATTTGTGGCCTACCACGCTGCACGCCCCTTGATGTATCCCACACATTTTCTCAAATGGCCGAAAATGAACAAAACATCCGGCTCATTGCAACAGTTCAAATGCAGCCTGTTTCTTTCAATAATTCCGATTTTTGGTGTGCTCTTAAACAACAACTAAATAGCCGTCTCATTGGAGGCGTAATTCAAAGCTTCCATCTGTCCTTAATAGAAATGACAACTGGACAATATTTCTTCTTTTTCTTCTACCCTTCGCATAAATTTTTGAAAGGTGTTTTGAGCGCATCAGGACAGGTTAAGTTTTATTGACATGAATGAATTTTAGGTTTTAATTCGACCAAAATGCCCTTATAAAATGGGTTGGAGTCGGCAGCATGACTGATGTAGCATGTATTTTTCCCATTGATTTTCGATTGTCTTTGAAATTCAAATATATTTTATAGAAACCACAGGTTTTGACGAGACTTCTTGTCGGGGACAGTCACGGCGAGGCACATTCGGAGCCGTCACATATCTTAGCGACCGATGAGGGTGGAGGCGATTTAGGTCATGGTGATATGCGGGTCGGATGTAGCCACTCACTTTGGCACATACATATATTCCACTGCTCTTCGCATGTAGATAATAATGCAAAGAACGTTGTGGGGCCGGGGGCATGATTAGCAGGTATAGCTATCTACAAATAAATCCTCTGAGAGCCGCCCGAGTTTGCCGCCAGTTTTTTTAGCCCTCGTCTGTCGGTTATCTTAGGCGGTTCTATCTACTGTGATGATTCTTTGGCAGCTGTCTGTGGTGTAATTTGCTCCATCGGATGAGCATCGGCTGTCTAACTGAGGACATTTCTCCAGGTCGCTGGGGGGTCGGGGGCCGTCTGTCCTGACTTCGAACTATGACCAGGTCCACACCGCCCCACCTGACACTAGCCCACAATGGCCAGTATGGTATTAAGATGCAGTGGTGACGTCTGGTGTACTGTTCCTGCTCTTCACACGGTAGGCGGGCACATCGTTTCCGCTCGTCTGTTACGACAGTACTGTCCCTCAACACGCACTTTTTGATAGCAGCCCTTTGTCAAGAGGAGAGAAGAGCTCTGTCATTCGCCTGCTCGAAGTGACCACATTCGGTCATGTACTGAACATGGCAACTGCTTACCCTTTCTTCCTTCTCTGTCCCGCATTAAACTCCCTTCAGCTGCCCATGGTCGCATCAAGTTGTACTCAGATCCCATGACCTTTTAAACTGGGGTACTTCCTCTAGAAATTCCATACAGCAAGCGCTACTGCATATTCCTTACCATCCATCTACAGTCCCGTGACTTAATCCGATTCCAGCTGTACTTTGCTTAAGTCACCTGTCCGATACGGAGGCCAGATTGTCCTTCATTATCCCCCGTATCATGAGTATACTGATCTCTAATATGGAACCAGGTAGGGCAGATCTACACAACTGCAATAACCATATCGGAAATGATTATGTATATACGCGGGGGAAAGAAGAACGAACCATACTATTTCTAAACGTAGACGTTATTCGGTAAAGTTTTCGGTCGGCTCTTCGACGGCAGGATGGCATTCGCTGGCCTGCATCAGCCCAGTAACTGGCGCTGGTGAGACGCCTACACTAGTTCATTGTGCTACATCCCCAACACGTGACCCTGTAGGAATATGAACGTTTATTTGTTAAAAAAGTTCGTGGCGGATTGCAGTTATGCATCCAAAATACTCCAAATATTGCCTGAGGGAATGCCTACGTCTGCCAGTAAAACATGACTGTTAGAATGCTAGTTAATTTGTTAAACTATAATGAGCACTTTCTTACCCCGAGCATATAATTAATCTCTGTCACAACATCTAAATACGTAATCATTCATACGCTTCTATGGTATCTGCTGATTTAGCTCAAGTGTGAAGTGGCACGCTGACTTCAATTTTAGTAGATTGCACTT